>CM035116.1:24535373-24879686 GCA_020205555.1 Panax stipuleanatus
AGCTTAACAATATTTGCAAAATCGGACAATTTAGCACTACTACATTCGTCCTGAATAGATGATCGGAGATTATTTTGGATTTTTTTTAAGACAAGCCAATAACATATTTATATATTGTACTTTTAATATGATTGCAAATATAGCGTAGAAACATATTAAGAATGCAAAAATATTTTTAAAAAAGACGAGGAATTATAAGCAATACTTTCAAAAGTTAGAATGCAGGATTAGCTACTCACCTAAAGATACAAGAACACTAGCCAAGCACACTAGTTGGAAAACTGCTCCTTTGAAAGTTTAGGTGTCACCTTCAAAGCAATGTCACCAAATGGTTCTTCTTGTTGCACATCTACAAGTCCAGAATTCTTCAAAACCTAAAATAGACTCGCAAGAAATTACACAACCATAATATCAGATAGTAGTCTTTTTTGGCAAAGTTTTTTTAATTTTTTTTTTACAGTGACCTTCTGGTAGCTATGCAGCTAGCGAGATAAATTGTTTGCTTGTTTGATAAAATATAGTTACAAACTTGAACATTACCAAATTAATTAATTGAATAGTTGAAAATAGAAAATATGAAGACTTAGTTACCAGTGCCTCAAAAACCATTCGAGCACATAATTTTTTTCTTTTCCCTTCTAATATCTTGTTCAAACTAAGATCTCCAGATTGGCTTTCTAAGACGGGCATGACAGACGATCTGTTTTTAAGAAATTGAGCTACAGCCCTGCAGACATTTATACAAAAACATAAGGCGGCCACTGAAGATGTGCGAAAGTGGGAAAAAAAACAGAACACCATTTTATGTCAGATGTAGTCTTTGAAATACTACCTCGTCCTCACAGATAACGTTTCAACTTCTGATGTTCCCGGCTGTTCTCTTATAAAGTAGTTGGGAGTTCCCTGTGAACCTGCGTAAACATAGATATGTAAAATAATTGTGAATAAGAAAGACTATCTATAACCATAGCAGTACTAACAACAAAATTATTTTCTTCACCAATGAAAAATATATCAAGGGTTAATCAGCTTACCAGCTGGGGTATAATCATCTTCTGCCAGAAAAGATAGGTCCTGGAGGGGGGGAAATTGCCGTTGCACAGTCAGTTGAAAGGTTAAACTAGGTTGACTTAGATAATGTATTTGAAACTACAAATGCATGTGTCACAAGCCCCATCTACCTTCATTAGTTGATAGTATACAACTAATATATATGTATATTTTCAGACTACTAAATGCAACAGATTAAATTGAACATATAAAAGAGATTCAAAGATAGAAATTGTGCGTGTGTGTGGTGAGAGAGAGAGAGAGAGGAAGTGATATACTTTAAACAATTAAAAAAGAACAAAATGAAGTTGCAAGTTATTTTTGATAATGTATAAAGGTGTAATAATGGAAAATTTCTAAATCTCAGACATACTAAACTTATAAGATGCAATAACGTTTGTATCAAATGATCAAGGAAAAGCCCTGTCGAAAAGCCTGAAATGTTATAATCAATCAGTGCCTCAAGGAGAGCAATCACAGAACAAAATATGAGCCAAAGAAATAGACTTTTAACTCGTAAATCAATAAGAAACCCCAAGGATTCCAGTAATTGAAGGGAAATATACAAAGAAAAAAATTGAAATTATACAGCAAGGAAGGGGGGAAAAAAATACCCCGTCACCAGAATTCCCCAACTCAGGAATATCAGAGAGACAAGTGTTTTCAACACCTAGCCGCTCCTCAAAAAATGTCATTGGTGTTTCCATTTCGGATCCTAGGGGTCCAGTAGAAGCTGCCAGGTCAGGTGTAGTCCTGATAGTTGTTTCCACCTGACCGGACCGTACGCTTATATCAGTGCCAAAGGCAGGAGTGTATTCGTCTCCTTTAGATGGTGAAGGCATCATTTTGCTGGGAGAAGACGAAACTATATTTGGAGAATGTATGGGTTCAGGTAAAGTATAGGTTCCAGCAGGGATTTCATAGTTTCGAAGACGCTCAATTTCCATATCAGAATCATGCATACGAGCAGAAGATTTTGGAGCAGCAGAACAAGCTTCCTCTACTAAAGATAAATAAGGTTTTGCAGAAATGAAGTCTTTCTTACAAGTGTCAGAAATATCATTGCACATCCCTGGACAAGTATAGAAATGCATTTAACGATCAGTTCCAAAAGCAGACAAGCACAAAATGAAGTACCAAAGAACACTAACTCACCATTCATTAAGGGATGAGAGAACATTGTATCTTTTTTTAATATTTTGTTAAATTTCCAAAGGCCCAAAGCAGTGCAAGGGCATTTCTTCCTTGTCCACAGAATATCATTAGACTCATCTATTCGCCGTTTCATAAACCTGAAACATCCATGCCCATATATTCAACAAAGCAGAAGACACAGAAAATGCATGAAAAATCACAAGAAAGTAAATATGTATATATCATATAGCAATTCATACCTATTACTTAATATTGTAACCTCATCATAATGCTGCCTCTTCTTTCTTGCTCTTTCCTTAGGCTGCTCAGCGGGTGGAGTTGACCGAATCGCTAGTTCAGGTGTCACATGCCCTGCAGTTCAAAAAAGCAGAAATAAATGGAAGCAAAACAAGTATACATCACATGCATGTAATCAAGCATGAGAAATCTGAACCTACCAAATGCATTGTGTGAATCAAAAATTTCAGGACCCTGTTCTGAAACAGCAGAAACCAGTTCTTCGCGCTGCTCAGGTGGAATAGAACGACCTCCAGAAACTAATTCCATGGTTACGGTAGGAGTTCCCTTCTCTTTCATAATCTCCATTAAGACTGTGTCTGGTTCCAATTTGTCGTCCATTTGGTCAGGCCAAAATGGAACATCTTCATGAAGATAATCAAGGGAAGCATCACGCATAACTTCAATTTCCGGAAAATTTAGAGGATTTCCATCACCATTAGACCATTCAATTCTTGCCTGATATCTAGAACCGGGATCTTGAGCACCAGCAATTGCATCCAATATAGTATGAGGATTAGAGCTGTAATGGCAAAAACAATCAATAAATTTATGCTTCCTAATAAAAAGAGGAGTGCAGATGGAGTTTCAGAATATATCAAATGCATACTCTTCTTCCATTGGCTGGGGCCCAGATCCAGAAGAACCTTCCAAGAATGAAGAATTCCTTACAAAATCCTATTATAGAACAGAAATCATGAGTGCAACAGATATGCATTGTTATCTGGAAGTTAAATATAAAAACTAAATAAATATAGTTACCTCATTGAAAGTAATAACAATATAAGGATCTTGCCCAACCGGAATTTGATCTACAAAATGATGAATTTTGAAGTTTAAACAATATATTCACAAAAGTTGAACATAAAGAAAAATCATAGACAAAGGCAACAATAATATATTCAAAACTTGAGGAAGCACTAGTAATATTATCACCTTCAAGTGTTATCTCCTCTTGGCTCCTAACATGATAGTCACGGAACCTACAAATCAATATTCATGTTTAATTAACACCCACTGATATTAACCACGCGGATGAAAGGGTTGCCATCAAATTACCTCTCACTAAGAAAGTCATCGTCTAAATCCAAGGCATCAAGTTGAAAGTTGTCCGGTAAAGTGACAGCTTCAAGTGTTGCATGAGTCGCATTTTCAGGTAGATTAACATCTGCAGAAGCATAAGCCTTTGTTATCCCTATCAATAGAACGTTGCAGTCCTGGCAAAAATACTCAACTTGCTTTGAGTATATACGAACAACACCAAGCAAAAGATGGCCTGACATTCTCAGTGCTATGGGTACTTCTGGATACATGATGCGCTCTACAAGACAAACAAATTAGAGAGTAAACACCAAAATCTTAACCTTATAATGCACAAGTAATTGCCTCAATTAGATGTACTACTTTTACTAAAGCATGCATGATGAAGAATGGACACAAATTATGTATACATTAGGAAATTGCACCAACATCTTGTAAACTGTATAAAATATAAACACAACCACATTCGTTTTAATGAATGAAATTTTATAAGAAGAAACATACTTAAAATGCAAAACAAAACTTACCATGTATAAATTATTATTTTTTGATAAACAAAAACTAGCTTATATAAGAACAAAAAAAACATCTAAAGGTAAAAACTAATATAAAAAAGACGATTAATATTTTTTAGATACCGTCACTTGAAGGATCCCGCTAGAGATGAAGTTACATCACATTAACATATCGACCAACCACCCTTTTTCTTTTTCTTTTTTTCTTTTTTTCTTTTTCTTACACAACAGTCATACAAAATTATTGTTTGATACTTAATTTCTTTAAAGAAACTTTATCTTCATAACATTCCATTTAGAATAAATCCATTTCAATCCTATACATATTATAAAGGTCTAATCTCTAAACCAGAATTATTATTTCCACAAGAGAATTTAATATAAAAAAAATAGTAAATGGGGCCAACGTAATAAATGAGAGTCGCTCTAACCTTGTGAAAATATCAAATTTAAATATAAAATTTATCAAGAAATAACAATTCCCAAAACAAATTACCAATACATTTATATGAATTGTCACCATGTTAAATAAAGAAACAAATTTTTCCACAAAAATATCATAAAACACCCACAAATAGACACACCCAACTAATTTAAAAACAAAACTCATCAAAGAAATGGATTTCAAATAGAATTCTATTAAAAAAATTGTAGATTTGAGAAAAAAAGGGCAAAAACATACCAACGGTAGTGGGGATATTAGTGGCGGTGTAATGAGACTTCTTGAGTTTGTGCTGCAAGTGTGCCGCACACCAAACAGTCCCCAATGGCCCCTTTCGTGCCAAGAACGTTTGCGAGTAGAACATCTTCTTCTGCCCTTTAATCAATGGACTTATGGGTATCTATATAGATATAGATATATAGATATATAGATATATAGAGAGAGAATAGACTGTGAGTGTTTGTTTACTATTTCAACAGAGCCCAAAAATGTTGGTATGGATTTCTAACTGGAAAAATTACAGTAATTTGCTGAACCGTAAGAAGAAGGGTGGGATTATAAGATTTGGGTAATTTGATTGAAGGGGCGGGACTTTCTAAAATGGCGCCAATAAGAAGGGGAAGAACCTTTTGGAAGTTTCATTTGGGAACGGGAGAAATGGGGAGGGAGATTGGAAAACGCGGTCTTTGGAAATGGGGGAGTTTTAAATAGGGAGAAGGGAAAATGGAAATAAATATTACCTTTGTCTCATAATAAGTAATTTTTTAGGTTTAATATTATTTTTTTAAAATAAGTGATGTGTTAGAATTTTAATATAATTTTTATAATATTTTTTCATATGTACTCTTATGCAACTAATGATATTTATTGAGTATTTATTGAGAAATTGAAAGGTTGAAGAAAAAGAAAGAGAGACCAAAAGGTAATAAAAAAAAGTTTAAAATAAAATAAAAAATATATATTAAGGGTATTTTTGTCATTTTAACTTATGTATTGGTATGTGTGATTTAAACTAAAAAAAACACTTATTATGGGACGGAGGTAGTACTACTCCCTCCGTCCCATAATATATGATATTTTAGGTGATTTTATTTGTCTCAAATTATTTGATATTTTAAAAAATCTAGGAGTATTAATTATAATCTTTTCAAAATTACCACTCATTACTCCTTCTTTAATACTCAGATATTTTTAACTCTTTCTCTCTCCTTATCAACACAAAGGGTATTATAGACAAATGATACTATATTTAATGTTATACAATCATTTTCTTAATGATTGTGTCCAATCCTAAAATATCATATATTATGGGACGGAGAGAGTACTACCTCGGTTACTTTTTAATTGATGTTTGAGCAAAAAAAACATAAAAATTAAGAAAGTAATTAATGATTTGTGTGATCAATTAAATTATAAATATAATATAAATTTATTTTTTAAAAATTTATTAAAAATATGAAAGAAAAATAAATTAATATTCAATGTAAGAATAATGTGGGAAATCATGTTATTAATGCTTACATAAAATCTATAAATGACAGATAAAAAAATAAATTGTAATTAATGATTAAGATAACACCATTAAAAATTTGAATGTCATCTCATATTCTTTATGTGTATTTTTCTTTGGCAATTCTCCCTACATTCTTTTTTATTTGTCTTTTTGAAAAGTGAAATTTATTTTTTTTATTTATCATTTGTAGATTTTTTAAAATAATAATTCTCCCTTCGTATTTTAATACATTTCGTTTTAGAGTTGTGCACAAATATTAACGAAATGAATGTATATCATTAACTATAATATCAATTGTCTATATTGTCTAAAGTTATAGTGCTATTTAATATTTGAGATAATATTGAAAACTAAATAATTAATTTTAGGAGAAGAGTATAGAATGACTCATTCCAACAAATAAACGTACAAGGTTTTTTTAAGTTTGACCTTACCCATATTAATTAAAAAGTGAATTTGGATTGTTCCTTTATTTCTAAACTTCAAACACCGTGCACATAAAATTATTATCAACTTTTTAAATGTTAATTTGAGAATTTTTTTAAAAAATAAATAATTTTTGTATGATTTATTTAAAATTATAGAATAATAAATTTTATAATTAGTAATGTGTTCATCTTATATTAATTAAAATTAAATGATTATGAACCAATTTCAAAAAATTTAAAATTGACTTCAAAAAGTTCAATGACAATCTTATATTTTGGAATGGGAGAAATATTATTATATATAATATTAATCTACTTTTGATAATTATATTATTATATTAACAAAATAATATATTTTAGATTATAAAAGGAAATTTAATAATAATCTATCTAACAAAATACAAATGATTTTGAATTTTTCGCTCACTTAATAAATCATCTGAGCCGTCCAAAATTTGGAATAAATCTCACAATCGATGTAGTGTCGGAGGCACGGGACACAGCAAGTAATCTTTCAAAATAGCATTGAGTTCATTTAGATGTTTCAAAAAATTAATTACTAAACTTTATTCATTAAGTGTTCAATTTTGATTCAGAGTATCTATTTCATTAGTCTTTCAGACGTTCTTAATTATTTAGAACATTTCATTCAATTTATCAAACAGTCAATTTTTTATAATTTTTTTACATTAAATACTAAAAAAAAAATTTCATTTGTCTAGTGAATTTAGAAAAGTAATATTTTATATCCAATTTGATCAATCAAATAAAACATTGATTACATTTCTTAATATTTGTATTTTAACTTAAAGCATCAATAAAAAAAAGGAATAAAGGGAGTTATGATACTCCTTGGCAAGGTTTTTAAATCCCGATAAGTCTTCGAACCGGAAAAGATACCGGGTGGATGGATCACTAGTTCAACCAATGGTTGAACCGTTATTGACTCAGTGACACTATTAATATATAATTAATAATTAGTTTTTTTAAAAAAAACTCATTTTTTATGAACTAAAACATAATAAAGTTGAGTTACAATATTATTAAAAGTGATTAATTTTAATATTAAAAAATAGAGTAAAATACACTGACACCCCCTGTAGATAATCATAATAACACTCACCACCTCTCTAATTTTTTAAGTAACAGTCAATACCCATTTAGTCTACAATATGTAACATTCATTACCCCTAGTGTGATTGACCCACTCATATCTAAAAATATTTTTAATATAATGTCTAATACACCTTCAAGTTATAATGTTTACTTTATCCTCCAAATATAAATTTGTATATTATAAATTGTACTTAACTTGATCTAATTAAATGAATTATGAACTTGTGCAATAAATAACATAAATGTCAAAAAATAATAATTATTCATTTTATCAGGAAAATAAAGTCGTACAATTTTTTTAATTAAATTTCTCAAAGATTAAAATTTACGTGATATATTCAAATATAATTTTTTATAATTAAAAAGTAAAATTTTAATACCCATAAAAAGTACAAATTAACGTAATAAAATTATAATTATTTTTTTCAAATATTAAAATTTACGTAAAGCAAACTTATTATTATAAAACGAATCTTATTATTTATATAAAAAAAAGTTTTAAAAATTATATTAATTATTTTTCTCATATCTTAAACTAAATATAAGTCACACTAATTATTTACAGTAAAAATGACAAATTTTGTTACTCAAAAAAAATATTAAAAGAAACGTCTTTTTACAAAATAGAGATAGTAATAAATATTGTTATATTTTCTTTTATTCAATATTTCGCAAAAACAATGTCAACTATATACTAAAAAATGTAATTAAAATCATAAAAATCCCAAATTTTGGCATACTCAATAAAATTTAACATATAAAAATCATAATATGAAACTAAGAATTCAAATAATAATTTTTGTTGTTAAACACTAAAAACTAAACTATCAACATACTCAATCACTCTAATTAGAATAGCTCCATTAATAATTTAATTTAAATTTTTTAATATGTGTACCACTTATCTAAAAATATGTGTTAATGAAACTAAATTATTATTATTTTTATAAGTTACCAACATTTTAAATGAGATAGTCTTAAGTAAAAATAAAACTATAATTAAAATGTATTGTATTAAAAAAGATAATAAAACATATATATATATATATATATATCTATATATATATATATTATTTAGGAATTAAAATTTGATAACATTCAAGGGTAAATATGTAACTTTATCTATTTAGTCAACCTTAAAAACTTGCATGGGTACTAACTGTTACTTAAAAAACTATAGGGGATGTGAATGTTATTATAGTTATGGGGTGTCACTTATTTTACTCTAAAAAATATTTGGTATAAAGAATATTAAAAAATAATTAAAACCAATTCATTAGAACAATTTAACCGGTTTTACCGATGATCAACCGATTCTACCAAGTTTTGACCAAAAACGAGTTATTGGTTCAATCTGAATCGGAGTGCTGACGGGTTCCGATTTTATTGGTTGAACTGATGGTACGGTCCAGGTTTAATAATAGTGCTCCTTAGTTTCTATATAAAAAGGGAAAAAAATGAGTCTTACTATTGACTTTTAAAAGTTTGTGAAATTTTAAGTTCTAAAAATATATGAATTTATTAGATCCATGTAACATGTAGAGGATGGAAATTTCAATTTTAAAAGTAATATATTTTATGATAAATAATAAAATTAGGGATCCGGTTAGCATAGAGTAAACTTACCATATACAGTGCAGATACACAGGCGGGATGGTGTGCTGACACTCATGTGGGAGAGTAATTTCTCTGTCTTTATGTCAGCACTATATTGGACATGAAGTAAATTTATCATGAAATTCACTTCATGTTAACCACTCCTTAAAATTTGACATTTGATATATTTACAAGGGATAATGACCAAGTTGTACCTCAAATTAACAAGTTTTTCATTTTTAACCTACAACTTTGGAAATCAACAATCATATCCCCAATGTTTTTTTAAATCCTTTTTTGCCCCTTTTTTTTACATGAATTCAGTATAAATTGAATACTGAATTATTATTTTTAGGCAAAAATAAAATACATGTATGGCATTAAAACAAATTTTAAAAATAAAATAATAAAATAAGAATACTAGAAATTAAATTGACTAAAACCTTATTAACAAGATTAACTATAAAACAGATTATACAACAAACACCTCCAAATCAATGGATCAGAACATTATACCAAGTTCTTTAAATCAACTCCACCCGAATATTTCTTAAAAACCTTAATGACTACCACCATTGCCACACGCACCTAGAAACCAGTTACCATCATCATCAAGCTTTCATGATCGCTAGCCGCTGTTGACAAAATTTAATTTGTTGCCCAAAAATATTTAAATCCAACTCACACTATCAACAAGCCCATCACAAGACAAGATCAAATTAATACCCAATATCTCTATTTGGAGGAATATTAATGACCTCCACACACACACAAACATGTAAAGCTCACCTTTTATCCAACTCACCTTGCTCACCCCCCTTTAGCGACGGATCGGACGACGGTTCGGTCCGTCGCTATATATGTACAACCGTCGTCTATATGTTGTCCGTCGCTAAAAGCTAAGACGACGGTTGTACATATAGCGACGGACCGAACCGTCACCCGGTCCGTCGCTAAAGAGGGGTGAGCTTAAGATCCAGACCGAATATATATATATATATATATTAAAAAATATATGTACACAGCTGTGTAGTACACAGTCGGTTATGACAATATAATAATAATAGTAATAATAATAATAATAATAATAACAATATATTATTATTATAATAATTATTATTATTACCTTAAATTCAATTAATATTATTTATAATTTTATTTATTAAATAAAACAATTAATATTATTAATATTATTAAATCAAACAATTAATAATATTATTATAATATATGATAACAAAAATATTGTTGGGAGTGACTTGAGAAATGGGACAAAAATTTCCTCATTAGCCGCTAGAGTGATTAGAGGCTTGTGAGTTTTTATTACAAGGGGTCCACTCAAATTAGATGGTTGACCAAATAAATTCATTACAAGCCGCTACTAGTAGTAGCTGGAATAAAAAGCAACATAATCTCCGCCTTTAATTTACTTGATCAACGGTTGTCAGCATGGTTGCTGGAAACAGTTCCATGACAACCGGTTGCTATGAATTGAACCCCATATATATATATATATATATATATATATATATATAAATATATGGTTAACTAAACCAAAAAAGAAGTACATCAGTTTGCTGCTGACTTATGTTTATTTGTTCGGGCCTTTCAAAGCTCGTCCCTTAGAGGGCCTCTTTTCGGGTTATCAGCTGTCAACTTGATCGGGTAAGAGGCCTCCATGGCTATACCGCACATAGCCCTTCTTCTGCATTGATACCACGTGGCATCCTTAAGTAACCTTGTTATTGTAGGAAAAATATTTTGAAAATAGGTTTTAAAAAATAATAATAAAATCAGTATCATCTTTCTGTATCTAAATAATTTGGAGATGTATTATGACCATGGTTATTTATATATATTTGAAGTTCAAACTTCTTATTTTTTATTGTTATTTTGATCTTGTAACTTGCAAATATTTTTGTTATTCATTTTTAGCTTATTAATTTTGATACTTTTTTGTTTGGGCTTGCCCGAAAATAAGCCTGAATCTCGTGATCATATGAGCTGAGTTTGAACAACATATTATAAATTCAAATGGATTGAGGCCGAACCCGAGCTCGTCAATATTTAATTGGGCTAAGCTTGAGCAGCCTTAAACAAGACTCACTTGACCAATTGACAATCCTACCTTTAGTCCTTACTATATAGAAACATTTTTTATCAAGAGACAATTACATATTTTAATACATTTTCAGAAATAATTTCAAAAACAGTACATAGATAAAATAATTACAAAAGTAACATATTATTTCATATTTATTTACAAAATTAATGTAATTAGTATTCTTTTAATTTAGGTGGGTCGATCAACATTTTTTATCTCTCTCTCGCTATTATCTCTCTTTCTCAGCTGTCTTATCCTCAATCTCCATTCTTCATCTCAAGTCGTTTTCTGTTGAAATTATATGCACGACTCCCTTGACAAGTATTTTGTTTTCTAGGCATGGATGAAATTAGTCCCCGGCTTCTAGTCAGGCAGGAGGCACACAAGAGAATAGTATGGGCATGTTCTTGGAACCCATTTGGTCATGAATTTTCCACGGCATCAAGGTACAAGACTGTGAAGATCTGGGCCATAGAGAAAGATTCTTCAGTAAAACTGCTCACGACTTTCCCACATTTTAAGAGTAGTGTAGAAGGTATTGCTATAGTGCCGACCACTGCTCTTGTGGTGCAGTTTGATCCGTTGAGATATATTAAACCCTGCATGTGCTAGCCGCTGATTTGGATTGGTTGAGTTGGGATGAAATGAAAGAAGCTCTCTGGAACAACTTGTATGTCCATATTCCACTCCCCCGGCCTCCATCTCTTCCTTATTACTCCACACCTGCAGTTTTTTCATAATGCAGTTGGTAACCAAACCTTCATACCAAGGTAACTAATCCACCTCCACACTTACAGTTTTTTCATAATGCAGTTGGTAACCAAACCTTCACCAAGGTAACCAAACATTCATACCAAGGTAACTAAATCTTCATGCCAAGGTAACCAAACCTTTATACCAAGATAACCAAATCTTCATATTAAGGTAACCAAACCTTCATACTAAGGTAACCAAACCTTCATACCAAGGTAATCAAACCTTCATTCCAAGGTAACAAATCCCCCTACACACCTGCAATTTTTTCATAGTGCAGTATCCAAACTTTCATACCAAGGTAACCAATTCAATTTTATTAGGTTACTAAATTATTTTGAATGTAATGCAGTTGTTAGCCAAACATTTATGCAGTTGGTTGCCAAACCTTCAGACTAAGGTAACAAATTCAGTTTTCTTAGGTTATAAATTTTTTTTATGTGATGCAGTTGGTAGCCAAACCTTCATACAAAGGTAACCATTTTAGTTTTTGTGGGTAACCAAATCGCCCAAAAAAAAATTTCAAAACAGTAATTCAGGTACTTTCGGAGATTCGCGACGGAGGAGGAGGAGGATGAAGGGGATGAGAGGGCGATGAGGATGGGGTCGGAGGCGGCGGATGAACAAAGGAGCGGAAGATAGGAAGAGGAGAGAATGGGAGTTGGGTTGTCATGAAAAGAGTAGAAGATGAAGATGACAACTGACGACCTATGAATTTTTCTGCTTAGATTTGCGGCGGAGGCGACAGAGGCGGAGGAAGATGATGGCGAGGGAGATGAATATTAAGAAATAAAAGATAATTTTTTATTTTTCCTCCTTTTGATTTGAATTTTGAATTTATTTTTGTTGTTAGATCTCAAATATTTGAATTTGAATTATTAATTATGGCAGTTATTTTCTCCTTGATTTTAGGTGGTTTGAATTTATTACGTTATTTTTGTAATTATCTTGTTGATGTATTGATGTTGTAACTACTTTATAATTGTTGTATAGTACTGTAAAGGACCCTTTTATCAATTACTACTATATATATATATATATATATATATATATATATATATATATATATATAATCCATGTATTTCAAAATTATATATAATTTTTTAATCATTTCAAAAATAAGAGATTCATTTTTTATATTTGAACAATAAATGTATTGAGATTTAGAAAGAAAAGTAGAATTTCCTTTTATAATGTTCTTCAACCAAGTTCAATTTTCTTCCAATTTTGCCATCATCTTTGGGTCCAAAATTTTCCGGCAACCAGGCTCCAAAACTGAAGAAATAGAAGCAGCATTTCTTTCCTTGGAACCAAAGCTAACACAAATACTAGTATATTCCAAATTAAATATTAATAGATTCATCACTCACATAATCCCTACGGCCTAGGGAGTACAGGCTACAGGACTGCTTTTTCACTGCTCCATTTCCTCTTTCTTTCTCTCTCCCTCTGCAAATCACATTTTTTTTTTCCGCTTTATTTTCAGCAAATTCACCTCATTGGACTTCACTGATACAAATTACAGACCCTTCAGATAACTCTTGAATTCCCTCACTTCTAACATTTCTGTAACACCCATCTCTCATGGTACCCACATTCTCTCTGTTTGTTTTTGTTATGCTCTGTTTCTATCTCTGCATATACATGTATATATACACACATATATGTATGTATATGATTCAATATGTTTTCAAAGATTTTTATGGCTGCTTTAGAGATGATGGGTTAAATTGATGCAAGGATTTATGGTTTTTTTTTTATATATCCAATGTTGTTTTGTAAATTTGCAGTTCATTAATCTAAACTAATGGAGTTGTTTTCTCCACTCTCTGTTTCTGTCTCTCTTCATCAGTCCCATAATCAAATGCAATAAACTCAATGTTTGGAACAGTTACATCTCTTCTATATATATACATATATCTATGATATATCCTGTTCATGGTATCTGTTGAAATGGGGTTTGTTTGAATTTGGGATAATATTTTCCTCTTTCCAAAACTGATTAGAATTCCTGGGTTTCCTCAGAATAATCAATGCAGAACCGTTTATTTCTTTTGGGATTTTTTTAAAAAACAATCCGATTACAAAATTTTCGGGACATATTTCAAGTTGTGTCTTTACAGTAACTCTACATTTGTAACGTCTGTGGTAAATTCTTGATATCGTCCCACTTTTTCTAGGGTTTGAAAATTTTCAAAAATCTAATTCGTTTCAAATCCTTTATTTCCGTAGTAATATATGTACTTACATTTCACTGTTTTCTTCTGCTTTTGTTTCAGTTTTCAAATATTATTACAATGGGGAAGCAAAACCAAGACCAAAACAAAAACCCAAATCAAAATCAAAACCAAAACCAGAACCAGAACAAAAACCCAAATCAAAACCAGAGCCAGAAGTTAAACCCTAATCCAAATTCAAACCCAAATGTGGAATTTGATCTCAGGGAGACCTCACCAAGCCTTGGAGGTGGAAGGGTTCCTGGCAATGACAGGGTGGGGACAGCTTTTGATCTTGTTGAGCAAATGCATTATCTCTTTGTGAGGGTGGTTAAGGCCAAGGAGCTGTGCCAAAAGAATGGTGATGATTTTCCTGATCCTTATATTGAATTGCAGCTTGGTAACTTTAGGGGTGTTACCAAACATTTTGAGGATATGTCTAATCCTGTGTGGAACCAAGTATTTGCATTACTGAGAGATCGGATTCAATCTCCTAGTATTGGGGTTTTGGTGAAGGATAAGGATAATAACAAGAAGGATGATTTTATTGGGAAGGTCAGTTTTGATGTTAGTGAGGTGCCCAAAAGAGTTCCACCTGATAGTCCTTTGGCGCCGCAATGGTATAGATTGGATAACAAAGAGGGGAAGAGGTCTAAAGGGGAGTTGATGTTGGCTGTTTGGATGGGGACACAGGCTGATGAAGCTTTCCCGGAGGCTTGGCATTTGGATGCTACTGTGGTTAGTGGTGATGGTATTGCAAATATAAGATCAAAGGTGTATCTTTCACCTAGGCTTTGGTATGTTAGAGTTAATGTGATTGAGGCTCAGGAGTTGCAGCTTAGTGAAAGGAATAATAGGCAACCGGAGTTTTTTGTGAAGGTTGGGCTTGGAAATTTGGTTTTGAGGACAAAAATTTCTTCTGGCAGGGCTCCATTGTGGAATGAGGATTTGATGTTTGTGGTGGCAGAACCTTTTGAAGAGCCCTTGGTTTTGAGTTTGGAGGATAGAGTTTCCGCCAACAAGGATGAAGTTTTGGGCAAGTGTTCTATCCCTTTACAGAATGTGGAGAAGAGGGTGGATCATAAATCTGCCACAAATAGATGGTATAGTCTTGAGAAGCATGGAGAAAATGGACAGAAGAATGAGGCAAAGTTGAATAGTAGGATTAATTTAAGGATCTATTTGGATGGTGGGTACCATGTCCTAGATGAATTAACTCACTACAGTAGTGATCTTAGGGCAACAGCCAAGCAGTTGTGGACACCCAGCATTGGTGTTCTGGAATTGGGGATTTTGAGTGCTCAAGGACTGTCAGCAATGAAGACTAAAAATGGTCATGGTTCCACAGATGCTTATTGTGTGGCCAAATATGGGCAGAAATGGATTCGGACGAGGACAATCATGAGTAGTCTTAGTCCTAAATGGAATGAACAATACACATGGGAGGTTTTTGATCCATGTACCGTCATAACCATAGGTGTTTTTGATAATCAACATCTACAAGGGGTTGACAAGGGTGGGGGTGCAAAGGATCCGAAATTGGGGAAGGTGAGGATTCGGCTATCTACACTTGAAACTGATAGGGTGTACACACATTCTTACCCACTTATAGTTTTAGATCCTTCTGGGGTTAAGAAGATGGGGGAAATTCAATTGGCTGTGCGGTTTAGTTGCACATCTCTGATCAATTTGCTCCAAATGTATACACAGCCTCTGCTGCCAATAATGCATTATCTTCACCCCTTAACTATATATCAGATTGATACTTTAAGACAACAGGCTACTCAGATTGTCTCCACGAGGCTGAGCCGTGCTGAGCCACCACTGAGGAAGGAGGTTGTGGAATATATGCTTGACGTGGGTTCACAAATGTGGAGTGTTCGAAAAAGCAAAGCCAATTATTTCAGGATAATTGATGTGCTGACTGGCTTTGCTACATTTTGCAGATGGTTTAATCAGATATGCAATTGGAAGAGCCCTTTCATTACAATTCTTGTTCACATACTGTTCTTTGTACTAGTTTATTTCCCACAGATGGTTTTAGGCACAATGTGTCTCTATATTTTCTTGATTGGGATTTCAAAGTACAGGTTGAGGCCAAGACACCCTCCCCACATGGATATTAAACTATCTCTTGCTCATACAGCACATGGAGACGAATTAGATGAAGAGTTTGATACATTTCCAACTTCTAAGCAAGGTGAAGTCCTAAAAATGAGATATGATCGACTGAGAAGTATCACCTCGAGGATACAAACTGTGGCTGGTGACTTGGCTAGTCAAGTGGAGAGGGTGCATAATCTGCTCAGTTGGCGAGACCCCAGGGCCACGGCTCTGTTTCTGATCTTCTGTTTTGTTGCTGCTATAGTACTCTTCCTTACTCCCTGTCGGGTTATGGCTGTTTTAATGGGTTTTTATGTGTTAAGGCATCCAAGATTCCGCCATAAGCGTCCTTTGGTTCCCATTAGTTTCTTCAGGAGATTACCTACCAAAACAGACTGTTTATTGTGAGAACTCTTTGTTTCCTTTTGAGGTCCCGTTGTCAAGACAATCAGTTATATTTATGTTATACCGCTATTGTCTCTGGATTATCATTTTTGTCTTCTTTACTCGTATCTAAAAGTGTTGGATTTTGATGTCAATTGTTATGTTTTTTATCCCATACACAAATTCTGCTTATCCATTTGTGATAATTATTTCAAATTAAACTGCATTCCAAGACCAATTAGTGTTGATTTTCAAGTTCTGATTTTCTGATTGCTGAATTCACTTAGTATCTGCTTACATTGTAAGCATGATGATATGACATTTGAGACCAGGATGTCATATTCGATAGCTATCTGTATTGTAGAAATATTGGAAAAACAACCTTCTTTCATTGTTTTGTTAGGATTTCTGCTAGGAAAAAAAAAGTGCATTTTATTATCTAGTTGTCCTCAAATTTTTGAAACGTCTTTTAGTTATTAATTTTGTCATTTTAATGCAATGGCCTTAATATAGATAGTGATTTTACTATAATCTTTTTCCCTTTTCTTTTTCTTTTCGTTTGGGTTGTGCACGAGTTTCTGGGTATACATGAGATAGTTGATAGAGAGATTGTTTGCTGACCATAGTTTCTCTGGTGAATAAAGACATGTTTAGGGAGAATAGGACCATGGTTATCGAAAAAAACGTAAATTTCTCTAGCATTGATGGCATTTCAGGCTTGAATTCGTCTTCACCGGGCAACTCTGTCATCCCTGTAGCTGCTAGGAATGAACTTTAGTGCTGCAAGTGTTTGTTAGAAATTAATCCCTCGGGAACTTTACTGAAAGAAAGAGAAAAAAGAACATACCCAATTGATGCTTCATAAGATGAAGATTTTGTCCTTGGAGAAAGCAAGGGAATTTGGTTTTCAGTCTAGTTGGGAGGCGAGACTGTCACATGTGCACGGTTGTCTTCAGGTACGTGTAGAATTATTAAATATCAGATACATGACAGAGGTTATCAAAATTCTATTTTGTACATAATTTTCTAACTGGAAGTTTAGCTTGTTACCTTGTTTTCACTTGATTGAAGGTCTCTCTATGTTTACGCATAATTAAACATCATTTTTTCTTTCTCTTTAAAGTTTAACTTTGGTTTGTGTTGCCTGGATACTTTTTTATAACAATACCAGATAATACCAATTTTGCCAGTGTATAATTTTTTCACTGACATTCTTTTTTCTTTCTTTTTTTTTTGAAAATCATGCCATCATTTTGTCTCAAGTGAGAATTGACAACTTCAGATTCATGACTGGCAACATTTCCATAGACATTTTGTCTGTAGTTTCACTGTTTTTTCGGTATCAAAAGTTACCCTCAGAATTTTTGTCTTATCTATGATATCCTGAACTGCTTTAAAGTGATTTTCCTTATGCTCTGGATGTTGATTACAACAATTTTCGTAGGAAAATACCTCAAGGCATCTCCCTGTGCTCCTCAATCTTTGTATATAACCTAGTTTTGTGAAGTTAGTCTATTAGATAGAGGTAAGGTTTCGAACATTTGACCTATTCTGGGGATCCCATATTTGAACTTTTCAAACTGTCTTCATTGTTGTATGCCTGAAAGAGTAGACTTCCTTAGAAATTGTAAGCATGTTAGATAGAACCAACATAAAACTTCACAAAACACACTTAACATTATACATATATCTCTTTAGTAAATTGACATCCTTCTTAAAAGATTCAAAGTTTCAGACATGAAATTTATTTAACTCAAACATTTAAAGTATACAAACGATTAGTCAAACAGAAAAGAAGAAAACTTCAACATTTTTATAGATAATCTTACTTCATATCAGAGCAAACTATCAGTTCTAGCTGGCAGTCTCTTGAAGAAATTGCTGGGAGCAGCAGGTAACTTGCTTCGGAACCTAGGATGCCGTAGCAGATACAATCCTGCAACTAATGCCACCACTCTAAATGGCGTCACGTAAAGCACCACAGCTGCACACAAACAGAACATTATAAAGAGACCGGTCGCCCTAGGATCTCTCCAGCTAAGCAGTGACTGAAACCTCTCTCCTTGCGTTGCTATATCTCCCACCACTGTTTGAATCCTCCCTGCCACACTTCGAAGTCTATCATACCTCATTCTAACAATATCTGGCGGCCTAGAAGTAGGAAATGTGTCAAACTCTTCATCAAGCTCATCGGGATGCACTGCTTCTGCCCACGAAACTCTAATATCCATATGAGGCGGGTGCCTTGGCCTAAACCTGTAGTTCCATAATCCAATAAGAAACATGTAGAAGAACAAAGTTGGAAGTATCAGCTCTGGATACCATATTAGTATCAAAAACAGGATATGAACTAGAACTGATGTGATAGGATTCTTCCAGTGACAAACATCCCCAAACCATCTGTTCACTGAAAAAATCCCCGAAAAAAGTGACATTATCCGAAAGAAGTTAGCTTTGCTTCTCCTCATACTCCACATGTGAGAATCCACATCTAACATGTATTCCACTACCTCCTTTCTGAGCGGTGGCTCAGCTCGTCCAAGCCTCACCGCGACAATATTCATTGCTTGGTATCTCAAGTTGTCTACTTGGTTCACTGTGAAAGGACTCAAGTAATGCATTTTGGGGAGTAATGGGTGCGCATATAGGTATATCATGTTAGCTATAGATATGTTAGTAAATCGAACTGCTAGCTGGAGATCGCCCATGTTCTTCACCCCAGAAGGGTGAAGAACAAGAAGAGGATAAGAATGTGTGTAAATCCTGTGAGCTTCAAGGGTTGATAATCGAATTCTTACTTTTCCAATTTTGGAATCTCGTGCTGTGCTGGTACCAGGTTTTTCGTTCCCCAAGTGGCAATTGTCGAAAACTCCCAATGTTATTACTGTGCACGGATCATAAACTTCCCAAGTGTATTGCTCATTCCATTTGGGACTAAAGGTGTCAAGAATTGTTCTTGTTCGAACCCATTTCTGGCCATATTTAGCTACACAGTAAGCATCTGCACTTCCTCGAGCATCCTTCATCTTCATTGGGAGAAGCCCTTGCGCACCTAATATCCCCACTTCTAGTATCCCAATAGGCTGTTTCCAGAGCTGTCTTGCAGTAGGCCTTTGATCACTAATGTACATGGTTGATTCATCAAGGACATGATATCCACCTTCAAGACAAACTCTTAAGTGAATCCTGCTTGAAAACTTGAGTTCTTTCCTCCTGTCAACTTCCAGGACACCAAAACCAAATTTCTCAAGGTTAAACCAACGAGAATGAACTGGCCTGTGGTCCAGCCTCTTCTCGAAAATGGTCAGCGGCAGGCTCGTCATCCCTAGAACATCATCTTTAGTAGGATGAACTCGGTCCTCAACGGTTAGAACCAGCTGTTCCTCGAAAGGTTCAGCAGCAACAAAGACTAAATCTTCATTCCAAAGTGGATTAAGCGTCCGAGCTTGACTTATCTTGGTTTTCAGCACTTGATTTCCCACCTGGACTTTCACGGAAACTTCAGGTATTCGGGTTTTGTCATTTGGGATTATGTCCTGAGCTTCAATGACATTAACCCGAAGGTACCAAAGTTTTGGGGAGACATAAACCTTGGATCTAATGTTGTGTACACCTTCTCCATAAACAAAAGCAGCATCCGCATGCCAGGCTTCTGGGAAGGCTTCATCAGCTTGTGTTCCCATCCAAACCGCCACCATAATTTCTCCCCTCACCTTTCCTCCCCCTCTGCGATCCTCCAATCTGTACCACTGAGGAGCCAAAGGACTATCAGGTGGAACTCTAGTTGGGACCTCATTCATGTCAAAAACCACCCTCCCAAGATAATCATCTCTTCCCACCATCTCTTTATCCTTTACAAAAACTTCTAGGATTGATGATTGAATCCTCTCTTTGGAGAATGCAAATACTTGGTTCCACTCGGGGTTCATTTTCCTCTCGAAGTGCTTTGTTCTTCCTTTATAGTTCCCGAGTTTCACTTCCACATAAGGATCACAACTAGCTGTGATTGCGCTTGGTGGAAGATCTTTGGCCTTCACAACTCGAACATAAAGATAGTATGTCTGCTCGACTAGGTCATAAGTGCTTGTGAATCTCTCACCGCTCATCCAGCCTCTTCCACCATATGCTCCTCCATTAGGCCACCTTTCACCAAGCTGGGGGTTTGTGTCCTTCAACTCGTAGTCTTCTTGGTGACTAGGATGAAGTTGGGGATTAACTTGATGCTGCATTGTTAAAAGAACTCCTTCTGGCCTCTTCCCGACCAATACGCCTGGTTGCTGCAGTACTTGGTGTTTGCTGGAAAATTAGCTACAAGCGAATGAAAAGGTTGGATCACGGGTGATGTTGAATGGGCGTTTTCCTGTTCTGTTGATACAGCTTTAAAAGAATAAGATGTACAAGTGACAAAGGGTGGTAGTTCCTATAGTAGGATTGTTAGGATGAATAATAGAAGGTGGTGTTGGTTGTTTTGGAGCTGGTGGTGGAGATTGTGGGGGAAATTTCGGCTTAGACAAACGAGGAATATTTGATATACTTCCTAACTTTTCTTGAAAATTTATGAGCAAAGGAATTCTAACCCTTTCAAGAAAGTTCAGCCCATGAACAGGCCTCTCCTCTAGTTGTAAACTTCAATGGATTGGTGTTGGTAGTTTTCTGAGTGTTGGAAATTGAAGAAAAGTTTCTGAATCCAAATGGGGTTTGAGATTTTTGTGGACAGTTGGGGTTTTGCTAAGTTGGTTTTCAAAATGAACTAATACAAATACACTAGCAGATCCTGAACTATCTTTTGGCATAAGATTATGAGCATCTGTCACTTCCATTACCAGCATAGTGCTCCTTTTTCTTCTTGCTTCCCTGCTGCGAGAAGCTACCACAAGCGACCCTTCACAAGATATCTCAAACTCAGTCCAGAAGCAAAGAATGTTTTACTGAGTTATGTAGATACCAAAGTTGATGAAGAGCAAAATGGAGGTAAGGCATAAACTTTTTGTAAGAACTTTGGCCAATTTATATTTTGTTTTTTAGAGTTAAAAAGGGTTGTTTTCTAAATGCTAAAACTTCAGATTTGCATTGTGGAGGAATAGTGCAGAAAGGGTGATTCTATCTATACCTCACAACTTTGGCTTCAGTTTTCCCTCAAAATTGTGCTTCCATGGGGGGGGGGGGGGGGGGAGGGTTTTAAAGATTGAAACTGCCTACAGAATCCCATGTTCTAGTTTAATTGTGGTTATACTTTTCATATGTCAATATGCTTTCGGACAAAATCAGTTGCTTGGATCCAGAACAGAACATTCTGTTCTTCTTAGTACAGCAATGCCAATGTGCCAAAAAGCAGGAAAAGAATACTACTCAATGCTAAAAAAGTTGTACAAAGCTGAAAAAGAAAGCAAAACCAGAACCCCCTAAAGTTTAGAGGCTTGTGACCTATGCCAAAGATGCTTCTCCTCTTATTCACTCTCAACCTAGTTCAAATCTAGGTGAATATTTTATTTTTCCCTTTTTTGGTTCACAGCTCTATTCCCTTCATGGGTCATTCCTACTGTCCTGTCCTAAAAAAAGAGTACCATTTTCTTTATTGATATAGCTCAAATATTTCACAATATATAGCCGGACTCAAATTATAAAGAAAACGGAGAATCGCGAATTTACTGTGATTTTGGTATTTTAGGTAATTTTCTGGGTTGAGATATGATACTTGTTTACTTGAAAATGTGATGAGATTAATCTCTAGTTATTTTTCTTGATCACATTGCATAACAATTCCGAGTTGCATAATAGAAAGAAGCAGTTAAGGGCTTGCTGCAACCTCCTGCCCTCTTGAAAAGGGAGCACTATTTCTACATGTAATTGATATTTTCACAGGGTCTTCTCTCACAAAAGAGTAGGGTGGGTCCCATCTTTATGTGAGAGGAACACATGAAAATATCATTTTCCTTTTGAAAATTAAGCACTTGTTAGGAGTGTGTTAAAATGAAAAGCAAAGCAAAATTTCAATAAAAAAATGTTTGATTATTCGTGCAAATTTTCTGTTGATGTTTCTTGATCTTATAAATGCATCAAGTTATCTGTCTATTTAAAAATTCCAGTTATGCTTCTTTTAGCTATAATTTTTCTATGTTTTGTCAAAAATGGTACAAAAATGATAAATTTAACCAAGAAAATAAAATGTGGGCTGTCATTTTATGATGGAGGGTGTATTAGTTTGGTACTCATATTTATTTATTTATTGGTAATACAAACAATTCCCTCTTTGACCCATTTGAATAAATATATATATTCTGTTTTATCATGGACTCATATGACTATTTTGTGCAATAACATATATTCTGGAAATTTCATGAACCAAAATAAGTGATCTTGTGAATGTTTATTATTCTCTGGAAATTACATGAACCAAATCAGTAATCTTGTGATTCCATAAACATTAGAAAATATTAGAAATATTTTTATTCTTTGTCTGAAAAGGAATTGAATTATTACAAATATATATATATATATATATATATATGATAATATGGTCATACACAACTGTGTATACTTTATTTGTGCACATTCGGCCAAAACAACGTTATTTTGGCAGATTTATTAAAAAGCTTCTCTCTTTTCAAATCAGAAATCAAAAACAAATCTGTCAAAACGACGTAGTTTTGACAGACTGTGTACAAATAAAACATACACAACTGTGTATGGTCATTATTGGTACAAGACTAAGCATTGAGATTTCAAAAGAGGAGCAGCATTTGGTGATACAACAATGAATTGTGAAATATGCATCAGAATCCGAATAGATACCCTCTAATGTATATGTTTGAAGTACTTCTCTTATAATGTAAAACAAACAAGAGTGTAGTTTTATATGACGACAAATTTATGTCAATATCAAATCATAATGAATGTGTATACTTGAGATTGAACGGAGTAACACATTGATATTATATTTTAGGAAATTGATATTCCCACATCACTTTTTAATATTTTTACACGTACGACTCACATATTAGCCAATAAAAATTCAATTCATCAGCTAATATATGGGCCCTACGTGTTAAAATATCAAAAAATGATATGAAAATATCAATTTTCTATATTTTATCGCTTTCAATTTCATGATAGTCACAATCCACTGTCGTCATAAAATTGGTGGTCGTATAAATCATTTTCCCACAAACAAAAGTCATAAAATTTGTTATTGCAATATGGAGTTATTTTGTTATTTTTTTTAAAAAAAATTGATTAGAAATTTTGGGGCAAAAGTATGGGGAGATTGCAATACGGAATGATAATTCATGTGATTGTGAAAAATGCAGTGCTGTTTGATTTGTCTATGTAAAATGCAGCAAGACTTGCGGAATACTTGATAGGGTGGAAAATAACAATGAAAATTCGAATTTCCATATATTTTTGCATGTTTGGATATATGTAATATATTTAGTATAGTTTTATTTAGTAGTTAGAAAAATGTAGTAATTTAATTTATATATGGCTTGCTTATGTTTTGGGCTTTAAGTTTTGATAATTTTATTTGATTTAGGATTTACTTATTTTTTTTTCTAATTAGTCATAGAAAAATAGTTTAACATTATAAATATGTTATCTTAGGGTTCTATGAGATAGAATCTTTGACAATTATATGAATTTGAGTTTTTTTGTATCTTTCTTGTGAATTCAAGTATTTATCTTGTTAGTGTTAATACAATAACTAACTATTTATGTTTGTGTTAGAGCGTTACAATCTAACCATATTCTGCTGCGTGAATACTATTGATTCTTGAACTGGTTTTGCTAGCAAAAAATTGTCCATTTGGGAAATGATTGTATAACATTAAATATAGTATCAAATGTCTATATTGTCCTTGTATTAAAAAAATAGATTGTTATTTATTGGACAAAAAATAGTTAGAGAACCAAAGTTATATTTAATACTTGGGGTAATATTGAAAACTAAACAATTAATGCTTACTTGAAAATCTAAAACGTCATATATTAAGAAACAAATTTTTTTCTAAACGTCTTATATTAAGAGACGGAGGGAGTACGATTTTTGGAATTGGAGACTACCATTAGAAGGAAATTAAAGGGTTTGGGTCAATAGGGTTCCATTTTTATCCATTACTTTCTCTTGATCAGCTACTAGAATATTCCAAAAAGAGCACCATTTTCAAGGTTGTTGGAGTAAGTCTTGGGAAAATGGGCAATCAATATACTCGTTCCCTTTTTTAATATAAATCGTTTTAGAGTTGTGCACAAGGATTAAGAAAAGGATTATAAAATATTAAATATAATATTAATTGTCTATATTGTCCTTGTATTAAAAAAAGAGAGTGTTATTTATTGGACAGATAATAATAACTTAGGGGCTGTTTATTTAGGATTGAAAAATCTGAATGGCTGAATTGGTCAGTCATTAAGTGCATTTGTTAAAAAAAATTGTCTGAATAGCTGAATCGGTCAGATGATTGAGCTGAATGGCTAAGTCAAATTTTTTTGACTGAATGAGCAGCTGAATAAAGTAAAAAATTAAAAAAATTAAAAAAACATATTAACTATTATATTAAGTAATATTAAATAAATTTACAACAACTTTAAATTTTTTCAGAGGGGTAAAATAATAAAATTATGTCATTCAGATGTTTCATGTGACGCCCCCAAAATAGGTTCAATACCAACCCATTCTGAGTCGCCAAATACATGGTACATAATTCAAATACAATCTTTTATAACATACGATCGTGCAAACTACGACCACACAAACTGTGAATTTCAATACAAATCATATATAATACGAAATATAAATATTCAAATTCATTCCTTATTAATTACAATCATTATCTCACTATTTTATAGAATAGTGAGGACTTCTACTGATCTAATTCTGACCATCACTCTGATCCCCGACTAGTCCTTGCGATATTCTCATTTTCTGAAGAGAACAATGGAAGAAAAGGGTGAGCTCAACTAGCCCAGTAAAGAATATTATGACTAAGATAATGAAAAATAAATTATCGTTAGTCTTCAACAAATCAGATAAAATATTATGGACAACAAATTTTAGATCAACAACTGCAGCGGAAATAACAATTCATTAGAAGAGTTAAGTAGAGAATGAAGTCTACTATCTTCTATGATTTAAAAGTCTATCATCAATATTTTATCCCTGTAACATCAATCAACATATATCTCAAATCAGTATTCATCTTTGCACTACGGGCCAAAGATATTCATTTGTATCACCAGTTGGTCATGTTCATCTCAACACCTGTTCATCTTTGCACTACGGACCAAAGATATTCATCAGGTAATCATTCATCTTTGCACTACAGGCCAAAGATATTCATCAAGTAATCATTCATCTTTACACTACAAGCCAAAGATATTCAGTTATATCACCATTTAGGACTGAGGATGATGAAAAACAATACGAATAACGAATCCAGTGAGATAAAGGATAAATATTAGAGAATTTATTCAGAGTTCAAAAATGAAGATCAAAATTGGGATCCAATCAAAGATAAAAAAAATATTTTTTTTATCGTGAATAGTAACTCATGAATAGTAACTCGACATGAAAAGATAAAAATTTCATGAGAAAGTTCAGAAAATTATTCCGGTGAAATGATACTAGATGAAACGCAAAACTCAAAAAATTTATGATCATTTCAGGAATTATAGAGGCAATACTTACCGTAGTAAGTTCAGATTTAGGAATATGAAATAAAATATTATTACTTTCATAATATGGAATATGAATGAAAATAATATTCTTTATGAATATTGAAAGATAATAACATCATTTACTCGAAAAGTAATATCCCTTACTTTAACAGGAGAGTAGTTTTGATTAAAATATCGGATATTATGTGGACGAAAACTTGCACTGTTATCAACACTCAAAGTATCTAAATTGTGACGCCCCCAGAATAGGTCCAGTCAATCCAACCCATTCCTAGTGGCCAAATACATGGTACAGAATCTAAATATAATTTTTTATATCACACGGTCGTGCAAAATACGACCACACAACTGTGAATGTCAATACAAATATGTAAAAAATATTAACATTCAAACTAAGTCCTCATTACAATTATTATCACACTATTTATTAAAAATAGTGAGGATTACTACTGCTCTAACTCAGACCATCACTCTGTCCCCCGACTAGTTCCTGCGACATTCTCATTTTCTGAAGAGGACAATAGATAAAAAGGGTGAGCTCAACTAGCCCAGTAAAGAATATTATGACTAAGATAATAAATAATAATTTATCGTTAGTCTTCAACAAATCAGATAAAATATTATGGACAATAAGTTTTAGATCAACAACTACAGCGAAAATATCAATTCATTAGAAGAGTTACGTAGAGAATGAAGTCTACTATCTTCTATGATTTAAAAGTCATCATTAATATTTTATTCCTGTAACATCAATCAATATATATCTTGAATCAAATATTCATCTTTGCACTACGGCTAAAGATATTCATCAGGTAATCAATTCATCTTTGCACTACAGGCCAAAGATATTCATCAAATAATCATCCATTTTTGCACTATAGGCCAAAGATATTCAGTTATATCATCATTTAGGACTGAGGATGATGAAAAATATTTTAAAGAACGAATCCAGTGAGATAAAAGACTAAAATTAGGAATTCGGAACTTATTTTATCCAAGTTCAAAAATACTCCTTAATAATACTTTGTGGAACAAAATTCAAGAATAAAGCTCAAAACTTGGATTCAATCAAAGATAGAACCCATAATAGCCAACTTGGACAAATAAAAAAAAATTAATTTTTTTTCGTGAATAGTGCCGTATACGTGAATAGTAACTCTGAGGGAAAAAGTAAGAATTTCACAATAAAATTCATGCTAATATTTTGATATAATGATATTGAAAAGAATAACATTATTTACGAAAGAAAATAACATCTCTTACCTCAAAAGAACAGTACTTCTGACTAGAATTTCAGGTATAATGCTGAAGAAAACTTGCACTGAATAGCAACACTCAAAGTATCTAAATACTCACAAAAATACGCTCGATATTATAGAGAGAGAAAACTTCTGATTCTGGTGTGATTTTCAAATTCTAATTCAGCACCCTATTTATAGAAAAATGTTTAGAACGTCAAAGCAGAAAATTTAATAAAATAATATTTTTTAAAAAAAAAATTCACCCACCTGTTGACCAAACTCATCAGCCACCACCTGTGGGGCCCACCAACATAAAAAAATGTTTTTCTTTTAAAAAATATTTATAACCCCAAAAATTTATTATTCCAGAACTTCAATAAATCATAATAAATAGTCCTTTTATCAGAAAATTTTGAATCTTATGTCCTTTTCATAAGAAATTTATTTCTCTACAACTTTACAGAAGAAAATTTTTCCAAATTTCAAACAAAAAATGTCCGAAATCTACAAATGGATAATTTTCCACACCAAAATACTGATAAAAATATCTCAGCATTAATTCCTTCTTTTATATCCACAAAAATAAATATTTTCTTATCATATAAATCAATAATTAATTATTCACAAATAATATTACAGAACTATAATCTTGACAATCAGGTCGTTCCTAGGAAAGAGGGGGCCTTCCGATAAGGATTTCTCATTACTGGCTCGCAATTAAATAACCCCTCCTAGACAGAACTTCCTTAGACATTGTCAATAATGTTATATAATAATATTATTCAAATAATATGAATTATTGATCTGATAATGAGAAATACTATGCAGTAGCAATTATTGAATTAACAATAATATAAAAATACAGTGCAATACCGTGTGCTACTATGCAACAATGCGTATAATTTTAACCACCGAGTATTTCAACAGTGTTAATGGTAACAACTACGCCGTTATTTTAAAAATTCATTCGTGTCGTTTTCTTTATCCGACAGTTTTTCGTTATGGGGCCCACAAATGACTGCGTTGTCGTACGAATATTCTCCGACAGCAAGAATATTCCACGACTAAACGAATATTCTCCGACAACAATGAATATTTTATAACCATTTGCTTATTTAAAATATTTGTGCATTTTACCCATAACATTCCACATTATCAAATTAACCTCAGACTATTTCAAAATAATATATAGAGAAAATTTAATTTTTTATTCATAAAAGTTAGGGTCTTACATAAATACTCACAAGAAATACGCTCGATATTATAGAGAGAATTTTTTTTAATTCTGATGTAATTTTTATTTCTAACTAAGCACCCTATTTATAGGAAAATACTATAACGTCAAGATTGACAAAACAAACCCTCGAGGGAAATTTCCAAGCACACCTCCTTGGAAAATTTTGCAGCACACTTCCAAGGGCCATTTCCAAGCCACCACCCATTTGTCCACATGTTTATATATATGTATTAAGACATTTATTTTTAAAACTTCAACAATTCATAATAAATAGCCTATTTATCAGAAAAATACGAACCTTATGTCCATTTTATATTAAATTTAATTCCCTACAACTTTGTAGAAAAAAGTTTTTTCAAATTTCGAACGAAAAATGACTCAAATTTATATACGGATGACTCAGCAGCATCCTACTTTTGAAAAACAAGTTTCAGCATACAACTTTTGAAAATTTTAAGCCTTCATCCATATTCCCACCAACCACATAAAATTATTATATTATCACATTATAATTTTATAATGTAATATTATAATAATATATTTGAATAAATTATTTTATCGGAGAAGATAAAATGTCAACTTTCAACAAATATCGCATGCTAAAAATTCTTTCCTTTTATATCAAAATTGAAATAAATATTTTCTTATCATGTATATCAACAATTAATTATTCACAAATAATATTACAGAACAACAATATTCACCAGGCATGTGGTAGTCCGCGTAGACAGGTTATTCCCATAGAATAATAAAGAATGGAATAACAACAGAATTTCACCATGCATGCGGTAGTCCGCGTAGACAGGTTATTCCAACAGAATAATAAAGAATGGAATAACAACCCTTACGAATATTGAAAGAAAATAACTCTTTTCATGAATACGAAAAAAATAATACCACTTACCTTAAAATTTGGAGACTGCACTAGTGTAATAGAAGAATACTCTTCCTCTTTCTCTCTTATTCTCTCTATACTTTCTCTTTCTATAGCTTTAGTGAATTGGTGAGAAATAATGAAGAAATGAGCTTCTATTTATAGGCTCGGCAGAGTAAGTGTAAAATAGTATTTTTGTCATAATTTATGACATCATCGCTCACATCATCGATCTATGACATCATTGCTTACCTCATCGTTTCGATGACATCATTGTTTACATCATAAGAGTTTAAATTCAATTTGCACTCTTCCACCTCGTTTAACTTTTATACCATAAATTTACTATAATAATGTTACCATTCTAATTATAAAAATTATACTATTATATAATTACATCATACTACTATAATGTAATATTATAATAACATATTTGCATGAATTATTTTATCAAAAAAGATAAAACACCAACTTTCAACCAATGTCACATGCTAAAAAATTCCTCCGTTAAAAATTCATATTAAATAAATATTTTCTTATCATATATATCAAAAATTAATTATTCACAAATAATATTACAGAACTACAATATTGACAACCAGGTCGTTCCCAGAAAAGAGGGGGCCTTCCGATAAGGATTTCTCGCTACTGGCGCGCAATTAAACAACCCCTTTCTTAGACAGAACTTCCTTAGACATTGTCAATAATGCTATCTAGTAATATTATTTAAATAATATGAATTATTAATTTGATCATTTGAAATACTGTGAAATGACAATTATTGAATCACTAATATAAAATAGTAAAGTAGCACTTATTGATATAAAATATCAACGTAGCAAATATTGAACCGATAAAATATTATGCAATTATTGAATTAATAATATAAAATATTGAACAGTAATTACTGTAATAATAATTGAGTAAGTGCCTTCCTACGTAAGAATCAATAATTCAAAATACTGTGCAATACCGTGTACTACTGTGCAACACCACGTATTACTGTATTTTAACCACCGGGTATTTCAACTGTACTAACGGTAACAGTTTTGCCGTTATTTTTATAAAAAATTTACGTCTGTCGCTTTCTATATCCGACATTCATTCCGTTGTGAGGTCCACCAATGACTGCGCCATCGTACGAATATTCTCCGACAAAAAGAATATTCCCCGACACAATGAATATTTTATAACCACTTGCTTACTTTGTAAACTTTGCACATTTCACCCATAACTTATCACATTTATCAAATCAACACCTTACTATTTTAAAATAATATATAAAAAAAATTAAATCTTATTCATAAAATTTGGGGTCTTACAACCTCCCCTCCTCATGAAATTTCGTCCTCGAAATTGACGTACGTACCTGGTATGTCAAAAAGGTGAGGATACCTCGTTTTCATTTCCGATTCTAACTCTCAGGTCATTTCCTCGATATCATGGTTCCTCCACAAAATTTTAACTTGAGGTATAACCTTTGAGCGTAGAACATATTCCTTCATATCCAAGATCTTGACAGGTGCCTCCTCGTATGTTAAATCTTCGGCTATCTCGTCTGATTCTAGCTCAATAATGTGGTTTGGGTCTTTCACGTATTTATGTAGCACAGATATGTGAAAAACGTTATAAATACGAGACATGGGAGGTAAAGCGAGTCTATAGACCACCTTTCCTACTCGGTCAAGGATCTAAAATGGACCAATGAATCGTAAATCGATGTCCATAACTTTCTGCAAACTGACCCTTTGTCACTTGATGCTCCGCCTTGACATGTTTACACGTTAAACACCTCGAGATAAACTTCGCGATCTCTTTTTTCATATTGCTCCACCAAAATGTATGTCGAAGATCACGATACATTTTGATACTTTTAGGATGGATTGCAAACGGTATGTTGTGTATCTCCATCATGATTCTATACTTCAAATCAAAGTCGTTAAGAACACAAAGTCTGGATTTGACTCGAAGTATTCCCTCTATCTCTATTTTTGCTTCTGGAATAGCACATTCTTGCATCTTCTTCTTCATATTCATCAGCTTCGGGTCTGTAGCTTGAGCATCTTTAACTTTATCAATTAAAGCTGGTTCTACGTGTATATTTGACATCAGTATGTGGGTCTCCAGAGTTTTTAACTCTATCTTCATCCTTTGTACGTCATACAAAATGGGTTTCGTGTTGACAATATCGCACTTGTACCCGTATACGATCTTCTACTCAACGCGTCAGCTACCACGTTCGCTTTTTCCATGATGGTATGATTGTAATCTTTCAACAGCTCCAACCAACGTCGTTTTCGCATATTGAGTTCATTCTAAGTAAAGAAATATTTGAGACTTTTGGAGTATATTAGAATATTATCAATAATGACAACCACGAAATGATCCAAATATTTGATACCAACTGTGACCCTCATGGTGCTTCAACCATAGCACCTCGCAATTGGTAGAACAGGTCATCAATACGAGGTAACGGATACCTATTCTTGATGGTGACATGGTTCAACTTCCGATAGTCAATACAACTTCGTATACTACTGTCTTTATTCTTTACGAATAAAACAGGAGCACTCCAAGGAGACGTACTAGGACATATAAAACCGATGTCTAACAACTCCTGTAGTTGGACCTTTAACTCCTGAAGTTCAATAGGAGCTATTCGATATGGGATTTTAGAAATGGGTTTTGTACTGGGCTCAAGGTCAATAAAGAATTCAACTTCACGTTCTGGGGGTAGACTAGGAAGTTATTCGGGAAATACATCAGAAAACTCATTAACAACAGAAATATCATTCAAGCCTAAAGTATTCTGGTTTAGATCAGTGACATGGGCTAAGAAAGCTTGACATCCGTTTTTCAATAAACGAATAGCTTTATGACTTGAAATGACATTGACTGATTTTAGTGGTTTGGTGGTTTGAATTCGTACAACAGGTTGGTTAGGAAAACTAACAACCTTACGAAAACAATCAATTTTAGCATGATAAGTGGTTAACCAGTCAATTCCTAGAATCACGTCAAATGTAAGTATTTTCAACAATATAAGATCAACAGGTAGGGTGAGGGTAGTAATTTGAATCGAGCAAGATTTGTAAACTGTGGATGTAACGAAGGTTTCTCTTAACGAAGTTTCAACAGATAAGTCAAAGTCTAATTTCTCAGGTGTCAAGTTCAAACGTTGAGCACAAGCAGGTGAAATAAAAGAATGGGTAGCACCGGTATCTAATAAAGTGTAAACTTCGCAAGAGTTTATTATCAGTTTACCCGTAATATCCTCGTTCGAGTTCCTTGCTTGTTGGGCAGTAGCGACAAAAACTCTTCTAGGTACCATCGACTTTGACTTGTCTGGGACAGTCTTTGGTGTCACTATCCCAGCTGGTCTTGACTTTGCTATAAAGTTCATTCCACCCTCAACTGCTTCGTCGCACTCCTGATCCATGATTTGAATCATTACTCTTCGATCCATATCGAATTGGGGTTGACCGCTATGCACAGGATAATTCCAAACTCGATGTTGGATTCTCCCAATTGTTGTCCAAAAAATAAAATCCATGTCGTCTATTTTGGCCTTCTTGGATCGGACGTCTCTTTCTAAAATATCAACGCGTCGTGCGGCTTTTACCCATGTTCAAGTCTCACTCGTTCAGTTGCTTTTTCTTTTAGCTGATTGTTGACATTTGCATTTTCAGATTCCAGCTCTAATATCATATGTTTTGCCAGAGAGAGCTTCTGTTCAAGCCTCGCATATTGAGTAGCAAAATCTTGAATTTCTGTATCCCTTTGTTCCACGGCCGCCTGCCGTTCTTCACCCTGTTCTTCTAACTCATGAATACGATTTTGTAGTTCTACATTTCGATAATAAAATTCTCCTAATAAATCTTTCTCAGGTTCCTCTTCTTCCTCACTCTCAGCTGCAACCTCTATGATTAGCTCGGGTGCAACTATTAATTCTTCACTCACCGCATGGATATCTCTAATTTCTTCTTCGCCTGACATCCTCAAATACTGCCACAAAATAAGGGTTAATCAAATAAATTAACATATCACATATTAACCCTATGTTCCAACCGACCAATTAAATATCACATAAGCTTAGGTAGGACACACACTAGCGAAGGATTTGCTCGTTTCTTCCCTTCTAGTTCTATTCCCAGATATCCGCTAGAGATCATATCCCTAAGCTCTGATACCAACTGTGACGCCCCCAAAATAGGTTCAATACTCAACCTATTCTGAGTCGCCAAATACACTCAACAAAATCCAAATATAATTTTTTTATAATATACGGTCGTGCAAAATACGACTACACAATTGTGAGTTTCAATACAAATCGTATATAATACGAAATATAAACACTCAAATTCATTTCTTATTCATTACAATTATTGTTCCACTATTTTATAGAATAGTGAGGACTTCTACAAATCTAACTCTGATCATCACACTGTTCTCCGACTAGTCCCCGTGATACTCTCATTTTCTGAAGAGAACAATGGAAGAAAAGGGTGAGCTCAACTAGCCTAGTAAAGAATATTATGACTAAGATAATGAAAAATAAATTATGTTTAGCCTTCAATAAATCAGATAAAATATTATGGACAACAAGTTTTAGATCAATATTCGCAGCGGAAATAACAATTCAATAGAAAAGTTAAATAGATAATGATATCTACTATCTTCTCTGATTTAAAAGTTCATCATCAATATTTTATCCCTGTAACATCAATCAATATACATCTCGAATCAAATATTCATCTTTTGCACTACGGCCAAAGATATTTATTTGTATCACCAGTTGGTCATGTTCATCTCAACACCTGTCCATCTTTGCACTACGGGCCAAATATATTCATCAGGTAATTATTCATCTTTGCACTACAGGCCAAAGATATTCATCAAGTAATCATTCATCTTTGCATTACAGGCCAAAGATATTCAGTTATATCACCATTTAGGACTGAGGATGATGAAAAATAATACGAATAACGAATCTAGTGAGATAAAGGAAAAATATTAGAGAATTTATCCAGAGTTCAAGAATGAAGATCAAAATCTGGATCCAATCAAAGATAATTTGAAAGAAAAAAAATAATTTTTTTTACCGTAAATAGTATCCCATGAATAGTAACTCATAAATAGTAACTCGTGAATAGTAACTAGTGAATAGTAACTCGACATGAAAAGATAAAAATTTCACAAGAAAGTTCAGATCAATATTCCAGTGAAATGATATTACATGAAGCGCAACACTTAAGGAATTTATGATCATTTCAGGAATTATAGAAGCAATACTTACCGTAGTAAGTTTAGAGTTAGGAATCTGAAATGAAACAATATACGAAATTGCAATTGGATTTTCACCCGTCAGGCGGTAGTCCGCTCAGACAGATTATTTTCATAATTTAATAACAACTGAATACGAAAGTCCGCGTAGACAGGTTATTCCCATAGAATAATAAAGAATAAAATAACAACAGAATTTCACCATGTATGCGGTAGTCCGCGTAGACAGGTTATTCCAATAGAATAATAAAGAATGAAATAACAACTCTTACGAATATTGAAAGAAAATAACTCTCTTCATGAATACGAAAGAAATAATACCCCTTACCTTAAAATTTGGAGACTACACTAGCGTAATAGCAGAATACTCTTATTTTTTCTCTCATATTCTCTCTATACTTTCTCTCTCTATAGCTTTAGTGAATTGGTGAGAAATAATGAAGAAATGAGCTTTTATTTATAGGCTCGACAGAGTAAGGGTAAAATAGTCTTTTCGCCATAATTTATGACATCATCGCTTACATCATCGATCTATGACATCATTGCTTACCTCATTTCTCCGATGACATCCTTGCTTACTTCATCGCTCCGATGACATCATTGTTTGCATCATAAGACTTAAATTTAATTTGCACTCTTCCACCTCGTTTAACTTTTATACCATGAATTTACTATAATAATGTTATCATTCTAATTATAAAAATTATATTATTATATAATCACATCATACTACTATAATGTAATATTATAATAACATATTTGAATGAATTATTTTATCAGAAAAGATAAAATACAAACTTTCAACTAATGTCATATGCTAAAAAATTCCTCCGCTAAAAATCCACATTAAATAAATATTTTCTTATCATATATATCAAAAATTAATTATTCACAAATAATATTACAGAACTACAATATTGACAACCAGGTCGTTCCCAGAAAAGAGGGGGCCTTCCGATAAGGATTTCTCCTTACTGGCGCGCAATTAATCAACCCTTTTTCTAGACAAAACTTCATTAGACATTGTCAATAATGCTATCTAATAATATTATTCAAATAATATAAATTATTGATTTGATAATTTAAAATACTGTGCAATGACAATTATTGAATCACTAATATAAAATAGTAAGTAGAAATTACTGATATAAAATATCAACGTATCAAATATTGAATCAATAAAATATTATGGAATTATTGAATCAATAATATAAAATATTAAACAGTAATTACTGTAACAATAATTGAGTAAGTGCTTTCCTACGTAAGAATCAATAATTCAAAATACTATATAATACTGTGTGCTACTGTGCAACATCGCGTATTACTGTATTTTAACCATCGGGTATTTTAACAGTACTAACGGCAATAACTACGCCGTTATTTTATAAAAAGGTTATTTCTTTCGCTTTCTATATCCGACAGTTATTCTGTTGTGTGACCCACAAATGGCTGCGCCGTCGTACGAATATTCTCCGACAATAAGAATATTCCATGACCAAACGAATATTCTCCGACAACAATGAATATTTTATAACCACTTGCTTATTTTGAAATATTTGCACATTTCACTGATAACTTATCACATTTATCAAATCAATACCTTACTATTTTAAAATAATATATAAAGAAGATTAAATCTTTATTCATAAAAATTGGGGTCTAAAATTTCAGACATGTTAATCATCAAACAACTTTTTTCATTCAGATTCAGATTTAGATTCATCTCATTCAGATTCAAATTCAAATTCAAATTCATTCAATTTTTATCAAACACTCCCTTAATGAGAGAACTAAAGTTATATTTAATACTTGGGGTAATATTAAAAATTAAGCAATTAATACTTGCTTGAAATTCTCAAACAACTTATATTAAGCAACAAAAATATTTCTCTAAAATGACTTATATTAAGGAACAGAGAGTAAAATTACCTAAAATACCAAAAGTTTTAGGGTTTAACTATATTTGTAATCAAGGTTGTTGGAGTAAAATGGGCAATCAATAAATAAATATATAAAAGTAATAGTGAGGCAAGTTATCCTTACATTACACCTACTTAGGTTAGAGAGTTTTGTCCCTCATTTTTTTACCAATTTGAAGCACGCTTGACTATTTGATCGAGAACTCGAGCCTCAATTCTCCAAAATTAAAATTAAAACATTATACCCAAGGTTCTCAGACTCAGATCAGTTATCGAACCAGAAAACCTACCAGGTGAATGGATCATTGGTCCAATCAGCCGTCGAACCGTTATTGACCTAGTGACGTCATTAATATATAAAACTATATATTATTAGTAATTAATAAAATTTTAAAAAATCTCATTTTTTATGAACTAAAACATAATAAAATTGAGTTACAATATTACTAAACGTGGTTAATTTTAATATTAAAAAACTTTTGGTACAAAAAAAAACCGAGTCACTGGGTCAATAATCGGTTTTACTCGTTGAACCACCGGTCCGACTAGTGGGTCAATCGGGTTTTGATCAAAACTGATTTTTTTGCTCAAACCAGACCGGAGTGCCAACCGATTCAAATTTTTACCGGTCGAACCGGCAATCCGGTCCGGTTTTTAAAACCATGGTTACACCCTTCCTTAATAGTATCAAAACAAAATTTGCCTACAGTAACTTTTTTTACATAAACTAAAATCTTAAAACCATGGTTACACCCTTCCTTAATAGTATCAAAACAAAATTTGCCTACAGTAACTTTTTTTACATAAACTAAAATCATGTCAAAAGTTAAATGTGACTTTTACTTGGAATGAACATACTTAAAAGAAGTCAAATAATGAAGCGAGTACATGTGAATGCAAGATTTTGCAATGTGACTATGCGGCAAAGCCAGCTGCCAAGCCAGCAGTACGGGAGACTCCCAGCAATCCAAGTACATTGAATGGTCTCAACTCCCAGCAGAGTTATTTTAGGCTGACATGAAAATTAGACATGAGTGTATTTGAATTTCAGATATTTGTATTTTTATCCATCATTGAGGGTCAAAAATATAAATAAATGAAATTTAAATACTCATGTCCAATTTTCATGTCCACATAAAATTTTTGCTCCCGATATAGACAGTAAGTCTTCTAAGAGAACGAGAACCGCCAATAATGTCTACCCTCACAATTATTGACCATATGAAAACTTAACCATATCCACATTATCATATAAATACATGTAATATTTTGCCTTTGTCACTAAGTTAAGAACAATGTTGTTACTCCTCTTCTTGATCCCCTTGTTCTCCGGGCTCTCTCCGGTGAACCCTTGCCATCCAAACGACTTATCCGCCATTTTACGCTTCAAAAATAGCTTCTCCAATTCGAATCTCTTGTCTGAATGGACATCTGATATGAATTGTTGTCACATATTTACATGTGAAAATAATCGTATTATCGAGTTTACATTAGATATTTATGATCTTTCCGGTTCACTTAAACCGGACGCGCTAGCCGGTTTGACATATCTCAAGAGACTCCGGCTTCACAAGATGCCATTTCTTGTCGGCGAAATCCCTCGAGCAATAGAAAATTTGACTCGCTTAACTTACCTTGAAATAACTTGGACCAATATCTCGGGACCTATACCCCAAAATCTCGCCAACCTCATAAATCTCAATACTCTTGATTTCTCGTTTAATAAACTCTATGGCTCAATTCCACCCTCGCTTCTTACATTACCAAATATTTTTTCTATAGACCTTAGTAGAAATCAACTAACCGGACCGATACCTGAATCTTATGGTCAAATTTCAAGTACAGACAATTTACTCGTCCTCGTACTGTCTCAGAACCTGCTTTCAGGTAAATTACCGGCGTCTTTAGGTAACATGAATTTCTCACGAATAGATCTCTCGAGAAATAATCTCTCCGGAGATGCATCCATGCTTTTTGGTGCGACTAAAGGTTGTCAAGTGCTTGACATCTCGCGAAATAACTTTGAGTTTGATTTCTCACGAGTGGAGTTCATGGACGAGTCATTGGTAGTATTGGACATATCTCACAACAAGATATATGGGAAAATACCGCAATTGATCACGGAAGCTTTCATGTTACAAGGGTTGAATTTTAGTTATAATAGATTGTGTGGCGAGATACCCAAGGGATGGAAGTTAAGGTATCGGCCGGAGGGATTTGATAACTCGTCATTTTCTCATAATCGTTGCTTGTGTGGAGCTCCACTTGATCCTTGTAAATTTTGATTTACTTATTAGTACATGTTTTAGTACTCAATATGGCGATTTATAACGTGGCTTAATATTCTTGGAATTTTAATTATAATTCGAGTTATGTTTATTTATAAGCATTATAATTTTGGGATTATAATTATAATTTTAAGACTACTAATCCTAGGATTATAATCCCAAAATTATTAAGCCATTTTATAATGGAATTTCTTAACATGTGTCCTAAGGGCACATGCTAAGTACACAATTTAAGAGAATATTTTCTTAAATTGTGTGCATATTCCCTTGAACTTAGTGCAAATATAAAAATCAAGGGAATATGCACACAGTTCAAGAGAATATTCTCTTGAACTGTGTGCTTAGCATCTGACCTAAGGGTACATGTTAAGAGGACCCTTTTATGATTCCTAGATTAATAGGTCTAAATTTGAAAACAAACAAGACACTTGAGATTAATAGTTTTATCTCACATAACTTTGAGATTAATATTTTTATCCCAAATATAATTCTTGCAAACAAACATGGTCTATGTTTTTTAAAATAACATTACTTCTGTTATAAATTATAACAAAATAGATATTTTAAAATTCAAAATTAACATGAATTTGTTTATTTTTAATTAATACAATGATAGATATAGCAAAATATTTACAAATCATTATTTATTATAAGATTTATTGTTTCATTATTTTTAATGAATTATGAATTTAAAAATATTTTAATTTTGAAAAGTCAATATTAATTATATAATTTTAAAAAAAAGAAATATTTATTAATGTAAGTACTATATATATAGTTCATCCATTGCAGTTAATACCTATACAAATCTTAACCCATTTGTCCACCTTGAAAAATTAACTATTCAAAGGGAAGATGTTAATACTTATATCAACTCACATGACATTTATCCCTAAATTAAACACATGGACTAAGGTGGAACAGAATGGACAAAAATAATAATAAAAAATAAGGTTAACACACATACTCCGCTCTTCAAAACAAAATCAATATAGACTTTTTAAATATTAGATATTTTAAAATTTAAAATTTACATAATTAGTTAAAGTTTTGAAAATAATAAATCTAAGACGAAAATCAATATTTTTAAAATTATGATATTTTCATATAATTTCCTCATGCATGGTTAGTAGGACCCGATCCGTATAATATAAGAGAGGTCTATGGACTATGTGAAACATCATTAATTTTCATCTCATAATTAGTAGTATTTTTTAAAATAGTTTATAATATTTATTATTATACTAACAATCATATGTAGTTATATCAATTTTAAATATCTAAAAATAATATTAATAGTATTCTTTTATATTTTAGAACGGGTAGCCGGGTAGCAGGATAGGTGTAGATAAATTACAAATATATTAACAGTTGGATTCAATCTAGGGCCGTAAATGGTAATCTAAAAATTCATATTCGTCCGTATCCGTATTCGAAAAAAACGAATATTATTCGTATTCGAAAAAAACGGATATATCCGAATTCGGTTTAAAGGTATTCGCAAATAAACGAATACGGATATAGGGGTATTCGTATTCGTTTAATATCTGACCATAAATATATCCGGTGGATAGATTCGTATCCAAATAACTTATATATTATATAAAAAGCAAAATAATTTTTTTAAAGTGATATTCCTTATATAATAATTAGTTTTCACTATCATATAAAAATTATTTTAAAAATATATAATTTCACTTCTAAAAAGTAAGAAATAACACTTTTATTTTAATATTAATAAACTAAAATAAATTGATTTAAATATAGTTAATAGATTTTTACTATTATAAAGTTAAAATATCTAAAATGTATCATTTACCAAGAAAATTATATACTAGAATAACAAAACTATAGTTATTAGCTTGTTATAAGTTTTTTACTTTCAAAACTTATTTGCAATGTTGGAAGACGGGAACAATTAATGAACAATATAATTTTATTGCTAACATATGTTAAGTCCGAATTAATTTAGAATTAATCTAGAAGGGGGTGAATAATTAATTCACGTTTATGAATTTTTGGGTGGAGGGAGTATTTATCACTTTCATTTACCCAATTATTTAAAAATTAGAAGTACAAATATTTAAAGCAAGTCCAAAGTAAATTTTGGATGAAGTTAGATTAACTAGTTGTCAGTTGTTACATATACATTATAACTCGTACTCTCCATAAATATAATTGAATAAAATAATTTTTTTATAACTATGTAAATTGTAATCTATGTATTGAGGATAAATTATAAATAAAAGTTTCCATAAACATATTATTAAATTTTTAATCAAGTATTTGAGAAAAAATAATTAAATATTTAATGTAAACTTTTGAATCTAATTATAAATGATAAATATTCATACACACTACAATATTAGACATCTAAACATTAATAAGTAGTATTGAAATTTAGGATTTCAAAAATGATGAAAACTTATTTGAATTATAATTAAGAACATTGATTATTATATTTAAATATTTATTAAAAATAAATACATTAACATTTATTTATTAATAAACTATATTTTAAAACTCATTATTTTTTATTCTCTACTTATAGTTAGGACTATAAATGGTAACCGAAAAATCCGTATTCATCCGCATCCGTATTCGAAAAAAAAAGCGGATATTATTCGTATTCGGAAAAAAACGAATATTATTCGTATTCGATTTAAAGGTATCCGCAAATAAACGAATATGAATACTACTGTATCCGAATCCGTATATATCCGTTTACGCCCCTAGTTCAATCCATCCTTATTCCAAATAAATTTTGTGCGTCACCCTTGACATCAGACATCAATTCCAAAAAATTTGGACCAAGTGGGGATGGATGCTGGGGACAATAATGCCAGCACCATATGATGAGACTCCCTACAATCCATTACATCGAACCTCATCCTTACTTTCCCCTTGGATATATATATATATATATATATATATATATATATATATATATATATATATATATGACAATATAGTCATATATAATTGTGTATGTTTTATCTGTGCACAGTGAGTCAAAATTACGTTATTTTGGCATATATATATTTTTTAAAAAACAGCTTCGCTTCTCCCAAATCAAAAAGCAAACACAAATCGACGTAATTTTGACAGATTATGTACAAATAAAATATACACATGTGTATGACCATTATTCTCATATATATATATATATATATACTAATTTAGTAAGTGATGTAATTTTTAATAGGGCTTAAAAAACAAATACAACCCCCCTCTCCCCTCCCCCCTCCCCCTAATATATATTAGAGAGCATTATTTACACATGTTTTTTTATATTTACACATGATTCTTTATATATCAAAAATACATGTAAAAATATTAGTTCTTTATATATTTAATCAATGTTGATTTTTCAAAACTAAATTGAGATATTTTTAAAATTAAAATTGATATAATTTTTTTTGAATTTTAGATACTACAGTTTGAAAATTATAAATTACTTAAACAGTACTAGTAGATACAATATTTACTATATTCAAAAGTTAAATGAATCACATCAATTTTGAATTTAAAATTTTCTCATATTAAATTTGAAAAGTTAAAGTTGATCTTATATTTTGAAACAGAGAGAAAAAGAGCATACACCAAATTGTTTTTACAATACATTTTAAATATAAAAAATAGTTGAAAAGAGAAACACCCTAGATGGTGCCTAACTAGTATACCCCATAGGGTTAATAAACGTCCATTTTTAAGGTTTTTTAGATAAATCCATCCATACGAATTTGAAGAACACATACAAATATTTGAACATATGAATTTTAATATGATTTGCTAATATTTATTATTGACTTTATGGTAATGATAGTTCAATTAATCTTAGTCATCAAAAAATACTTACTTTACAATGTTATAATAATGATGATACATAATCTCAAATTAAATAAAAATTTACATGTACTCATATTTTTACATGATTTTTTCATCTGTATAAGGTTAAATTTTATTAAAAAAACTTGAGAGAAACTCATTTTATAAAATTAAAGTATATAACTTATATACCTTAGAGCGTATCTCCCGCAAGTCCTAAAAAATAAATCAAAGTTAAATGAAATTTAATTTAAGATAAAGGTCCGCTTAACATGTGTTCTTAGGGTACATGCTAAATATACAGTTTAAGAGAATATTTTCTTGAACTGTGTGCATATTCTCTTGATTTCTGATTTGCACTAAGTTCAAAGAAATATACACACAATTCAAAAAAATATTGCCTTAAACTGTATACTTAGCATCTGTCTAAAAAATTTCCTTAAGATAAATTAATAGTGAAAGTGAGTATGCCATGCACTTTGCATGCCAGCAGCCAAGGCCAGGACATATGCACTGAATGGTCCCAATATCATAATATATAAATATAGTCACCACAATTGACCATACATATAATTTAACTTGACCATATCCACATTTTCATATAAATACATATTTTCCTTTCACCATTTTATTTGCCTATACAAACCAATGTTGTTACTCCTCTTCTTGCTCCTCTTGCTCCCCGGACTCTCTCCGGCGGACCCTTGCCACCCGGATGACATATCCGCCATTCTAGCTTTCAAATTTAGTTTCTCCAATTCGGATCTCTTGCCTTCATGGGCACCCGACATGAACTGCTGTTACATATTTGGCTGCGAAGGCAATCGGGTCAGTGAATTCACAATAACCAATTCGGATCTATCCGGTTCAATCAAACCGGACGCCCTAGCCGGTTTGACATACCTCAAGACACTCCGGCTTCACAAGATGCCATTTCTTGTTGGTGAAATTCCTCGAGGAATTCAAAATTTGACCCATTTAACTTTCCTCGAGATAAGTTGGACCAATATATCGGGTCCTGTGCCCCAAAATCTCGTCAACCTCAAAAATCTCATGATTATCAATTTCTCGTTTAACAAACTTTCCGGGTCAATTCCCCCTTCACTCCCTCTTCTACCAAGTATTTTTGCTATAGACCTTAGTAGAAACCAACTTACCGGACCCATACCGGAATCTTATGGTCATTTTCCACAAACATTCAACTTTCCCAATCTTTTGCTATCTCATAACAAGCTTTCAGGCAAATTACCGGCGTCTTTAGGTAACATGAATTTCTCACGAATCGATCTCTCGAGAAATAATCTCTCCGGAGATGCATCCATACTTTTTGGTGCGACTAAAATTTGTCAAGTGCTTGATATCTCACGAAATAACTTTGAGTTCGATTTCTCACGAGTGGAGTTCATGGACGAGTCATTGGTAACATTGGACATATCTCATAACAAGATATATGGCAAAATACCGCAATTGATCACGGAAGCTTTCATGTTGCAAGGGTTGAATTTTAGTTATAATAGATTGTGTGGCGAGATACCCAAGGGATGGAAGTTACGGTATCGGCCGGAGGGATTTGATAACTCGTCATTTTCTCATAATCGTTGCTTGTGTGGAGCTCCACTTGATCCTTGTAAACCTTAATTTCTTAATTAAGCAACTGTTTTATGATAATTTTCCATGATTATGGACGTTTTTATTTCAATAAATACCTTGGCTATACTTTGGCCTATATATATATATATATATATAGGGTCCGTCTCTCTAGCGAACCATAGGGAGCGAACTAATGACGAACTGGCTATAGCGACGATTTTTTTTGTCGCTATAACATAAAAAACCGGCTTTCTATGTTATAGCGACGGAAAAAACCGTCGCTATAGCCAGTTCGTTTTTAGTTCGCTCTTTATGGTTCGCTGGAGAGACTGACCCTATATATATATATATATATATATATATATATATATATATATATATATATATATATATATATATATATATTGGAATGATTTATAATATCTATTTGCTATGAATCAAAAAGTGGCATATAACATCTACACCTTCCATTAAAAAAATGAATGGCTGTGATTTAAATTAGGAACATGTCGTCTGTTAGTACTTTTAGCGGATGTGGTTATTATAAAATGTTGACATTTATGCCCCCACTTTGCACAGTCAAATCAGGCCAAATGAAAAAAATTGTGTACGTAGTCCGCTAGAATAAGGCTAAGTGGAGGCATAAATGTCAACATTTTATAATAACCAGGTCTGCTAGAAGTACTTGCGGATGGCGTGTTCTTAATTTAAATCGCAGTCATTCATTTTTTGAATGAAAGGTGTAGATGTCATATACCACTTTTTGATCCAAAACAAATAGATGCTATGGATCATTCCCCATATATATATATCTGATTCATACCCACTAGTACAAATTTTTTGGACCAAATTTTATTGTTTTGTGATAGTTACTATTTAGAGTGTTAGAGTCTTTAGACCATTGATAGGAGATCAGAAATGACACAGCGGAATATTAAATTGAGAATAAAAACAATTACAGAAATTGTATTTATATAATTTTGTAACCACAAAAATTCATAAAATTAGATAAGTTGATTAAGCAACCACAATGTTTATAAATTCAGAAATAATAATTAAGTTAACCCTAAAAGACATGAAACATCCTTCAAATATTAAATAATAAGCTGAAAATCCTAGTTATGCAAGGAATAATAAAATAAAACAAAATAGTCCAAATAAACTCAATGCTGGAAAACTTTGTAAACACATGTTTATAAGCTTTTTTTTAAGCTTTTAACGGTCTCGGTATGACTCGTCGTAAGCTTCGATTTGATATATTAATAATAATACTACCCAGGGGTGTTCATCGAACCGGTCCGAACTGATTAACCTTTTTAATCAAAAATGAGTATCGATAATGATCCCAAATTACCGGTATTCCGGATCTGTAATGACCGGTTCAATACCGGTAAAAACCGACCGATTTTGTACCGAAATTCTCTTGTACACCAAAGTCCAATCGTTTGCATCCATCTTTGGAGATATCAATGTCTATGGAGATATCTTCGGCCAACTCTACACTCCATCCATTATCACAGGTATGAGTTCCACACCCATGACTGCCCATTACACCACTCCCCAGCATACACATCCCCCGTGTAAAATCTATACACCCCAAATCCATGCCCTGTCTATACTTGTCATCAATCCAATCACCTTCATATCTTCCACTCGTAATTGTTAGGTTACTTTTCGAATCCTATTAATTTTTTTTTGCTATTATGGAAAGAAAAAATGTTCTAATTTTAATAGGATAATTATTATATGTTGGAGTCCTATTATGAGAAGTAATCTTATTTTTGGTAGGAATATTATTTTGTAAGTAGTCCTATTTGTAGTAGGTATATTTATTAAGTGAGAGTGTCCTAATTAGATTAGGAAAAGAGAGTTGTGGGTACTCTATAAATAGAGTCTTGTGCTTAGAGAAAAGGAGAACATAACCAAGAGATAGTAACATCCTAGAGAGTTGAGAGAGGGTGTAATTGGGTCTTGGGTTATTGTGTGAGGGAAGGATTTTTAGCTTTTATTTCGTGTAAAAAGTTGTACCATTGAGATTAATATATTGAAGTTGGTTTTGTGGATTAGGTCATTGAGGACCAAACCACGTTAAATATTGTGTTATTTATTATAAAATATACTAAATATTAAGAACAATGATGATTAGAGGAAGAGAGAAAACATTCTTATTTCATATAAGTAGTAGTATTTTGTGTGTATCTCATGCTCCTATTTATAGGCACATGTACATAAACACTTGGAGGTTACAAAAAATAAAAGATCATAATCAAAACTTAAAAGACATGGGAGTTTCAAAGCTTAAACGACATGGGAGTTGCAAAGCTTAAAGGACATGGTAATAAAGATGGGAGGAATGAATCTAAACATCCATATATATTATAATTTTATAACACTCTCCCTTGGATGCCTATTGTACAGCAATACGCATTGAAAGCTGCCTCATTAAAAAACTTACCAGGAAAAACTCAATGGGAAAAAAAACCTTGGCTAAGAAAAAAAGAGTGCAGCGCGTATTAGCTCCCCCTCGTGAATGTATCCTTAAGTCCTTCAGCTGTCGCATTCCAATATTTCGACGCAATCCTTCAAATGTTGCAGTTGGTAATGCTTTGGTGAATAAATCTGCTAGATTATCTTTTGATCGAATTTGTTGAACATCAATGTCACCACACTTATCAAGGTCATGTGTGAAAAAGAATTTCGGTGAGATGTGTTTTGTTCTATCTCCTTTAATGTATTCTCCTTTTAATTGAGCTACACATGCAGCATTGTCTTCATACAGAATGGTTGGAGTTCTTTTGCTGGAGGATAAACTGCATGTTTCACGAATATGTTGAGTCATTGATCTCAACCATACACATTCTCGACTTGCTTCATGGATTGCAAGTATTTCAGCATGATTAGATGAAGTGGCAACTAATGTTTGCTTTGTAGATCTCCATGATATAGCAGTATCACCACACATAAAGAGATAACCTGTTTGAGATCGACCTTTATGTGAATCAGATAAATATCTTGCATCAGCATATCCAACTAATTTATTATCATTATTTGAACAAAATAAGCCTATATCCATAGTTCCTCGTAGGTAACGAAAAATATGTTTAACCACATTTCAATGTCTCCAGGTAGGAGAAGAGCTATATCTTGCTAACAAATTCACAGAGAATGCTATATCAGGTCGTGTATTATTAACAAGATACATTAATGCACCAATTGCACTGAGGTATGATACTTCAGGACCAAGTAATTCTTCATTATTCTCACGAGGTCTAAAAGGGTCCTTTTTCACATCAAGTGATCTAACAACCATTGGAGTACTCAATGGATGTGCTTTATCCATATAAAATCTTTTAAGAACCTTGTCTGTGTAAGTTGACTGATGAATGAGAATTCCATCTACTAAATGCTCGATCTGCAGGCCGAGACAAAGTTTTGTTTTTCCTAAATCTTTCATCTCAAATTCTTTCTTTAAATAATTCATTGTCTTTGGTATCTCCCCATGAGTTTCAATAATATTTAAATCATCAACATACACAGCAATGATAGCAAAACCGAATTCTGACTTCGTTATAAAAACACATGGGCATATAGAGTTATTATTATACCATTCTTTCAATAAATATTCACTAAGACGATTGTACCACATGCGTCCTGATTGCTTTAACCCATATAGGGACCTTTGCAATTTAATTGAGTAAACTTCCCGGGGATTTAACTTATATGCTTCAGGAATTTTAAATCCTTCAGGTATTTTCATATAAACATCATTATCAATTGACCCATATAAATAGGCTGTAACAACATCCATTAGACACATATCTAATTTTTCTTGAGTTGCCAGGCTAATAAGATACCACAATGTAATTGCATCTACCACAGGAGAATATGTTTCATCGTAATCAATGCCAGGTCTTTGTGAAAACCCTTGTGCCACAAGTCGTGTCTTATATCTTACGATTTCATTTTTCTCATTTCTTTTTCGCACAAAGACCCATTTGTATCCAATTAGCTTTACTTCTTCGGGTGTTTGGAATACAGGTCCAAAAACTTCACGTTTTGCAAGTGAATTTAATTCTGCCTAGATTGCTTCTTTTCATTTTGGCCAACCATTTCTGCGTCTACGTTCTTCGACAGAATTAGGTTCAAAATCCTCGTTTTCATTAATGATATCAGTGATATATTATATGAAAAAATGTTGTCACAACTATCTCAACTTCGGTTCCATCTTTTCTTTGTAGAGACATAACTTATCAAGATCTTATCATTTTTATTATTTTCAGGTACCTGAACCTCTTTTGGGGTTTTATGATTAGCTATGTCTATATCCTCGTGAATATTTTCCTCCTCAATAATACCAACTTGTTTATTTACTTATTTTCTTTTCCGAGGATTTATGTCTTTTGAACCGATTGGTCTACCACGCTTCTGGCGTGCCTTTGACTCATTTGCTACAATTTTTGCAGATTGTCTGTGACGCCCCCAAAATAGATTCAATACTTAACCCATTCTGAGTCGTCAAATACATGGTATAAAATCCAAATACAATCTTTTATAACATACGGTCGTGCAAAATACAACCACACAAACTGTGAGTTTTAATACAAATCGTATATAATACGAAATATAAACACTCAAATTCAGTCCTCACTAATTACAATCATTATAACACTATTCTACAAAATAGTGAAGACTGTTATTGCTCTAACTCTAACAATCACCCCGATCCCCGACTAGTCCCTGCGTTATTCTCATTTTCTGAAGAGAACAATGGAAGAAAAGGGTGAGCTCAACTAGCCCAGTAAAGAATATTATGACTAAGATAATGAAGAGTAAATTATCGTTAGTCTTCAACAAATCAGATAAAATATTATGGACAAAAAGTTTTAGATCAGCAACTGCAGCGGAAATAACAATTCATTAGAAGAGTTAAGTAGAGAATGATGTCTACTATCTTCTATGATTTAAAAGTCCATCATCAATATTTTATTCCTGTAACATCAATCAATATATATCTCGAATCAAATATTCATCTTTGCACTACGGGCCAAAGATATTCATTTGTATCACCAGTGGTCATGTTCATCTCAACACCTGTCCATCTTTGCATTAAGGGCCAAAGATATTCATCAGGTAATCATCTTTGCACTACAGGCCAAAGATATTCATCAAATAATCATTCATCTTTGCACTACAGGCCAAAGATATTCGTTTGTATCACCATTTAAGACTGAGGATGATGAAAAATAATATAAGAAACGAATCCAGTAAGATAAAGGACAAAGATTAGGGATTCGTAATTTAGTTTATCCAAGTTCAATAATACTCCGTAATAATCAATTGTGGAGCAAAATTCAAGAATGAAGTTCAAAACTTGGATCCAATTAAAGATAATTTGGAAAATAATAATAATATTTTTTTTTACCGTAAATAGTAATTCGTGAATAGTAACTCGTCATGAAAAGATAAAAAGTTCATAAAAAGTTCAGACCACTATTCCAGTGAAATGATATTAGATGAAGCGCAAAACTTAAATTTTTTTTGATCATTTCAGGAATTATAGAAGCAATATTTACCGTAGTAAGTTTAAATTTAAAAATATGAAATGAAATATTATCACTTTCATAATATGGAATATGAAAAAAATAATATTTATTATGAATATTAAAAGAAAATAACATCATTTACGAGAAAAATAACATCCTTTATCTCAGTATAATACTCGATCTGACTGGAATATCAGATATTATGATGAGAAAAACTTGCACTGTTATCAACACTCAAAGTATCTAAATACTCACAAGAAATACGCTCGATATTATAGAGAGAAAATTTTCTGATTCTGGTGTGATTTTCATTTCTAACTAAGCACCCTATTTATAGGAAATGCTTAGCACACTAGGATTGACAAAATTTTCTACGGTGGCTTCTCATCACCCAACTTTGAAAATCAAGCATAACACTTTTGAAATAATGCTCAGCACATTTCACACCATCAAAGGACAAGAGTGGGGCCCGCACATTCTAGAAATCCTCCATCAAAAATCAATTCAGACTCAATATTCCGGTAATAATTCATAATAAATAACCCTTTTATCAAAAAAAATATGAACCTTATGTTCACTCCATATAAAATTTAATTTTCTACAACTTTGTAGAAGAAAGTTTTTTCAAATTCTGAATGAAAAATGACCCAAGTTTACATACGGATGATTTTTCCACACTCACCACTCTTGAAAATCTCCAGCAAACTCAAAATTTCAAAGCCTCCACTTTTGAAATAATGAATTCCACCATATATTTATATATATATATATATATATTAAAATATTTATAATTATTAAAAGAATTCCAAATTTTATTTTCTCTCTTCCGTCTTATTTTATTCATATATCGTGAATTTGTTGTAAAAAAATATCATCACTATTATATTATTATATTATCACATTATACACTTATAATGTAATATTATAATAATATATTTGAATGAATTATTTTATCAGAATAGATAAAATATCCATTCTCAATAATTGTCACTTTTACTAAAAATTCTTCAGTTTAAATCCACATTGAATAAATATTTACTTATCATTTTATCAATAGTTATTATTCACAAATAATATTACAGAACCACAATAATGACAACCAGATCGTTTTCAGGAAAGAGGGGGCTTTCCGTTAAAGATTTCTCCTTACTGGCACGCAATTAGATTAACTAACATCTTTCCTAGACAGAACTTCCTAGACATTGCCAATAATACTGCCTAATAATATTATTCACATAATTTAAATTATTGATTTGATAATGTAAAATACTGTGCAGTGATTACTGTGACGAACGAGAATTTTGTAAAGATATTTGAATATTTATTGAAATAAATAAATATTTTTAATAATTTAATTATTGAGTTAAATAATTAATTCATAAATTTATGGTAGATTAATTTAATTATATATGTTACATTAATTAAATTAATGTGTAGTAATTTAATAGTTCAAAGAATATATTTGATTGAGTTTATTTGATTAAATGAATTAATTAAATAAGCATATGTTACTTTAATTAATTTAATAATTAATTAAAGAATTAATGAATTGACATAATTAATAAATAAAAATATTAACTATGTGACAATGTGATTTAATGTGAATTATCTTATTTTATTTAATTGATTTAAATAAAATTAATTAATTAATAAGTGATGTGATAATTAACTATATAGTAAATTAATTTATTAAAATAAATGGGAAAATAAAAGACCAAGAAGCCAAATAAGGCCCTTGTGGGAGTTATATTGCAATGGATATATTATATATTTATATATGTGTGTACGTTATCTTCCTAAGTCATTTTATCAGAAGAAATTTAGAGAAGTCAGAGAAAGAAAAACGTAGAAAGTTTCAGAGAGAAGAAGAAGAGGAGATTGAGAGAGAGATTTGAGGAATCCTGAGTGTTGTATTTGATTTATCTTCATACTAACAAAGGGTAATCTTCTTTTAATGTTTTTAAAATTATATTTTCTAAAGTTTTCATATACGATCTGTGAAATTGGGTTTCCCAATTGGGTTATGATATAACTTTATCTATAAGGGTATGTGATTATAACGTGTTTTATAACATATAATCATGTTTTAAAGGATCAATTTTATATAATTTGGCCTTTAATTGGGTTTTCAAAGATTTACAGAGTTTTTCATATACGTGTTTTGTAAAAGTCCTCTGTCAATGGAGAAAGTTGACAATTGATGATTTCATGGATATATATATATATATATATATATATATATATATATATTAACATATGTCCATGATATAATTTAGGCTATACATTCATGATTCACAGTGATTACACCAAGTAATTTTGTTAATAAATGGGTTTAAAATAAGACAGAGTCTTGAATATGGGTCAGTAACCCATATGGGTGAAATACATGTTATAATCATATGTTTTAATTAAAATTGACACATGATTATGATTGTATGTGTTAAAATAAAGAAAATAGAATTGGAATGAGTGGATTCGGTGTAGTAACGAATCCGCAATGAGAAATTTTATATTTTTCTTTAAAGTTTGTAAAATATTGAAGAACAGTGAAATTAAAAGTGTTAGATTGTGTAACTATGTGATTATGATTGTTAAGAACATGATATAAGTGTTGAATAATATTTCTATGAAGTTTATACTTCATGAGTAACGTTATTAATCAGTGTAATGATGTGAATTGGGAGAAAATAGAAGAAAATATGTGTTGGTTCGCGAACTTCAGATTCTGAAATTCTGTAGCCGCGCAGCCGCGCCGGCTGCAAGGCAAAATGGCGCGCGGCCGCGCCTGTCCGAAAATTTTGAAAAAAATAAATAAATGCTAAATGTTGAAAATTTGTGAAATATGTTTTGAATCCAATAAACATGAATACATGTTGTATATATGATAAGATGTTAATATGAGTTTAATAATTTATGTTATGTGATTAATTAATTATGTGACTTAAACTATTATTTGTAAAGTTTAAATAATGTGATATAAACATGAAGACATGTTATGTATATAATAAGTTATTAATAACTTAAGTTATGCGATTAATTAATAAGTTAATTAATCAACGTGAACCATTATTGAAAAGCCTAATAATGAGTTCAAAGAATACTATTGTAAATCAATAATCATATCGAACCTGTGATTAATTGATATTGTAAATGTGTGATAGGTAAGAGTAATTAAAAAAATGAGTAATAATTGTAGTTTGCGACCGAGACAAGTTTTCTATCCCTAACTTATTATTATTGTTGGGCAGGTTTCCTAAACTAAACTCTTTAAATTAAGCAATTGTTATGCTTAATTACTATTGTTGAGCAAATTCTTACTCTTGAATATCTAAGTTTAGAATTTCACATGAGATGCCATGATTCTTTTAAAAGTATCATTTAAGTGTACAATACTTATTCGATTTTATACCTTGAGAAGTTAATATTCAATTTGAATATCATTTATTGAGTTATCCAAACTAACTTTATTTGGTGCGGATTCTGATGTCAAACTGATATGAACAACCCTAATATAGGGGATTAATGAAGATGCTTTAAGCGTTAAGATAATGTGCACAGTATCAGTACAAAGTGCTGATCTCCCTAAGTACGAGAAGTAAAGTCTATAATCTTATGACTGTTAAAGGTTTGAAAGGTTAATATACTTGACAACCTAAGACTCGGTTCAAGGTCTTAATGACCCTCAGAAGTAATTTGATTCTCGATTAATATTCTTGATTCAAAAATTGAGCTTTCTGTTATTCAGAATTATTTTATTCGCATGTTATTATTCTGTCATGTTTTTATACTTACGGGCATTTGTGCTCACTCTTGCATAATAACATTGCAGATAAGAATGAACAGTCTAGTGAGCCTTCTAGTAGCAAGGGAAAAGGAAAATCTAACAAGTGATAAAGACTTGTGTTGTCATTAACAATGTTAAAGTTCAAGACTTATGTGTGATGATTTAAGACTTATTTATTTACGTTTCCATAACAGAGATTTAAGGTTAAGTATAACATGGGATTTATGATGTATTATTATGTCAGATGATGTAAGATGATGATTTATTTATCTAATAAATAAATTTTATTATTTATGGGTAGATAGTTATATGATATTGGAACAGTGAACACTAAATCCTGTGAAAATTAAGATACTAGATTTGGGGGTGTCACAGCTACTGTGACAATTATTGAATCAATAATATAAAATATCAACGGTAGTAATTATTGAATCAATAATATAAAATATTAAACAGTAATTACTGTAACAATTATTGAGTAAGTGACTTCTTACGTAAGAATCAATAGTTCAAAATACTGTGCAATACCGTGTGCTACTGTGCAACAACGCATATTACTGTATTTTTATCACCCGGTATTTCAACAGTTTAACGGTAACAGTTTTACCGTTATTTTATAAAAAGATTATTCCTGTCGCTTTCTATATCCGACTGTTATTTTGTTGTGGGGTCCACCAATGACTGCGCCGTCGTACGAATATTCTCCGACAAAAAAAATATTCCTCGACCAAACGAAAATTCCCCGACACAACTAATATTTTATAACCACTTGCTTACTTTGTAAAATTTGCACATTCCACCCATAACTTACCACATTTATCAAATCAATACCTTACTATTTTAAAATAATATATAGAGAAAATTAAATCTTTATTCATAAAAGTTGGGGTCTTACATTGTTTTACTAGGACTTCAATTCGAGCTGGAGCATTTACAGCTGGTATATGAGATTTGGTTACTCCTTTTAAGTCAGTGAATGCATTTGGTAGCTGATTTGCTATATCTTGCAAACGAAGTATCTTTTGAACTTCTTGTTCACATTGTTTTGTACGAGGATTAAAATTCAATAATGACAATACATTCCAAGTTATATCTTTATCCATCTGTTTAATTTCTCCCTCTAATGATGGGAACATAGTCTCATCAAAATGACAGTCGACAAATCGTGCAGTAAATGAATCACCTGTTAAGGGTTCAAGATATTTAATTATTGATGGGGACTCAAACCCAATATATACGTGCCGGATCATTTGAATCTTTTTCATAGTCATACGTACTAACTCCGATTCCAATAATGTTGCTTCACCCACCTCGTCCCAGCATACTGGAGATCGACATTTTCGTCCATACAACGCTTCGAATGGAGCCATGCCTATACTTGCCTGATAACTGTTATTGTAGGAGAATTCCACCAATGGTAAGTACTTATCCCAACTTCCTTTGAAGTCTAGAACACAAAGTCTCAATAGATCTTCAAGAGTTTGAATAGTCCTTTCCGATTGTCCGTCCGTTTGAGGATGATATGCCGAACTGAATCGTAAATCCGTGCCCATAGCTTTCTGCAAGCTAACCCAAAATCGTGAAGTAAATCTTGGGTCACGATCCGAAACTATGGATACTGGCATGCCATGCAATCACACAATCTTATTTACGTACATACGAGCAAGACGTTCCAGTGAATAAGTCTCTCGTATAGGCAAGAAATGAGCAGACTTGGTTAATCTATCGACAATAACCCAAATTGCATCTATGCCTTGAGAAACCTTGGGAAGACCCGTAACGAAATCCATGGTAATGTGTTCCCACTTCCACTTTGAAATCTCAAGTAGTTGCAATGGACCCTTTAGCACTTGATGCTCCGCCTTGACATGTTGACACGTTAAACACCTCGAGATGAACTCCGTGATCTCTCTCTTTATATTTCTCCACCAAATTGTATGTCAAAGATCACGATACATTTTGTTACTCCCAAGATGGATTGCAAACGGTGTGTTATGTGCCTTCATCATGATTCTATACTTCAAGTCAGAATCGTTGGGAACACAATCTGGAGTTGACTCGAAGTATCCCTTCTTCATCGATCCTTGCCTCTGGAATCGCACCTTCTTGCACTTTCTTCTTCATCTTCATCAGCTCCGGGTCTGTAGCTTGAGCAACTTTAATTTTATCAATTAAAGTTGGTTCTACACGTATACTTGACATCATCACGTGGGTCCCCGAAGTCTTGAACTCTATCTTCATCCTTTGTAGGTCATACAAAATGGGCCTTTGTGTTAACAATATCGCACTCATTCCCGCATATGATCTTCTACTTAACGCATCTGCTACCACATTCGTTTTTCCAGGATGGTATTGGATGGTATGGTCGTAATTTTTCAACAGCTCAAGCCAACGTCGTTTCCGCATATTGAGTTCCTTTTGGGTGAAAAAATATTTGAGGCTCTTATGATCCGTATATATCTCCACATTCTGCCCATACAGGTAGTGACTCCATATTTTTAATGCGAAAAAGACAGCTGCCAACTCTAGATAATGAGTAGGATAATTCCTCTCATATTCTTTGAGTTGTCGCGAGGCATAGGCTATGACTTTTCCATGTTGCATGAGAACACATCCTAATCCTTTGCCTGAAGCATCGCTATAGATAACAAATCCATCCGAACCAGATGGTATTGTCCGAACAGGTGCCGAGATGAGTCTCCTCTTGAGCTCTTGAAAGCTCTCTTCTCGCATTCCTCGTTCCATACGAATTTTGTATCTTTTCGAGCCAGCTGAGTTAATGGAGTAGCGATTTGAGAAGATTCTTCCACGAATCTCCGATAATAACCAGTTAAGCCCAGAAAGCTACGTACTTTGGTTACCGACATAGGTTGTTCCCAACTTTGTATTGCTTCAATCTTCGCTGGGTCAACTGATATCCCATGTATCGATACCACGTGCCCAAGGAATGCTACTTCCTCAAGCCAGAACTCGCATTTCTTCAACTTGGTATATAGTTTATTTTCACGAAGCTTTTGAAGTATCAGCTTCAAGTAGTGCTCATGATCTTAACGGCTTTTAGAGTAAATGAGGATGTCATCAATAAAGACAACCACAAAATGATCCAAATATTCCTTGAATATCCGGGTTCATCATATCCATGAAGGCCGCAGGAGCATTAGTCAATCTAAAAGACATGACTAAGAATTCATAATGCCCGTATCAAGTTCTAAAGGCAGTCTTCGGAATATCCTCAATTTTAATCTTTAACTGATGATATCCTGAACGAAGATCGATCTTTGAGAAGAATTGTGCACCTTGCAACTGGTCGAACAGGTCATCAATGCGAGGTAGCAGATACCTATTCTTGATGGTGACATGGTTCAACTCTCGATAGTCGATACAAAGTCGCATACTCCCGTCTTTCTTCTTTACGAATAAAATAAGAGTACCCCAAGGCGATGTACTAGGATGAATGAAACTAATGTCTAACAACTCCTGTAGTTAGATCTTTAACTCCTGAAGTTCAATAGGAGCCATTCGATATGGGATTTTAGAAATAGGTTTTGTACAGGGTTCATGGTCAATAAATAATTCAACTTCACGTTTCGGGGGTAGACCAAGAAGTTTTTCGAGAAATACATCAGGAAACTCATTAACCACAGAAATATCATTCAAATCTGACATATTCTGATTTAAATCAGTGACATGGGCTAAAAAAGCTTGACATCCATTTTTCAATAAACGAATAGCCTTATGACTTGAAATGACATTGTTTGATTTTAGTGGTTTGGTTGTTTGAATTAGCACAACAGGTTGGTTATGAATATAAAAACTAACAACCTTACAAAAATAATCAATTTTGGCATGATAAGTGATTAACTAGTCAATTCCTAAAATCACATCAAATGCAAGTATTTTCAAAGATATAAGATCAACAGGTAGGATGAGGGTGCTAATTTGAATCAAGCAAGATTTGTAAACCGTAGATGTAACGAAGGTTTCCCCTAACGGAGTTTCAACAGATAAGTCAAAGTCTAATTTCCCAGAAGTCAAATTCAAACGTCGAGCACAAGCAGGTGAAATAAAAGAATGGGTAGCACCGGTATCTAATAAGGCATAGACTTCACAAGAGTTTATGATTAGCTTACCCGTGATCACCTCGTTTGAGTTCCTCGCGTTTTGTGCAGTCACGACAAACGCTCTTCCAGGAACCACCGACTTCGACTTGTCCAGGACAGCCTTTGGAATCACCACCCTCGCTGGACTTGGTTTCGCTACAAGACAATCATTTATAGCATACGACCGGTGGTCGTTCTTCTCCCCTAAAAACAGTTGATGATGTTGGTGCCGACGTCTTCACGTTGTCATTGTTGTACCTTCTCTTCTTGATATCTCCCCCCGACTCACTTCTTTTATTATCATGGCCACGATTACCACCGGAGTGGTTACCGCCTCTTTCATGATACATTCCTCCCCGCTGGTTGTCATTGCTCTGATGACTGCTGCCATCGGTACGACCCTGGTTTTCGTCCCTTGGTTGAACCGACTAATTATCTTGTTCTAATAAATGGGCCCTGTTCACTACATCCGAATATAGAGAAAATTTGTGAGAAATGAGGTATTGACGAATTTCTGGTTTCAAACCTCTCAGAAACATCCGCGTCATACGTTCCTCATTCTCCACCAAATGAGGTGCAAACCAGGATAACTCTGCGAACTTAGCCTCGTACTAGGACACCGTCATGTTGTTCTGTTCCAGTCTGATAAACTCTACCTCTTTCATGTGACGAATACTTTCTGGAAAGTAGTTGTCATTGAACAGTTTCTGGAATGCCTCCCAAGACATCTTGAGTGCGGCAGGCTGGGTACGCTTCACAGATTTCCACCAGTAATCTGCCTCTCCATGGAACATAAAGGTGGCGAATGGAACCTTCTGTTCCTCCGTGCATACCAAAATATCAAATATCTTGGCAATTTGCTTAATCCAATTTTCTGCATTGATTGGATCTGGCTTTCCCTGAAACTCTGGTGGTCCCAACTCTTTGAACTGCTTGGCAGTGACAAGCCTCGAGTTATTATTATTTCCACCTTTATTTTGCACACGAGTCTCCCTCGTCTGGGTTTGCATGAACTGCAAAAAGCTTCTAAACATCCCATCATTCATCGTTTGATTGGTGGTGTCGTTTACAAGAAGAATATTGCCTTCCTGTTGCACGTTCTCCTGGTTGGTGATTAAAGGTGTCTCAACGGTCTCATTCACTCCATTGTTTAGATTTTCAGCTGCCATTCTCAAATACTGCCACAAAACAAGGGTTAATCAAACAAATTAACATATCACATATTAACCCTATGTTCCAACTAACCAATTAAATACCAAATGAGCTTAGGTAGGACACACATTAGCGAAGGATTTACTCGTCTCTCCCCTCCTAGTTCTATTCCCAGATCTCCGCCAGAGATCATATCCCTAAGCTCTGATACCAACTGTGACGCCCTCAAAATAGGTTCAATACTCAACTCATTCTGAGTCGCTAAATACATGGTACAGAATCCAAATACAATCTTTTATATCAAACGACCACACAACTGTGAGTGTCAATACAGACATGTAGAAAATATAAACACTCATACTAAGTTCTCACTACATTTATTATCATACTATTTTAAAAAAAAATAGTGAAAACTTCTACAGCTCTAACTCGGACCATCACTCCATTCCCCGACTAGTACCTGCGATATTCTCATTTTCTGAATAGAACAATGGAAGAAAAGGGTGACCTCAACTGTAAGACCCCAACTTTTATGAATAAAAATTTAATTTTCTTTATATATTATTTTAAAATAGTAAGGTGTTGATTTGATAAATGTGAAAAGTTATGGGTGAAATGTGCAAATATTTTAAAGTGAGCAAGTGGTTATAAAATATTAATTGTTGCCGGGGAATATTCATTTGGTAGTGGAATATTCTTGTTGTCGGGGAATATTCGTACGACGGCGCAGCTATTTGTGGGCCCCACAACGGAATAACTGTCGGATATAGAAAGCGACAGAAATAACCTTTTTATAAAATAACGGCATAGTGTTACCGTTAGTACTGTTGAAATACCCGGTGGTTAAAATACAGTAATACGCGGTGTTGCACAGTAGCACACGGTATTGCACAGTATTTTGAATGATTGATTATTACGTAAGAAGTCACTACTCAATTATTGTTACAGTAATTACTGTTCAATATTTTATATTATTGATTTAATAATTGCATGATATTTTATTGGTTCAATAATTGCTACGTTGATATTTTATATCAATAATTGCTACGTTGCTATTTTATATGATTGATTCAATAATTATCACTGCACAGTATTTCACATTATCAACTCAATAATTGATATTATTTGAATAATATTATTAGATATCATTATTGACAATGTCTAAGGAAGTTCTGTCTAGGAGGGGTTATTTAATTGCGCGTCAGTAAGGAGAAATCCTTATTGGAAGGCCATCTCTTTCGTGGGAATGACCTGGTTGTCAATATTATAGTTTTGTAATATTATTTGTGAATAATTAATTATTGATTTATATGATAAAGAAATATTTATTTTGTGGACATAAAAGAAGGAATTAGTGCTGATATATTTTTATCAGTATTTTGGTGTGAAAAATCATCCGTTTATGGATTTCGGATAATTTATGTTTGGAATTTAGAAAAATTTCCTTCTATAAAGTTGTAGAGAATTAAATTTCCTATGAAAAAAATATAGAATTTGTATTTTTTCTGATAAAAGGGCTATTTATTATGAATTATTGAAGTTTTGAAAAATAAATATTTTTTTAATAGGAGGCGGGCCCCACCGATGGCTGGTGGCTGATGGCTTTTTTTTGGGAGGCGGCTGGAATTTTTTTTTTTAAATATTATTTTATTCAAAAGTCTACTTTGGCATCCTAAGCTTTTCCTATAAATAGGGTGCTTAGGTTAGAATTGAAAATCACACCAGAATTAGAAATTTCTCTCTATAATATCGAGCGTATTTTTGTGAGTATTTAGATACTTTGAGTGTTACTATTCAGTGCAAGTTTCCTTCGGTATTATATTCGATATTCCAGTCAGAAGTACTATTCTTTTGAGGTAAGGGATGTTATTTCTTTCATAAATGATGTTATTCTTTTCAATATCATTATACCAAAATATTGTCATAGATTTTATTATGAAATTCTTACTTTTTCCGTCGGGGTTACTATTCACGTATACGGCACTATTCACAGAAAAATTAAAATTTTTTCTATATGTCCAAGTTGCTTGTTAAAGTTCTTATCTTTGATTGGATATAAGTTTTGAGCTTTATTCTTGAATTTTGGTCCACAAAGTATTATTATGGAGTATTCTTGAACTTGAATAAATTAGATTACGAATCCTTAATCTTTGTCTTTTATCTCACTAGATTCGTTCTTTAAAATATTTTTCATCATCCTCAGTCCTAAAAGGTGATATAACTGAATATTTTTGGCCTGTAGAACAAAGATGAATGATTACTTGATGAATATCTTTGGCCGTAGTGCAAAGATGGACAAGTGTTGAGATGAACATGACCACTGGTGATACAAATGAATATCTTTGGCCCGTAGTGCAAAGATGAATATTTGATTTGAGATATATTTTGATTGATGTTACAGGGATAAAATATTGATGATGAACTTTTAAATCATAGAAGATAGTAGACTTCATTCTCTACTTAACTCTTCTAATGAATTGTTATTTTCGCTGCGAATATTGATCTAAAATTGGCTGTCCATTATATTTTATCTGATTTATTGAAGGCTAACGATAATTTATTTTCCATTATCTTAGTCGTAATATTCTTTACTGGGCTAGTTGAGCTCACCCTTTTCATCTATTGTCCTCTTCAGAAAATGAGAATGTTGCGGGAACTAGTCGGGGGACAGAGTGATGGTCCGAGTTAGAGCAGTAATAGTCTTCACTATTTCTGATAAATAGTGTAATAATAATTGTAATGAGGACTTAGTTTGAATATTAATATTTTATACATATTTGTATTGACACTCACAGTTGTGTGGTCGTATTTTGCACGACCGTGTGATATAAAAGTTTGTATTTAAATTATGTACCATGTATTTGGCGACTCAAAATGGGTTGGGTTGACTGGACCTATCCTGGGGGCGTCATAGTTGGTATCAGAGCTTAGGGATATGATCTCTGGAGGAGGTCGGGGAATAGAACTAAGAGAGGAGAGACGAGTAAATCCTTCACTAGTAAGTCTTACTTAAGCTTATGTGGTATTTAATTGGTCAGTCGGAGCATAGGGTTAATATGTGATATGTTAATTTGTTTAATTAACCCTTATTTTATGGCAGTATTTGAGAATGGCAGCTGAGAATGTTAACAACGAAGTGAATGAGACCGTGGAGACACCTTTAATTATCAACCAGGAGAACGTGCAACAGGAAGGCAATGTTCATCTTGAAAACAACGCCGATCAGACGATAAACGATGAGATGTTTAGAAGTTTTTTGTAGTTCATGCAAAACCAGACGAGGGAAACTCGTGTGCAAAGACAGGTGGAGATAATAACAACTTGCGGCTTGTCACTGCCAAGCAGTTCAAAGAATTGGGACCACCAGAATTTCAGGAAAAATCGGATCCGATCAAGGCGGAGATGTGGGTTAAGCAAATTACCAAAATATTTGATGTCTTGGGATGCACGGAGGAACAGAAGGTTCCATTCGCCACGTTTATGTTCCATGGAGAGACAGATTACTAGTGAAAATCCGTGAAGCGTACGCAGCCTGCCGCACTCAAGATGTCTTGGGAAGCGTTCCAGAAATTATTTAATGACAAGTACTTTTCTGAAAGTATTCGTCATATGAAGGAGGTAGAGTTTATCAGACTAGAACAAAACAACATGACGGTATCCCAGTACGAGGCTAAGTTCGCGGAGTTGTCCAGGTTTGCACCTCATTTGGTGGAGAATGAGGAACGTATGACGTGGATGTTTCTAAGAGGTTTGAAACCCAAAATAAGTCAATACATCATTTCTCACAAATTTTCTTTATATTCGGATGTAGTGAACAGGGCCCAGTTGTTAGAACGAGATAGTGATTATATTCAACCAAGGGATACCAACCAAGGTCGTACCGGTGGCAGCAGTCATCGGAGCAATGACAACCAGCGGGGAGAAAAGTATGACAGAAGCGGTAACCACTCCGGTGGTAATCGTGGTCATGATAGTAGAAAAAGCAAATCGAAAGGAGATTTTAAGAAGAGAATGTACAACAATGAGAACGTGAAGACGTCAACATCAGCACCAGCATCAACTATTTCTAGGGGAGGAGAACGACCACCGGTCGTATGCTATAAATGCAGGAAAGAGGGACACATTAGCCCAAACTGCCCACAACAATTCAAAGCATGCTATAACTGTGGAAAAGAAGGACATATAGCTCGAGATTTCCTGTTGCGAAACCAAATCCAGTGGGGGTGGTGATTGTTGTTCGATTTATGCAACGACAATTGACACGCAAGTATACGCGGTCAACAAGTAATATAAGATAAGTAGGGTGTCGTACCCACGAGGACGAAGTCTTAAACGCAAATCAAATACTAATGTAAGTTATATACTATCTTATCTAAACAAATGATTGGAGGTGGTATTTTAAACTATGCGATTACAACTAAAGGAAGCGGGAGAAATTGAAGTAATAGGGAAACAAGCTAGGATTACAATTTCTCTAATGCGTCGCCTAATCTCCTAACTCTCCACAATACAAACAAATCAAGGAATGGTCAGCCAACAATAGAACTATGCATATGCTTCTGTCGAAGGCCAAATGCACATCCCTAGCTAGATGAATCACAATATATCTATCGATGAAAATAACTAGGCTAGGGTCATTAAGCTCAGTCTCAAGGCTACACAAGGCAAATAGAGATATGTCTATCCTATTAAGCAGTTTATGCACACCCTCCTTTAGGCAAGGGCATAACAAGTGTTATTGTATTTTAAAAGCCAGATATTAATGTCCAATATTCAATATCCATTAATATCACTGCCAAAAACTCTATCAAGCATTTAGTCAATAAGCAAGAAGTACAACAACCCATTCCCAAAATGAATCATTAATATAAATAGGAGAGAAAGTTAATTAGGCTAAACACTAGGTTACATTGCAATCCTAAAAAGGAATTAGTTCATAACCATGGTGCTAATATACATTTCTATCACATTCAACATTGCTAAGTAATACACAAATAACTGAGAGATTTAGAATAAGAAAACTCCTGTAGTAAGGTTTTCTGTCTCCAAGTCTTCTCTTCTCCGTGTAACTCCTGAGCTGTGTATAAAGCAATAACTATTCTCCCCTAAAACACAGCTTCTTTCTGGTCTAGAATCCCTATAAAATATTCTCTGTTATCGCTCTCTATATCTTCGTTAAATTTAGGTCATTAAACGCTAACCACTGGCTAGGCACCGGAGGTGATGCTGCGGCGCGGAGCCCATAACTGCTTGGCGGCGCTGCGGCGCCACTCACGCTGCGGCTCGAGAATAAGAAGGACCGGGCCGCTGCAGCGCCAGATGACATCAGCATGAACCAGGAGTTGGAGCTGCGGCGCGGGCTTAAGACTAGGATCTGGCGCTGCGGCGCCAGAGTGTAGAAAAAGATAATTTTGCCCCTGCAAGCTGAAAATGGCCTAAACAGCCCTGCATCAACAGGAAGAGCATAACAACAACAAAATATATACAAAAGCTCGACAAATAAAATAAAAACAAGCAACGTCTTAAGCTTTAGAGAATCTGATATGCGATATAAATACCACACATCAAATAGCCCCAAACTTAAGCTTTTGCTTGCCCTCAAGCAAACTATCTAACATCCACACCTACAATATAGGAAAACGCGAAAGGGAACTACTACTATAGAATATTACCACGGCTTCAAAGCGTACTTATAGAGCCTCTCCGAGAATAGGACAAACACTGACATGAAAGGGGGCTTAAAATCGAATTTGCAAGCATGAGACTGTACTTGATCCATTCTATATGAGCGAAAACCAACCATCCAAACTAAACATAGCTAAAAAAAAAAAAAAACTCGCACAGTCGAAAGCTAAAACCAATATGCACACTACACAACTTAAACAATCAACAAGCATTAAGACTAAGATGAAAGCACATGAAAAGATCAAAAGGCTCTAGCATGAAGACAGAAAAATCTGACTCGGACAGTCCTTAATTACCTTAGGCTAAACAGAGCTACCCATAAATGAGCTTTTGATCAGTGACTCCCAAGCCAGACGACTTTAGGGCACTAGGCGTGGAACACCCCTATGAATCTAATCACTCGAGCAGCAAAGGCCACGTAATCAACATAAGCCAAATTAGACTTTATGAAATCTGAAGATTATTTGACGAGTGCATTTTATGCTCCATCTCAACATCGGTCCTGCGTTTATGGGCGAGTGCGTTTTACGCTCCATCTCGACCCACCGCAAGACTTTCGATATTCAATCTCCATTTCAATTAATTCTATTTTTATTTATTTTATTCTACAACATGCCAGAGTCCAAGATCCAAAACTGTAAAAGCACCCAAGCCCTTTATTACCTTGCAGAAATGAAAGATTATAAGAATGAACATACTCTCAAGGCAATCAACGTGCGAAATAAAATCGAAAAATAATTAGCTAAAACAGTTGATCGGCTCTTGCTAAGGACGGATCAAAAACAGTCTCGACTTATCGATTCACAACCCCTAACACATACATGCTTGACACGACTCTAAGAGACAGCCACAACTACTAGACGCTTGTCATTAGCCACGATAAAAAAAAAAAGAAGCTAAAACACCCTCACCCAGCAGATTTACAGTTACAGAACGGGGTGAAAGGGGGGATCAAACTAAATTAGGCATGAAGCAACAAAAAAATAACACCCTACCCAAATAAGGAGAAACCATAACACATGGCATCAAGTAAACCAAATATCTGCACATACCCCAAAATATAGCTTAAAACATAACAACCAAAATAAAATATAGCTTAAAACATAACAACCAAAATAAAGCACAAGCACTTAAATATTATAAACCAAAACATACGTTTATATACCTAATAAAACCAACGTACCAATGCATCATACATGCATCCCAAAATAAACCGAAAACATAAAACATCCACAAATGATAGTTTGGGGCTATACCGCCCAAAAGAAACATGACAGCAATTCATATATAAAAATACTTAAAAAGGAAATCTCCCCCAAGCTTGAAATTTGCCAATGACCTCACTGGCCTTCACCCTCTGGAGCACCATCACCTCCGCCATCATCATCAGCCTGCGCTGGCTCCTCCTCGCGATCCTCTGCTCTGGCTGGAAATGGTGGAGGATAAGGCGCAAAAATTGGAGGCTCTGAAAATTGAAAGGGCATGGACTCTGCGTCGTCTCCTCCCTGAGCATAATAGATACTGGAGACTGTATTTGCGAACTCCGCATGATAGTGATTGAATTGGCTCTGCCATTGAGCCACTGTATCAACCTTGCAGTGGAGAAAATTAAGGCTGCTTAAAATTTCTGCCAAGGCCCCAGGTGGCATAGCCTCAGAAAATGGGGGCTCAGGCGCTTGAGCGGAGGTACCAGCCTCTGATGAGGGAGGCGGCAGAGGCCCCGGTAAATATCCCTGACCCTTTGGGTGCGACGGAGGTCCCCCATCCCATACTCCATAACGGGCTATAACGTGATGATCAATGACAGCCATAGGCGGCTGAGTGATGTCGTCTTTCTCCCATACCACACCTGTCCTTTTGCATAGGCGTGTGATCAAAGACGGGTGAGGGAGTCCGGAATTGACGTTGCTTCTAATGGCCTTTTTAATTGAATCCTGGATAAGAACCCCCACATCAACCTTCAGCCCCATAACAATTGCATACAGCAATACTGCCCTCTCTCTTGTTACATCACTCAGGTGGCGTGTTGGCATGATATTAGCACAAATAAAGGAGTACCACGCCTTACCATAACGACTTAAGGCTTGATGGGGGAAAGAAGTCTTTTCACCATGGAATTCATTGGTTTTCCACACAGTACCAGGCTTGCAGAGCTTGGTTATAATCTCATCTGTATTGTAACTCCGCATCCCAGACTCCAGATAATCCTTACCATCGTAGTTTGGAGTCCCATACACAACATTAATGGTACGACTGTCAAATTTTATCAACTTACCCCGAACTGGTACCGAAGCAGGACCCTCAGCATTAGCATTTGTGTAGAATTCCTTTACCACCGAAATAACTGCTGATTCGGGTGGCTTGGTGAAGTGAATCCATTTCATGGTTACAATCATGGAATTCATATGGCCGTCCATCTTGTCATCTGGCCTTAGGCCTCTCTCAGGCACCAAACTCCTCTTTGAAAAATTTTGGGCATATCGCTTCCAGGCTTCCTCACTTGGGAATTTTACAGCATCCCAAAGGGGAGGAGGGGTTCTGGACGACGGAGGAGGACCTATACTAGTGCGAGGACGCTTTGAACCCATAGCCAACAAACCCCAAAGACAACAGAAAGAAAATTAACAAAGGAAAATCCACTGGTTGCTCTGAAGAAATCCTTACCGCATATTGCTTATAACTGCAGACGTGTGTGAGAGAAAAGAGGGGAGAAACAAAAATTGCTGCAAACTGAAACCCAAACGCCTTGCTTAAACTCAAAAACACGGCACTGGCGCTGCGGCGTGGTGCATGGCGCTGCGGCGTGAGATAGGTTCAACTTGGCGCTGCGGCGCGACATCTTGGCGCTGCGGCGCGAATAATTATAAAGCCCTCAACGCTGCAGCGCAACTCTCCAGTAGCTTCCAGCATATGCCGACGCCGCGACGTGAGACTTTGTGAAGGGACTGGCGCTGCGGCGTGAGTACTTTGCTTTTTTTTCCTGCATTCCTGCAGCAAACACCCAAAACCTGAATCAATGCAGAATTTAACTACTAGACATAGCAATCATACTAACCATTAAACTACATGCTAACATACTAATTTAACATCTACAATAATTCTAAGGAAAACCAATTGCACTAATGATAACTAAAGAAAATAACACTAAATAAAACCATAAGGAAATTTTTGATACTGAGATGGGGTTGCCTCCCCATCAAGCGCTTGATTTAGAGTCGTCGGCTTGACTTTCGCCCCGCCTTACACTGGGTCTCCCAAGGTGATGGAGGTGTGTTGCCGGTCAACCTCGCCGCCCCAATAGTGTTTCAAACGTTGTCCATTGACTTTGAAGGTCTTGTCTGAATGAGGGTCTTCGACCTCAATAGCCCCATGAGGATACACTTTAGCAATTGTGAACGGCCCCGACCATCGGGACTTCAACTTCCCCGGGAATAATTTCAGCCGGGAGTTAAAAAGAAGCACCTTCTGGCCTCGTTTGAATTTCCTTTCGACAATTTTCTTGTCATGCCACCGCTTTGTCTTTTCCTTATACAACTTAGCGTTTTCATACGCGTGCAGACGAAACTCGTCTGATTCATTGAGTTGTAATAGTCTTCGTTCACCCGTTGCATCCATATCGAAATTGAGCTTTTGGATAGCCCAATATGCGTTGTGCTCTAGCTCCACAGGAAGATGACAAGCCTTGCCGTAAACAAGCCTATACGGAGACATTCCGATAAGCGTTTTATAAGCGGTGCGGTATGCCCACAAGGCATCATCAAGCTTCTTTGACCAGTCCTTCCGATTAGGATTAACAATCTTCTCCAAGATACGCTTAACCTCTCGGTTAGAGATCTCTGCTTGGCCACTTGTCTGCGGATGATAACCTGTGGCTATTTTATGGGTCACCCCATACTTGGCAAGAAGGGCTTCGAAATATTTGTTGCAAAAATGTGACCCTTCATCACTGATTATTGCCCGAGGAGTGCCGAAGCGAGTGAAAATATTTTTCCTTAAGAAATTAAGCACCACCTTAGCATCATTAGAAGGCAAGGCGACTGCTTCTACCCATTTGGAGACATAATCAACCGCGACCAGAATATAGAGATTGTTGTAGGACGACGGGAATGGCCCTATGAAGTCAATACCCCATACATCAAACAACTCTACTTCAAGGATATTCTGCAGAGGCAATTCGTGCCTTTTTGAAATGGTTCCTACCCTTTGGCATCTATCGCAGTGCAACACATATAGGTGTGCATCTTTGAACAGGGTAGGCCAGTAAAACCCAGATTGGAGTACTTTAGCAGCAGTTCTTTGGCCCCCAAAATGTCCTCCATAATTAGAGGAATGGCAATGCTGGAGCACACCTTCGATTTCCTCCTCTGGCAAACATCTCCGCATAATCTGATATGAACACTGTTTGAATAAAAAGGGCTCGTCCCAAAAGTATTGTTTTGCATCATTTAGGAATTTTTTCCTCTGTTGATAGCTCAAGATGGGAGGAAGCACTTGACAAGCGACGAAATTGGCAAAGTCCGCATACCACGGGGCTTTGCTTTGGACGGCAAACAGTTGTTCATCCGGGAAGAAATCATTGATGTCTTTGATTGCATCTCCCGAATGAGGAGGGTTTTCCAACCTCGATAAGTGATCTGCTACCTGGTTTTCTGTCCCCTTTTTGTCGCGGATCTCCAGATCGAATTCTTGTAGAAGAAGGACCCACCTTATCAGCCTAGGCTTTGCATCTTTCTTCTCTATCAGATATTTGATGGCCGAATGGTCTGTGTACACGGTCACTTTTGTTCCAATGAGGTAGGAACGGAATTTGTCAAAAGCATAAACCACTGCCAGCAGTTCCTTCTCGGTTGTGGTGTAATTTAACTGAGCATCAGTTAATGTTTTGCTGGCATAGTAGATCGTGTGGAACATTTTGTCCCTTCTCTGTCCCAACACTGCCCCAATTGCAAAATCGCTGGCGTCACACATGAGCTCAAATGGGAAAGTCCAATCAGGAGCTACCACGATAGGACTCGAAATGAGTTTTTCCTTCAAAAGTTCAAATGCCCTGAGGCAGGCTTCATCAAACTGAAAAGGCATATCCTTTTCCAATAGTGAACATAGCGGTTTTGTTATCCTTGAGAAGTCCTTGATAAACCGCCTATAGAAACCTGCATGCCCAAGAAAACTCCTAACCCCTTTCACTGATGTAGGCGGCGGTAGACTATTGATGACATCAATTTTAGCCTTGTCTACTTCAATGCCACCATCTGATACTCTGTGGCCCAGAATAATGCCCTCTTTTACCATGAAGTGGCACTTCTCCCAATTCAATACAAGATTAGTTTCAACGCATCTTTGAAGAACGACAGTCAAATTCACCAGACAGTTATCAAATGAACTCCCGAATACAGAAAAATCGTCCATGAAAACCTCGAGGGTCTTTTCGACCATGTCATAGAAGATGGGCATCATGCAACGTTGGAATGTTGCAGGAGCGTTACACAACCCAAAGGACATTTTTCGAAAGGCAAAGGTCCCATACGGACATGTGAACGTTGTTTTCTCCTGATCTTCGGGAGCAATTGAAATTTGATTGTAGCCAGAATAACCATCTAGCAGACAATAGAAGGCATGCCCAGCAAGTCTATCGAGCATCTGATCAATAAATGGCAGCGGGAAGTGATCCTTACAGGTGGACTTATTCAACTTTCTGTAGTCCATACATACCCTCCATCCAGTCACCGTTCTGGTTGGAATCAACTCGTTATTCTCATTGGCTACTACTGTCATACCGCCCTTTTTTGGCACGCATTGAATAGGACTGACCCAAGGACTGTCCGAGATAGGGTAGATAATGCCCGCATCTAGCAGCTTAATGATTTCCTTCCGGACCACCTCTTTCATTATTGGGTTCAACCGCCTTTGATGTTCAATGGTCGGCTTAGATCCTTCCTCCAGTAGGATTTTGTGCATACAAAGGGATGGACTGATCCCTCTAATGTCTGAAATCGACCACCCCAGTGCCGTTTTATACTGTTTGAGCACTAGCAGTAGCTTCTCTTCCTGGCCTTCATCTAAAGATGCAGATATTATAACAGGTAAAGTGGATGAATTCCCCAAGTATGCATACCTCAGATGATTGGGCAGGGGCTTTAACTCGAGGACAGGAGGTTCTACAACAGATGGTTGGGCCTTTGAAGTAGATGCTTCTGGATCATTCAGTGACTCAAACTGTCTTTGGAACTGTGTAGATCGCTGGGGTGCATCCAGCCAGTTAGCACATTCAACATGGGTGGCCTCCTCCTTAGTACTGGTACCTCTTAGTGTAGCTTCTAAAAGGTCTGTCATGCATGTTTCTGAGAATACTTCCCTGACTGCATCATCAAGCACTTTAATCTGGAAGCAGTCTTCAGGGGTGTTCGGATATTTCATTGCCCTAAACACATTGAAAGTTACTTCCTGATCCTGCACTCTCATAGTCAGCTCCCCTTTCTGCACATCTATAAGGGTTCTCCCCGTTGCTAAGAATGGTCTACCCAGTATTATCGGTGTTGGGTTTGTACGAAATCGTGACGCAATCAAATTGCAAAAATTAGCGGAAGCATGGTATATCAGAGTTTAAAAAATTTCTACAAAACCATTACCCGGATCATCCTTTATGCAAATTATTAATTTAAAACGATAAATAAGAAGTTATGGAATCATACCCTTGTAGAACGAAGCTTCCACAGGTACTAGTTCAACTCCTTGTTCTTCGTGATCTCCTTGAATTTCCGGGTTAGATTCCTTTCTTTGATCAACGTTAGCCACCCAAGTGTTTGGCCTCTAGAGGTGATCCACCAAGGAAGAGAAATTATCAAGAATGAGGGTGTTTGGCTTAGTGTTCTATCCTCTATAGAAAAGGAGTACTCTCCAACAATTAGAATTGCATCATCTAATATCTATTATAAGACTTCTCTTATATAGACATTGGTCAACCCTTCTAATCCTATTAGACATGGAATTTCTTTTAATTAATTAAACTCCTTTAATTAATTTAGGCTTCCCACCACATGGGAATAATTAATTAAATTTATTTAATTAATTTGTCTCCTAATCTTATTAGGAATAAATGAGAGTACTAAATATTAAATTAATTACTAAACTCCTTTAGAAATTAAAATAATAATAATTGTAATAATATTAATAAGACTCCTCTTATTAATTTATTTTTAATATTTTTAAAATATTAAATAATAAACATTAAGCTATTTAATTTATTCTATCACCATAGATTAAATTAATTATACTTAATGCATTATTACGATTATGCCATTACCTTCTTAAATAATTATTCTTCCTTTTATGGTGTGGGCCTTTAGGTTCTCCATATTAAACCGGTTGTGAATAAATCAATTAAAATAATTTTAATCTTATTTAAATAAATAAATTAAACTAATAATCTATTTAAATAAATAATATTTATTCTACAATAGGGATAAGCCTCCCTAGCGATCAACGACTTTCCAGATAATATAGATTTCAACATTAATCATAAAAGAACCTGTGAGTTAATAGTTACCATACAATTCAATCCTTCCACCATACAATGTCCCAATTAAATATAAGACATGGATTTACTGTTAAGTCTTATTTTATTTAATTATATGTATTTCGATTAGAAAATGCACAACTCCAAATAATGCAAATTAAAAACTCATTTCTAATTTCATTTCACCTTGGCCAAGGATTCCTGGGTTGTCATTTAACGAATCACATAGGACATATCTCCTCTTTTACTAGAGGTGGTAGATTCTTTATTGATCATTCATTATCTCCATATGTAACTCATTATACCCAAGCATACCCTATATATGCCTTAAAAGGTCTTAAGGAATAAGTCAAAGTATAATTTGTTACATACAAGATACTATGATGATCTCAAGTCCAAGGATCACTTGTACTACTATCACATTAGGAATTCCTATTGACATGCGAGTAAAACTCCATTAGGTATTCCATAGCGAATCACGTTCAGTGAACTTATTCTCCAATAAGCACCTACATACTTGCTTTAGTGTCTCCACACAAATGATCATGAGATCAATCATCCTCATCCAATGAGCAAGCAACATATGTACCAATCTATCCGGATTTACTAATCCCCTTTTTAGTAATCCCACGATTGGGAACTATTTAAGTTTTAAAACTTTCTAAGAATTTAGATCTCATTAGCATGATCATCATCATGATTCTAAAAGCATTGCTTAAAACTATGGGTTATTTACATATTATAAAAACAGCAACATGTAGATAATTAAATGCCTTTAATAAATGAATATTTCATTAATAAATAAATAAGATTGTTTATAAAGTACGTGCTTTATCATCATACATGATTGGCTTGTATGCACACTACTATCAATCGGGACCTCCCTGTCTTCCTCAAAGTCCAGGACAATAAAGTCCGCTGGGAAGATTAACTTGTCCGCCTTAACAAGCACATCCTCTACTATCCCCTTCGGGTACGTGAGAGATCTATCCGCCAATTGCAAAGTAACACTTGTGGGTTTGGCTTCATTCAGTCCAAGCTTTTTATATATTGACAGAGGCAACAAATTTATACTCGCCCCCAAATCACATAAGGCCTTGCCAATGAATTGGTCCCCGATAGTACATGGAATCGTGAAACTTCCAGGATCTTTCAATTTTGGCGGGAGCTTGTTCTGTAGAATAGCACTGCATTCCTCAGTCAGAGCCACTGTTTCATAATCTCCCATTTTCCTCTTCTTTGACAATATGTCTTTCATGAATTTAGCATAGCTCGGCATTTGCTCCAACGCCTCTGCAAACGGGATGTTTATGGGAAGCTTCTTGAACACTTCTAAAAACTTAGAAAATTTCTTATCAAGCTTTTGTTTCTGTATGCGCTGGGGGAATGGCAACTGTGGGATAGGAGGACTAGCTGTGTTCACTATAGGGGTTGGTGATGAAGGGCTTTCTTGAGCATTTACCTCACCCCCAGACTTATCATCACTCTGCTCCACAATAGGTTCCTCTATAGTCACTTCTTCTTGCACTACAGGCCTCTCTCCACCCTTTTCATTTATAGTTTTCCCACTCCGGAGTGTAACTGCTTTGCAGTGTTCCTTCCCATCCCGTTTCGGGTTGACATCAGTGTCACTCGGCAATGTGCCTTGCGGTCGACTATTCAGAGCAGAGGCCAACTGTCCTATTTGGACTTCAAGGTTCCGGATGGAAGCCTCTTGATTACTGCTACTTGTCTCATTTTGGGCAATATATCGTGACAGGAGATCTTCCAAACTAGGTTTTCTTTCCTGTTGAGGTGGTGGATGGTGGAACTGATTTTGAGAACTCTGTGGTTGTTGGTTGTACTGATTTTGAGCTTGAAAACCCGGAGGGTTTGAGAAATTAGGCCTGATGGTCGGAGGTTGTGGTTGATTGCTATTCGTGTTGCCCCAAGAAAAGTTTGGATGATTCCTCAAGCCCGGATGATAATGAGTAGGGAGACTTGCGTTTTGCTGCCGCCCGTAGTTGGAAACAAATTGAACTGACACGGGGCTTATGGCACACTGCTCAGTTGTGTGGCTCCCTTGACACAATTCACACATCAATGAGACACTCTGGACATTCTGCACAGCTTGCACTCCCATGGTGTCAAGTCTTTTAGTTAGCGCTGCAACCTGAGCCGCTAATTGTGTGACTTGATCTACCTCATATATTCCTGCTACTCTTCTAGGGGCCTACCTATCATTTGGCCATTGATAATTATTGGCCGCCATTGTTTCCACCAATTCATACCCCGCTGTGTGATGCTTAGACATGAACGCTCCTCCAGAAGCGGCATCAATACTCGATCGAGTAGCTCCGGATAACCCATTATAGAATGTCTGGATGGGAAGCCATTCTGGCAGTCCATGGTGGGGGCATTTTCTCAGGAGATCCTTGAATCGCTCCCATGAGTCGTACAAAGACTCTGACTCAAACTGAATAAAAGAGGTAATTTCATGCCTGAGCCTGGCGGTTTTAGCGAGTGGGAAGAACTTTGCCACGAACTTTTGAGCCAAGTCATCCCATGTGGTTATGGAGCCTGACGGAAGTGAATGTAGCCAGCTCTTGGCCTTGTCCTTCAAAGTGAAGGGAAACAATCGGAGTCTGATGGCATTGTCAGAAACTCCATTGCACTTAAACGTATCGCAAATCTCCAAGAAGTTCATCAAGTGATCGTTGGGGTCATCATTTGGTAATCCCCCAAACTGAATATTGGAGCACATTTGGATGGTGCCCGGCTTGATCTCAAAATTGTTTGCTTGGATTGCGGGCCTAAGAATGCTTGCTTGTAAATCTGCGATGTGAGGCATAGCCTGCTCCCTTAAAGATTTCTGAAGCTCCTCAGCCATTGTAACAGGAGTATGTATGTCCCGAGCTTTTTCTCTCTGCAGGCGTCTGTACGTTCTATCTACCTCGGGATCGAGAGGTATTATATTCCGACCCCTTCGAGGTGGCATACGCCGTTGAGATCACCTGAAAAGAAAATTAAATAGATAAAGTTAGTCTAAATTAAGATCGTAATGACTTAGCTTTAATATTGATAACAAATAATACTAAGTCCCCGGCAACGGCGCCAAAAACTTGTTGTTCGATTTATGCAACGACAATTGACGCGCAAGTATACGCGGTTAACAAGTAATATAAGATAAGTAGGGTGTCGTACCCACGAGGACGAAGTCTTAAACGCAAATCAAATACTAATGTAAGTTATATACTATCTTATCTAAACAAATGATTGGAGGTGGTATTTTAAACTATGTGATTACAACTAAAGGAAGCGGGAGAAATTGAAGTAATAGGGAAACAAGCTAGGATTACAATTTCCCTAATGCGTCACCTAATCTCCTAACTCTCCATAATACAAACAAATTAAGGAATGGTCAGCCGAGAATAGAACTATGCATATGCTTCTGTCGAAGGCCAAATGCACATCCCTAGCTAGATGAATCACAATATATCTATCGATGAAAATAACTAGGCTAGGGTCATTAAGCTCAGTCTCAAGGCTACACAAGGCAAATAGAGATATGTCTATCCTATTAAGCAGTTTATGCACACCCTCCTTTAGGCAAGGGCATAACAAGTGTTATTGTATTTTAAAAGCCAGTAATTAATGTCCAATATTCAATATCCATTAATATCACTGCCAAAAACTCTGTCAAGCATTTAGTCAATAAGCAAGAAGTACAACAACCCATTCCCAAAATGATTCATTAATATAAATAGGAGAGAAAGTTAATTAGGCTAAACACTAGGTTACATTGCAATCCTAAAAAGGAATTAGTTCATAACCATGGTGCTAATACACATTTCTATCACATTCAACATTGCTAAGTAATACACAAATAACTGAGAGATTTAGAATAAGAAAACTCCTGTAGTAAGGTTTTCTGTCTCCAAGTCTTCTCTTCTCCGTGTAACTCCTGAGCTGTGTATGAAGCAATAACTATTCTCCCCTAAAACACAGCTTCTTTCTGGTCTAGAATCCCTACAAAATATTCTCTGTTATCGCTCTTTATATCTTCGTTAAATTTAGGTCATTAAACGCTAACCACTGGCTAGGCACCGGAGGTGACGCTGCGGCGCGGAGCCCATAACTGCTTGGCGGCGCTGCGGCGCCACTCACGCTGCGGCTCGAGAATAAGAAGGACCGGGCCGCTGCAGCGCCAGATAACATCAGCATGAACCAGGAGTTGGCGCTGCGGCGCGGGCTTAAGACTAGGATCTGGCGCTGCGGCGCCAGAGTGTAGAAAAAGACAATTTTGCCCCTGCAAGCTGAAAATGGCCTAAACAGCCCTGCATCAACAGGAAGAGCATAACAACAACAGAATATATACAAAAGCTCAACAAATAAAACAAAAACAAGCAACGTCTTAAGCTTTAGAGAATCTGATATGCGATATAAATACTACACATCAGTGATTCCAAAGGCGGTTTCGGACAGGTCAAAGTCGGTGATTCCTGGAAGAGCATTTGTCGTGACAGCCCAAAACGCAAGGAATCCACACGAGGTATCAACTCTTTGTATTTTCTTTTCTTATTTTCTCTCTCCTGTGCTTACTTTATTTTATGGTTTGGGGATGGTTTGGTGAACAATGTATATTAGTAGATGATAAAAGCTAAATTCAAAAAGCACGCGCTACCCGCATCACTAATTTTGTAAATACACTACAAGAAACAGGCCCATCACTTACTAATATTATCTGCGACCGCCGTATTCCATCGCTAATATCAGACTTAGCAACTGCTAGTAGCGACGGCTATCCAAAGTAGTCGCTATTTGTTACTAGCGACCATCTTGCGGTCGCTAACCGGTCGTCGAGTTGAGTTTGTCGCCTTAAATTTTGTTGCCTGAGTTGGCGAGGGAAATTAATTCAAGTTTGCGACCGCATCCGGTTGCAGATAGTGGGCAGAACGGTTTGACTTCTTCGGCAACTCGACCTTCAGTCAATTAAAATTCAGCGATCGCGTGCGGTCGCAAAAGGCGGTCACAGATTCTTTTTAAATAGATCAGCTTGCTGCAGAAGACGCGAACAGAAACAGAAGAGAAAGAGGGAGGGAGCAGAGGAAGACGCCGCCCGGCCGCCCTCCTCTGCCGACCGCCGCCGCCTCTTGCCGTCGGCAACCCCATGTAGGTATCATTTCTCTCTCTTTTCTTTACTTTAATTTGTTAATTTATATATATATATATATATATATATATATATATTGATTTGAAATTATATATATATTGCATATTATGTGTTTATATGTGTTTAATTTGCCTATTTAGTTTGAATATGGGTTAGATTTATATATGTGTGATATTTAGTTTCAATTTGACTTTAATTTGTGCAATTTAAGTGCATGCATGTTCATAATATGATCTTTTGAGTGCATGAGTTCATAATATGATATTTTGAGTGCTTGAGTTCATAATATGATATTGAGGCTTATGTTAGTTTATTATTATATAATATTAATTACTAAAATATATAAATTAAATATTAATCTACATTTAATTAAATATAATTACATATAAATATAATAAAATAACAGAAAATAATACAAAATAAGTTTAATACAAAATAAATTAAATTAAGTATAATAACATATATTACTTAATTAGTTAATATATAAATAACATATATTACTTTACTTAGTTAATATATAAATAACATATATTACATATATTACTTTACTTAGTTAATATAATAACATATATTACTTAATTAATATCTACTAAAATCAACTAAGTAGCATTTACTTAGTTTTCACTCCTAAATTTATAACTATTTAGTTTGAATTAGTATTAATATTACTTAGTTAATATTATTTATTAGTTTTTCAATATTAATTTACTTAGTTAATATTACTTATTATATAGCCAATACTAATTAAAATAAATCAATTAGTATTAATTAATTTTCTTAGTTAATATTACTTATTATATACCCAATACGTGTTAATTAAAATAAATTAGTTAATATTACTTATTAGTTTCCCAATACTAATTAAAATAAATTAATTAGTATTAATATTACTTATATTAGTTAATATTACTTAATTAGTTAATATTACTTATTAGTTTCCCAATACTAATTAAAATAAATTAATTAGTATTAATTTACTTATATTTAATATTACTTATTAGTTTCCCACTACTAATTAAAATAAATTAATTAGTATTAGTATTACTTATATTAGTTAATATTACTTATTAGTTTTCCAATACTAATTAAAATTAATTAATTAGTATTAATTTACTTATATTAATATTACTTATTAGTTTTCCACTACTAATTAAAATAAATTAATTAGTATTAATATTACTTATATTAGTTAATATTACTTATTAGTTTCTCAATACTAATTAAAATAAATTAATTAGTATTAATTTACTTATAAAACAATGCTACTATCACATAATTTGGGTTACATAAAGTTCACATACACATAGTATGCATGTGTGTGTATGTGAGTATTATGTGACCCAAAATTATGTGAAAGTAGCATTATTTTATAATATATTACCAAAAAAATATACTCAAATGACAACGATCGATGTAATTAAAAAAAAGAATGACAATGATTTAATTAAAATAAATAAAAGAGAAAACATACTCTATCAATAACTCAACTGCATGCAGCATCATTAAGATTTACTTAATATTTCGAATGTTTTGTAACCAAATATCAGCATTTTCTTGGAAAATATTTTCTCACAATCTCTATCATCATGAAAGTATATATCATATGAATCTGCGATCAATTAACGTAATTAATCTTGAATCTGACTCCACAAATATGTACCTTCATCATCGCCCATGAGTAATGATTACTAAGATTAGAGTCAACAACTTCCTTGTATGCAGGATTCGACATAGCAGTTGCATCTAATACTCCAACAGGTTCTTCGGCGGCCAAAAAAATAGGGTTGTGTAGTTCTTGTTTGTGAGCCATACTTGAATAATAAGTTAATTGAATTATTGCGGACATTCCTCATTGTTCCATCATAACAGATGCCAACATCCCGAAAGAGGGCCATTAAGCTATTGAACAGAACGTCTCACCTATTTTTCTGTGAGAACTACCCATCTGAGGAATTCGGAGTAGTTAGAAGTTGTTTGTTTCATCGCTTGATATGGGTCCAGTCCATGAAACAAACAACTTCTAACCACTCCGAATTCCTCAGATAGGTAATTCTCACAGAAAAATAGGTGAGACGTTCTGTTCAACAGCTTAATGGCCCTCTTTCGGGATGTTGTCACCTGTTATGATGGAACAATTCGGAATGTCTACAGTAATTCAATTAATTATTATTCGAGTATGGGACACAAACAAAAACTACACAACCCTATTTTTTTGGCTGCCGAGGAACCTATTAGAGTATTAGTTGCAACTGCTATGTCGAATCCTGCATACAAGGAAGTTGTTGACTCTAATCCTAATAATCATTACTCATGGGGGATGATGAAGGTACGTATTTGTGGAGTCAGATTCAAGACTAATTATGTTAATTGATCACAGATTCATATGATATATACTTTCATGATGATAGAGATTATGAGAGAAAGTATTTTTCAAGAAAATGCTGATATTTGATTACAAAACATTCGAAATATTAAGTAAGTCTTAATGATGCTGCAGTTGAGTTATTGATAAAGTATGTTCTCTCTTTTATTTATTTTAATTAAATCATTGTAATTCTTTTTTTTTAATTACATCGATCGTTGTCATTTGAGTATATAAACATATATATCTTTCTGTATTTTATATACACATCTTGATGATATTATATTTTGTGAACAAACAGATTGCGACTTCTGATCAATTCACTATATATAGATTCAAGACTAGCACGATAAAAATTTTCCCCCTATACTCCTTGAGAAGTGTAAAAGCTGGTTTGTTCCACCTCTCCATGAAATCGGGAAACATCCTCGGTTTTAAAGCCCTAGGCCTTTTAGTTGTTACTTCTTCTTTTTTGCAAAATCAACTGCCATATAGTGAAGGGTTGTCAACTGAGATATTTTTTACTCATAGTCTTATCTGACTCAAGGTTTGCATGTAATATGAGAGACTCCTTGAGAGTTGCATGAAATTCAACAGTTTCCAATAACTGGTTCAATTAATTCAACTGTATTTCCTGTTGAACTCCTGAACAAAGTGGTTCATTAACGGTTCGGGAGTGAATTAACATTTTGTTAGGTAATTAACCACTTTGTTTTAGGATTTCGAGAGAAAGTACAGTATGGTGAAATACTTATGGAAATTGTTGAATTTCCTGCAGCTCTTCCTTTGCCTCTTATACCTTGAGTCAAATAAGACTATGAGTAAAAAATATCGAATTTGACAACCTTCCACTCTATAGCAGTTGATCTTGTAAAAACAGGAGTAAAGCTGAAAGGCCTAGGACTATAAAATCGAGGATGTTTTTCGATTTCATGGAGAGGTGGACCACAACTAGCTTACACTTCTCTAGGAGTACTGGGGATAAACTTTAACGACGTACGACGACGACCGACGACTATATATATCAAGATCTACTTCTTACACTTGACGCGGATATCGATGATGACGCCGAGGTAATTTTGTCATGAATTTAGCTTTATGCATGCATGTTTAGTACACTTATGGAATTCTTCTATTGTATCTTTTCTTCAGGAAGTTGTTTCTCTTTGCAGGAGGTCTATAAATATGACTGGTAAGAGTTTCTAATCGTTTGCTTGTTGAGTTCATCGTTATCAAAGGCAAACGTACTCTATAATTATAGTTTTAGATTCAATATATATAGTTTATATAAATTTTAGTCGCTCGAGCGATTTGTTTATTGTGTTGGTTAGTTTATGAATGTGGATCGATTAATTTAAATAGTTTTGGTGATTTATATATATTTTTGTGTGTTGATGAGATATAAAACAGGTACAATTTTTTTGAGAAATTCACAAAACAGGTAAAAAAAATTTTTTTATTATTAATCAGCTATCGCATCCGATCACAGATATTTATTTGCAATCGGGGTGACTTGGTTGTATCAGCGACCGGTAGTGGTCTCTAATGGTGGTCGTGGACATGTGGGCCATGTCAACAACGAGACGTGACTCAGCTTAGCAACGACGTCGGTCGCTGACATGTCGGTCGCTAAAAGTGATCGCCGCCGTACAGTCAACGACCAGATAATATACGACCACTATTTACAACCGTATACGGTCGCAGAAAGCCATCTGCGATCGGGTACGGTCGCAGATGGGCGGTCGCTAATAAGTCTTTTTCTTGTAGTGATACAATATTGAAAATATATTAATTCTATAAATATTTTCTGAATGTACTTTTGTTGTAATTTTTTCTAAATATGTACTAGAAAGTGTAAATCACCCTATTTATTATAGGTTAGAATTTGTTTCCTAGATTATGCTAGGGATTTTTAGTCTCACGGAAGAAGGGACTAATGTATTGACCTTAGGGGTGTTTGATAAAAAATGAATGAATCTGAATTTAAATCTGAATGAAAAAAATTGTTTGATAATTAATATGTCTGAAACATCTAAATGACATAATTTTATTATTTTACCCCTCTGAAAAAATTCAAAGTTGTTGTAAATTTATTTAATATTACTTAATACTCCCTCCATCCTATAATAACCGTCGTTTTAGAAGAATTTTTTCCCCCAATTTATTTGTCGTTTACAACTTTCTAGGAGAATAAATTCTTTACTTTTCTATATCACCCCTACCATCTCTCATTTTTTCAAGAAATTCTCTCCCTTGTATTAATAGTTTTCAACTTCCCATAAAGGGGTAGTGATGGAATTTTACACAAATTTTAAATAATAAATGATAGCATTAAATGACTTTTTTAATCTATGTGCATGAAGCTAAAACGACAGTTATTATGGGATGGAGGGAGTATAATAGTTACTATATTTTTAAAAAAAATTAATTTTTTAATTTTTTTTTACTTTATTCAGCTGCTCATTCAGTCAAAAAAACTTGACTTAGCCATTCAGCTCAATCATCTGACAGATTCAGCCATTCAGACGATTTTTTTTAAAAACAAACGCACTTAATAACTGACCGATTCAGCCATTCAGATGTATTAAGTCCTAAACAAACAACCTCTTAGGTTGTGTTTGATAAACTTGGGAATTAAGATCTGAATGATTATGATGTCTTAATAAATTAGATCATCTGAATGGTTATGAGGTCTGAATCTAAAAAATTATTTGATAACTAAAAAGTAAGTTGTCTCTTAATGACACTATTTTATCATTTTAAAGGGTAAAATTTTATTTAATAATTTTAAATATTCAATTTAATAAAAATGAGTGAATAATATTGTTGCATATATTTATATATAAAAAAAATTATCAAAAAAAATTCATTAAGAGGCACCTCTTAATTATTAAGATTTCATTTTCTGTCTTACCGATTAAGAGGCATTCAGAGGTAACAAAAAAAAACAGCATCATGCCTCTTAGTGAATAAATGGCAGTCCATTAAGAGACAATCAAATGTAAACAAACAGCACCTTAATGTCTTATCTGATTTTTGTTGCACTTCAATATACAAACCAATTTAGCCAAAAAAAAAACTTCAGCTTGACTGCAAAAAAAAGGGAGAAATAAGATTCTTCACTTTGGAGTCTTGTTTTTTTTTTGGATTTCGAGCATCCGAGGATGAGCTGGCCGATCCTAACATCATTTATGAAGATAGATAAAGATGTTTCCAACGCCACTCTCTCGATAAGAATCACTTTTGTGCTAAAACTTTTTTCTCAAAATATCTTTCAAACCGTTAGAATCCTTACTCCGGATGTTATTTTTTCTGAAATTTACTAGTATTACAAATTTTATTGTCCCGAGACTAGTTTTCTAATTACCTCAACCTCAACTTTCAAAGATTGGTAGTGTATGACGCGTCAACATTTAAAATTGGCGAACAATTTCAAAGTTGAGAACTTTAATAATCTGTTTTTCTTGAAAAAATAATGAATAGTGATAGAATATTAACCGTAACAATCCGGGTCAAATTCCGAATCCGGAACAAATCTCGAGTCAAATCTATCCAAAATAAGGCCTTAAACTACTGACCCAATATTATCGTCATGGGTCATCTTAGCCCACCACAGGCTTACCCAAAAGTCATGACTGAAGGTACTATTAGTAGTAACTTATTTTCTTATATGCAGACAAATTTTTCTTCTATCTTTCGATGTGGGACTGATGTGTTACACTAACTCAATAAATTTTTAGCCATGATAAATTTTATAATTTATTCAACATTAAAATACTAACTCAATATATCTATTAGTGGCTTTTAAGTCTCTAAATTTTCTTAATCTTTTCATAATTCAAGTATTTTGATTTTTTATATTGTACATTTCTTTTCACATAAATATAAACACTTGCTCGTACCATGTGGCTTGTAGGAAGCTTAAGCTAGCAAAAATAAATAAATAAATAAATAAATAAAATAAAGTAACAAAATGAAAATGAAGAAAAAGAAAAAAAACAAAATATGTCAAAGTTGTTAATGACAAAAGGGGGCCCAAATCAAGAGAGACACTCCAATAAAATTGATCCAATTGGAATAAAAAGTAAAAATAATAAAAAATAAAAACGGTAGAACCTTCTTCTAAGAACTCGGAAACTGAGTGGCTCTTCTTTCCCTCCTCAACGGCTCAACCCTTCAATTAGGGTTTCTCTAGGGTTTATAATATCCCTATTCCCCCCACCCCAAAATCCTCTGGTTCTGACGCTAACAACTTCCACCATGGCTCGGGTCCGGCTCGCTCGATGGCTTGTTCGCCAGTCTATCTACTCACAGTCCCTCCAGGATTCCTTTTCACCCACTGTACCTTCACTTCCCTCTTTCTTCCTCTCTCTCTTCATATATATATATATATATATATATCTATGTGTGTGTGAGTATGTATATATATATATATATATATACGTTCATTATACTTGAGCAATTTTTAATTATGTGATTTGGGTACAGATATATGAGTCGGTTTTGAAAGGGGCTAGTAGAAACTTTGGCACAGCAATCGTCGGCCAATCTCGGGTTCTTACTGATTCCTACGCAACAAATGGTATTTGAAACGAGGATTATTAATTTTATGCCATTTTTCTGGAGTTTCTGCTTGGATTGAAGAAAAGTGTAATCTTTTGAATCTTTTTCATCCTTTTCTTTTGGGTGTTGGAAAATATAGTTAATCACAGGAATTGGTTGATTCTCGGGCTAGTGAAAGCCAATCTGGGCGGTCTGAGATCAATTCATGGCACCTGTAAGTTTCTTTGTTTTCAGTTTCTTAATAATTCTGTTTCTTTTTTGTTTGTTTGCTCATGTGGAAATGGAAGAAGAGGGGAATATAAGTTTGTTAACTTGATTACCTATTGATTTTAGTTGAGATATATTTTGAGGTGAATAAAGAAGCATGAACGATAAGAGAATTTTATTTCTCATTATTTTACATTTTCTAATTCTGTATGTTTTAGAGGTGCGCTTTCGTTTGTTCTGAAGAAATGGTGGAGAGAAGGAATTCAAATCCATAAATTATAATTAAGACAGATTTATAGTTTTTCTTGAAATGGTAATTTAAAGTCCGATTTGGCAATTTCTAAGATAATGCAGGAAAAAGGCATATATTTGAGTACTAAAGTTGAAGACTTGGCCCAAGAAAACAGTATTATGTAATGTTCAATTGTATCATAGATTGGAACAGCTTCAAGGGGTGTTCACCAGTAAAAAAACAGTACTGAACCAGGCTGTACCGGTTACCGATTAATTAAAAAATGGATACCGATACTAGTACCGAATTACCGGTATGTTTGGTACCGGCTCGGTGTTCCGAATTTTGTCTCCTTTTCTTTTCACCATCAAAATTAATTTCACAAATAAGTTAGTCAGAAACAGTGCAGCTCATGAGATAATCAACCCATAATTTCAAGTTTATCCAAACAAATTAATACCCACTGCATATTTCAACAAAGTGCCAAACCACAAATATTTCAAGCCAAAATTAGATCTCAAAGCCCAAGTACACATATCACAGCTTGAACCTTAAAAAGAAACATACTTTGAAGAAGGATTGCTGCTCATTCGAGTCACCACAATTAATCTTGAAATACTTTGCGAAAAATAAAAAAACTTGTATATTTTTTTGCGCATGTGTGCAATGTTCGAAAAGTCGGCCGACTAGTTGACGACTAGGTCAGGGTCGGAGACTCACCGAATCGACTAGGGCCTAGTCCTTTAAGTTAGTAGCTGGCCAACTTAGTCAGCGACTAGTCGGACTCTAGTCGGCGAGTAGTCGGTCAAGTCGGAAGATGATGACAACGAAGAGAAAGATGATAATTATGAGTTTGAGTCCGATGGAGAGCAAGTCTTGGAGGGATATGCAGAAGAGGAGGAGGAATGATTGACTATTGATTTTGTACTACTTAGTTTCATTTGGTTAATTGGTTTTAAACTTAGAACGTTGAACGATTTGGTTTTACTTAGTTTTAATGTTTTTATTTGATGATTTGTTTTACTTATGTTATTTTACTTACTCAAAACTTATGAAGGAGGAAGGAGAATAAATATTTTTTAAAAAAATTGAAAATCCGACTAGCCGATTAATTCCCGATTAATGTCCTAGTCGCTAGTCGGTAGCCAACCGACCTGGGACCGACTAACGACTTTTAGAGCATTGCATGTGCGTGTGTGAGTGAGAGATTATAAAAAAAATGTGTGATATGTGCGTGAGTGAGATAAGAGAGAGAGAGAGATTAAGAAAGATAATTTAACTAGGTTGTTGGTGATAAGTGGGGTAGAGTGAAGAGATAGAGAAAGAGACAGTTGGTGAGAGTAAAATATTAAATGAGTGTATATAATTATTGTATATATAAGATATTTAACAAAGAATGGTATATCGGTACGTTTCAGTGTTTAAGGAACTTTAAAATCTAGATCCTGTTCCCGGTCCCGGTCACATTTAATCGTTTAAAATTACCAATACCATACCAGTTGGAAAATATACCGAACCGTCCTGTTCGGTTCACCTGGTATCGGTATAAAACCCAAATTCCCTGTTTAGTTGCACAGCCCTAACAGCTTCCTGATATGCAACCTTAATGTAAGGCCTTTCTTTGACTCCCCAAGAGTACAACCTTTAATGAGAACCCACATAAATATATCTTGGCCTGGGTACATTTAGGCTAGTGAAAGTTCTAAATTAACTGGTTTATTAACCTCTTTTCCTTTTGGTGCGGTGTTTTCTACTTCTATTTGTTATTCTATTGTAGCTGTTTGCTTTTGCTCTCTTAACTTTCATACATCTTTAACCCAGTAGTTAGGGGTAATATAATGACTTTATTTCTTTTTCTGGTAATCAGCATACATGGCCGCAAAAGATTTTTATGAGACACTTGGTGTGAGTAAGAACGCAACTCAATCCGATATCAAGAAAGCTTATTATGGGGTATGTAGTTGCCTTGCCTTGCCTTGCCTCATCTCATGCTCCCTTAATCCTCTTTAAAGTTTATACTTTTGTACTCGAGTACATGTTGGATTCGTAGTAGTGCCTTAGTAGTTGTGTTGTTAATTTTTGTCCAAGACTATTCCTATTTACTACATGTTCCTTGAACCTTTAATCTGGCATATTCTCCAGCAAGCAAAGAAGTTACATCCAGATACAAATAAAGATGATCCTGAAGCCGAAAAGAAATTCCAAGAAGTCCAGAAGGCATATGAGGTACTTTTTGCTTTGTTAATTTGTTAACTGGTGAGAATGTATATGATGCTAATGCTGCCAAAATTACTAAAAGAGCACTGTTGAACGTGACATAACAGGTCTTGAAAGATGAAGATAAACGCGCACAATATGATCAGGTTTCGGAATTGTTTCTTTTAATATTTGTACATTTTTTTTTTATTTCTTAGGTATAATATGGATTGTTTTATGCGCTACATTAGAAACCTATCTATTGCTTGAAACTGAAATACTTGTAGGTTTAGATATTTGGTAATACATAATGACCTTCATGAAAGATATTTATCAAATAAATAAATTCCTCATGAAAGAAAAGATTCCAGTGAAGAATTGAGACTATATAACTGATAGAGCGAATTTGGATGGGCTATTGTTTAGAATCTCAATATTTCATTTATAATCAGAAAGCTAACATTAGATGTTTGGATTGACTTAATTGTCCAAATAATCATATTTTGAAAAGATCTGGAAAATCAAGGGGTGATGACTCTGCAGATTTTTCCAATCCATATTCTTTTATTCGGCTTTTAGGCAAAAGGGCCGTTAAAGAACTGAATCAAACAATATTTCGCTTGTCTTCTCTAATTAATTTAGATAACCGAATAAAAAGGATTTTCAGTCCAACAATCATATTAAACAAATAAATTAATCTTTTGATAATAGAAGTTACATGTGTATGTTTTCATTTTCCATCTCTGTTATTTTGTTTTTATTAATTTATAATTTTTGTTTTCTCCTTGCATTTCTCCCTAACTCCTACATATTAGATTCATTTTTATCGTACCGGCGTACCCCAACTAGATGGGATAAAAGGCATTAATTTGAGTTAATGTGTCACTTAATCTTGTGCCTCTTGGCTCTATTATATGTTGTCTGGCCTTATGTACTGCCTATACTGATTCTTGGTATAATGCTCTCATTTTTGTTGTAAAAGCAGATTGATTAGTTTGAAGCATTACTATGGTATGATGTTAGTGATTCCACTCTAAGGCATTTGTCATCACTAGCTAGATATATATAATTTTTTTGGTTGTCTAATTGTTTGGTATCTTAAGGTTTAAGAAATATCATGATTAGGGTATTAGGTCGTTGGTGTCTTGCGCTAATAATGTTTATATCTAGGTTTTCAGTGCTACTTCATTTATAATAATTTCCCAACTGTATAAACTTCACGGCTGCACCTGAGATTTCTTGTTTATAACAAGCTATCTGTTCATGTTTTACATCTCTGGATATTGACTCTATACATATAACGATTGTCATCCTCTTTTTGATCTAGTTCTATTTTACTTTTTTGTTCTTAGATAGGTACTCCTCATCTTCCCAACCACCCCCAGCCCTTGTTCTCCACTTGGTACAAGTACGTGAAAAGACTGGAGGAGGATAAGGGGAAGGAAGTGGAGTGCTTCCAAAGGGAAGGGTACCCCTAGTGGCTGAGGAACCTCCCTTACCATATTTTGTTTGGTACAATATAAAGGAGTGGAAGGATGCTATTAGTTAGTGATTTCACTATAGACTCGTAATCGCAAAATAAACACCAGTATTAAGAAAAGACAAAATATACATACTAGTTTAATGAAGTTTGGCGGCCATTTTGCAGCAATGTGAATAATATACCAAATAAGAGTCATTACTGAGTTATATCTCTGAATAAGGCAGACCACCCAGTCTACATTCTCCCAAAACAAACTGCATCAATGTGGTTCTGAGGTATGAGTGCTTCTGGTGTGATGTCGATTTGGATTTACTTAAGGATTGGGAACGACTACCATTTATAAGGGTTTCGTATTTTCCACTGTTGTCATTTTGGAGGATTTTTCATCGTCCGACTCTTCTTTTGATTGGCTTATCTACTCCAATAGAATTTCTAATATAATATAAAAGATAATTTCTTATTATTTTCACATTGATGTTAAAAAGTAAGTATAAATATTTTTAAAAATCTTGGATGGTCTCGTCTCTCTCTTTCTATACATTTTTTCTTAGGTATATACTGGAAACACATTCATTCATATACAATGTATGCTTTTTATTTACAATAGTGTTTATTCTTTAGCTAACTTTAGTTGCTTAGGTTATCTCTGAATCAGAAAGTTTTGCTCATCATATTTTAGTTGATAAACGATCTTTTTCCTTGTCATCTTAAAGGGAATAGTTTGAAATACATTATTGAATTCTTTGTTATTCTATCTAAAAATTTGTATAACATTTGATCATTGTTGTGTATTCCTCCTTTTGTTATCCATTTGTTCTTTGTTATTGAATTGTTCTATTTATAATTTGTGTGTAATGTTTTTCTTTTTAGTTTATTTGCTAAAAACTATGCTTATGTCACTGATATGAGTTATCTCTCAGCTTGGCCATGAAAACTATACGAAATTTGGTGAAGGTGACATGGGTCAAGGTGGTTGGGATCAAGGTTTTCCATTTAGTAACCCCTTTAGTGGTGGAGCAGAAGATGTAAGTACATAGTGTATCTAAATTGTGATCATTTTTTGTAATCATATAAAGGTTTTGTACAATTTGAAAAACTGGAATCTCTTTTATCCATGATTTGGTGCTGACGAGTCCTGTAAATATAGTATTTACATAATATCATTTTTAATCAGAATGATAAATGAATGAATTTTTGAAGATACATCTTTCTTATGATCAGCCTAGATTAAAAACTGATAGTCTTGGAAGCTGCTTTTGGGTGGGATTAGCGAGAGGAATTGTATCATTATGTTATGCATCTTGATTGTGTATCTAAGTTGGTGATGAAAGAGTGTACGTATCAGAAGACGAATCAGGAGATCGAATTAGTAAGCCTAATTTTAGGCCCATTTTTTATTTTGAACCACTTCAACGCAAGATACCTTTTAAACAAGTTTGTGCATAGTACAGGCTATTGTGACAGTTCCTACTTTGGATTCATTCCTTCTATGTTTTGACTCTACAGATGTCACCAGCAATTATTTACCTCTTTGTTGGTGTTGATGCTAGAAAGAGTTTAAACTGTTCCAAAATATTATATCAGAATCTAACATGTTGACCATTTGCCAAGGGTGGTAAAGTAATTGGAATGTTGGTCCGTAGTATATTTTATCACGTGTTTTAGAATAATAGTACTTTCTAAATGCCATTCAGTTCAATATATTTAAAATTACTCATATTAAGAATAGTCGAAACTTTGTATTTGAAAATACCATTATCTTCTTATGTATTCATTTGCTATCGTGTTTATTATTGTGGGGTATCTATATAGATGGAACTAATTGTTTTGGAGCCTATATAGCTGGAACTACTTGTTTTGGAGCCTTGCGGAACACATTAATTCCTTAGTTGTTCTCCACCCTACCTCCCGCCAACTCACCAAATACCATTTTTAACTATGTTAAGGTGTAATAAAATATGTTGCATAGTGTCTTTGTTCGAAAAGGATTCTAGTATAATGTCAAAAAGGATGCAACCTGTGCCTGCTTGATGAATTTAAAATGCAATCTCCTCCCACACGTGTACTCAGGTTTGCCTTTGCTTTGGTGCTTCCTTGAATATAGTTTTTTACGTATCAAATAAAAAAGGAACCTCCTTTACTAACCAGACCATAATCTCTTGCACCAAACAAAATTCTGGTAGCAACCCTTCTTATACTAAAAGAGACAAAATAAGCAATATGTGATTAAAAGAGAAAATACACATTAGACTCTTAACTGATTTACACATACAAGTTTGTCGCAGGGGGGGGGGGAGGCAGTCAAAATGAAAACTTTCTAAACCTTTTTCTTGAATAAGGGGGGTTAAGATTTTTATTTCATTACAATTGCCTTAGAAGGATTTAAGTGTTTGGTTGGTATTTCTTAAAAAAAAGTGATTAGTGCTTTTGTTTACTGCTTTTGCTTATAAGCCCCCTCTTTAAAAAAGCAATTTTTGTGGTTTGGTGATGAATAAGTACCTAAAAGAGTAAAAAAGAAGAAAGTGTGGCATTGCAGAAATTAATCACTCAAGTATATAATGATAAAGTAGGGATAGAATAGTAGTAAGGTAATGAAGTAATAAAGTAGGGATAGAATTGTAATATACTTGGTCAAACCTGCTCAGTGGATATAAAAACCAAATTGATGTTTCTGCTTATTTTCATGAAAACTGCTTATAAGCAGTTTCGAGAATCAGTTCACTAGACACTTTTTGCTTTCTGAAACTGCTTATAAGTATGTTTGATTGCTTCCCAAGCACCCTCTTGAATTAACAAGCATAAGAATATTTTCTTAGACGCTTATGTGAGTCAGAAGGGAGAGTTTAGGGTGTATCTTAAGCACTCTTCACCTCCTTACCAGATGATGTAATGATTTTTTTTGCCTCAAAAGGTTTTTATCGCATCATGGGATCACAATGGAGACAATTGTTGCATGGCAAGTTTTTAGAAGAAAGCATTCAAAAATAAAGTTGGTATTTGATATGCAACATATGCTTATGTTGTTGTTATGTATATTGCAATGTGATGAATGATGAGTGATCAAGGAAAAACTCTTAATTCTTTTTGTCCGACTGAATGGCTTTGTGTAAACTGCTCTTAAATTGGGACCAGCTAATCCAATGGTTCTTATAGTCTTGGTATTATATTAGTTTGGCAATCTCAAAGTGTATCATTTTTGATTTCAGTGAATGCATTATTCTCCAATAATATTTAGTTCTCCTGATCTAACTTTATATTTGATTCTGCATTTTGTCACACTATCATCTGCAATGGAAATCAGATCTTCAGTAAAATTTTCGGTAATAGAGACTTCGGCGGCCGGGATGTCAAGGTTTAATTGTTTCCCTTTTTTGGTGTTCATTTTGTTCATAGTAACATGTTTTAGCGATTTAACATTTAATTTTAATTTTTAGGTTTCTCTTGAACTATCATTCATGGAAGCAGTACAGGGGTGCACAAAAACTGTGATGTTCCAAACTGAGTTGCCTTGCGAAGCTTGCAGTATGGCATTTATTTTTTCTATAATAGGACGCACTCGCACTCTATATATACGTCAAATTGTGTACTGTCTCTTGCAATTATGTTTTTCTGTGATTTATTTTAGGTGGGACTGGCGTTCCTCCTGGAACCAAACCTGAAACATGTAGGCGCTGTAGAGGGGCAGGGATGGTCAGTTTTCTTGAAACTTCATCACTAATCATTTGTTGACAACTTTCATTTATAACATATGTTGTGTCATGTGCAGACCACCCAGCAAAGTGGTCCATTTAGGATCCAGGTTACGTGTAGTCAATGTGGCGGGAGTGGAAAATATGTGAAGGTATAACACATGGAGCATTATGAAATATTACATACTTGGTCTTTTTTTTCTTACACATTCATATGACTACAGTTTATGGTCTTATCTTGTTTACTTGATAGCTCGTGGTTGGCAGGTAGCCTATGTGAATTTACTTCTATCCAAATTGACGAAGGAAATTAGACTGTCGTGTTCTTTATCCCATAAAACTGAATGGCTAATTTGAAGGGTTTTAAAAAGTTAAAAGTCCTAAGAGTTTGCTTATGTTTAATCTTCTTATTTTTAAAACAGCTACTGATTCACTTTGGACCTGGTGGAGTAATGTGCTTTATAGACTAATTATTCACGTCTAACAGTTGACGGCCTACGCATAATCAAGTAATTAAGGTTACTCACACCCAATGCCTGATGACCTTTTAAATGAATGTGTTTTTGGGGTGTTGGGTTATAAAATATTTGACTATATCTAGAAGGTTGCTGACCTTTGTTTTCAAACAGCTATTGATTCGCTTGACACCTTTTTGCATTTTGTAGTTTTGTAGATTACTGTCATTGTACCATATGTTTAACTGTTCTCATCGTTTTTAAAATAACTAATTATGGAGCTCGATATTTTGCCTTGGACTGATTATGTTACATGGTTTTTATGGTATATCATCAGAACTTATGCAAGTCTTGCAATGGCCAGCGAGTGTTGAGAGGACCAAAGTCAGTCAAGTTGGATATCATGCCAGGTATCAGTAGGTTATGAAGAAAAGTGGTTACGTTATGAATGTTTAGTTCGCTTTTCAACTAATTTTCTGACTTTCTTGATTTGGCAAATTTAGAAGTGCCCCTTAGGCCCTTCAGATTGAAGTGTCAAGAGCACAACACCAACTTTTTGTATCTATGAAAACGAGGTCAAGGCAGAAGTAATAATCCCTCCGTCACAAAATGATAGTCTCATTTGACTTTAGACCTATTTTACGGGTATTATGGTTTGTCAACCACATGCTAGAACATAATCTGTTTTGATAAAAAAATTCCAAAACAAAAATTTTAGTCATAAATCTTTAATATTTTATTCTTTTATTGAACCAAACCTTAATATGTTTTAAAAGAAGTCTCATTTTTGGGACAGATGAAGCACTTTTTCTAATAATGAAAACTTAGAATGTTGAACTGTGGGGGAAGGATAACTCAAGTGATTTGATTCATTAGCCCAACTTACTGGTTAAACCACTAACACAGTGGCTCGAGACGTTGACTGCTCCGATTTGATATTCTGATAATGGAGAACCCATCCGAACCGTTTAGCCTTGACAGGTTCATTACGCTTGTGACCCTGGTGGTTTAGTGGGAACTGGGCAGATCTTAAAATGTGTTGACATAACATTCCATTTTTTATTATTCAATTTTCTTATTTAATTTCAGTAGCAGTTTTACTTGAGAAGCATTTTGTTCCGCCTACCTTCAAACTCTGAGAGAACTTAGCATCTTCGTGACTTGGTCTAGAACTATGTTCATGTTTAAATTAGGTGTAGCTAAAGTATGTGGCTATGGGTTCAGGATTTAGTTATTTTAAGTCCGTCTTATAGAGAAACTTGTATTGTGTGTGTTTCTTACATTTTTGTTCAAGACCAATAGGAGAAACAAAGTGAAATAACATTGTAGTAACTTGGAAGAGAAAATATAGGACTAAACATTTGTTTCTTAATGTTTAGATGTCTAGTTCTAATGAGCAGTTTATTTATTGGCATCTGCAGGAGTAGATGAAAATGAAACCTTAAAAGTTGCAAGAAGTGGTGGAACAGATCCTGAGGGAAATCAACCTGGTGATCTTTATGTTTCTTTTAAGGTAACAAATATTACTTCGGTAACTCTTTTAAATTACAACTTAGTTTATTTGCGTGTATAAATTTGGTCAGGATGCCTGTCTTCTTTTTTACTGCACTGCACTGTGTTTTTGTTTTTATTTTTATGTTAGCTTATAGTATATCATGATATTTACTCTAGATCCGAGAAGATCCTATCTTCCGTAGAGAAGGCCCGGACATTCATGTCGATGCTAATCTGAGCATTACTCAGGTAAAACTATTCTAACGTGATGATGAAATATTTTTTGTTTTTATGCTTTATAGTTTAGTTAATGCTAAAAGGTTTTAATGTTTTTTTGCCAATTATTGCAAATTTGCATTAAAAGTGTTTCTTTTAAAAATGAAGCAGAGTTACCAGAGATATTATTATTAGCGAATCGCGTATTGGTACTTGCATACTTAAATATGACACTCTTATGTACCAAGGCTCTATATTTAATGTACCTAGATATTTCTGTTTTTTAACCTATAGTTGCACAAACATATTCTAACTAAAAATTGTAGATACCAAACTATTTATTGAACAATCAAATTGTTGATTCAACTAAAAATCTTTTATAAATTTAGTTTTATGGCATTTAAATTCTAAAAGTATTCATAAGTCATAACTATAAACAGTCATATAAAGCTACCCTAAAGTACTGCATTTTAGCGTATGTAGCATACCACGTACTCGTATTAGTTTCTCAATCCGAATGAGCCACATTATAGGTAACACTGAAGATATTATTTGCGTTTGACCAAGAATTCTCTCTATACTATATCCCTTCCTCCCTCGCAATAAAAGGTGTTATCTCTGCACTAGATTTAACCTCCCCTCCCCCCAAACCCCCCAAAGCCCCCAAAACAAAACAAAGCATAAAAAACAATGGGCTTTGCTTTGGAGTTTTATTTAATATAAATTGTAAACACATTGGTGAATTGTTGAGCTAATATGAGATACATTGGGGAAATAGTGTAATAGTGCGTCTTAACTTCAAATGACCATGGACAAAGATATATCTTGGGTTTAACTAAGAAATATCTATATATATATATGTATATATTGTTTTAGAGTTGAAACAACATATCTAGTCTTGAATATTACTCCTTCCGTCCCGTATTAAATGTCTTAATTTCTTTTTTAATATGTTTCAAAATAAATGTCCTATTTCTATATTAGTAACTATATTTGTCATATTCTTCCTCTTATACCCTCATATTCTTTTTACTCAACTTTTATTCAAAATTAAATAAATGTGAAAATATTTATATTGGGAAATGGCGTATAGTATACTATTTTCACTATAACTTCTCTTTTTATTTTAATGTACTTATACTTCAATTAATAAGTAATCAAAAGGGTAATTTAGGTAAAAGAAAATTGTATTAATCAGCGTGCCGAAACCAATTAGGACGTTCATTTCGGGACGGAGGGAGTATAAAACATCTACTTCAGCTCCTTAGTTGTGAATATAATCGGACCGATTATTCGGTTATACCGAACTGAAATTGCCTATTCGACTATAAACGGATACTGAAATTATCATATTTTTGATATCCGAACAAAAAATTGAATTATAGAATAACCAAATTACTGAAAACTGGAATACCTAATTTACTGTTCGTTTATTTCAGTATATAATTGAAATTAGAACCCATCTTCGTCAAACAAAAATTTTCATTTCAAATTTTCACAGTAGAGTTTCCAAGCTATCATCAACCACAACCATAATAATTCATGAGCTTAACAAAATCTTGTTTAATAATTTAAAATTAACAATACATAACCCATAGGACATGGCCCATAATTTAAAGTACTTGATAGTATTTTTTAAAATTTCTAATTCAGGTATCTAAATTATGTAATTTTTCAAAACCAAAGCCGTAACCGAATATCGAAAATTTAAACAGTAAGATCCGGATACTCGAAATAATTACAGTTTGGTTAAAAAAATTATAGTTTGGTTCGGTAATGCGGTTTGACCCACTTTTTTGCTCAATCCTAGAATATATCAAAACATTCTCACATACTAATATTATTTTGTGGAACACAAATAATACTTGCATTCAGTTTGGTTGTAACTAAACAGTAAAACTTCTGTCTGCTATGTTCAATTAGTCATGTCTGTTTCTTGTCACAGGTGTTTCCCAAAATGCTGTTTCTTATTATTTTCTATTTGTCCATTCCTTGTGGGAATGTTGTGTTCTAATAAATGTTGGTGGGCTTACTCTCTTGTAGGCTATTTTGGGAGGAACAATACAGGTCCCAACTTTAACAGGAGATGTTGTTCTTAAGGTTTGTTTCAAACTATTGCATGGTTCTTTTTACATTTTTTAACAATCAAGCAATGCAACTGAAACCTTTTCTGGTTCACAGGTTCGCCCTGGAACTCAACCTGGTCAGAAGGTTGTGTTGAAGAAGAAAGGTGAGAATATTTTTCACAGTATATCCTACTAATGAAAACTTAAAGAAATATGTTGTCGATCCTTGTCAAGTTCTTTTTACAGCTTGCCTATGCATAATAGAATTTTAGAACCTGATTTTACAATTTCATTTTTACCGTTTCTTGTCCTCTTTCTCTCTTACAAGTTTGGGTCTTATGTGCTTTGGATTTTGAACATAATTGCTTAATGTAATTTTACAGGAATTAAAACAAGGAACTCTTTCTCATTTGGGGATCAATTCGTGCACTTCAATGTTAGCATCCCAATGTAGGTTCACTCGTACTCGCTCTTTTTTTTGGAAAAAGTACAATTTATAACCAAGGGATTTGTTGGTTACAACTTTTAGAGAAATAAAGATTCTCCCCACTCGGATGTTGAGGAGCTTTTGTTTTCTTTTCAGGAATTTAACGCAGAGACAGCGCGAACTAATCGAGGAGTTCTCCAAAGAAGAGCAAGGGGAAGAGTGTAAGGGGGCTGCTGCTGCTGGTGGAGCATCAGGTTAGCAAGTTTCCTCAACTGCTTTAGGCGATACCCGTTCCATTTCATGCCTAGCTAAAAGGATAAAAAGAAAAAAGGAATTATTTTTGTGGGATTTAGAAAACAAACCCATTTCCGAAGATCGAGAGTTTTGTAGGAGTCATTTTAATCGAATTATTACCCTTTTTTCTTCTGTACTGTAACGAATGTAACCGTGTTTTTATTGGTCAAAGCGTAATTTCATGTCTATCACGAGTGCAGACGGCGCTGCTGATTAGTCTTGTATCTGATATTGTTGTATATACACCCTATACATTTAAAATTTCAGTGATAAACGAATCTGAGTATTTTACTTCTTTCGTTATATAAAGAGTAAATCTTTTCCATACTGTGGGTCCCACCTGACATGTGGGGCCCGCAGTATGTATGTGTTTGTATGTGAGCATTATTTATGTGATAGTAGCATTATTTCAAATTATTTGGTGTGATAGCAGAGTTGAATCTGTGAAGGTCTCTTTCTATATTTGTAAATATTATCAGGTCTCATAAATATGTGTCAAGAGTTTCCAAAGGTTGAAGCAGTTATGAACTGATCTTTATCTACATGTCAATTTTTTATGAGGAAAAACATTTATTTGTTGGATAGGAGAATGGATGGGAAGGAGGGGTTCTTAAAAATTGTCCACCAAAAATTTGCCAAGAACACAATAAAAATTCAAATTAATGTGTAATTATTTCCTCGTAAATTATACTATTAATTAAAGGCAAAAAAAAAAAGTTCATGTTTAATGCTTAATTAGTAGTACAATTATTTTTTTTGAGCTATATATGTTCAGATTTTTTATTTTAAAATAAATAATTAATAAATAAAATTTGAAAAAAGTCCAAAATATTAACGTGTAAAAAACAAAATAGTCTGTTACGTCAAACGTAAGACTTCTTTCGTTTAGAGATACATTTAACAATTGAGGTCAAATGACGGCATATTATATTTTAAAAATTTGTATGATTTATTAAAGTTTAGAATAAAATAAATTTTGTGATTAATAATTTTTGTTATATAATAGTATTATACAATTATAATAATTATATCAATTAAAATTAAATAAATGTATATCAATTTGAAGTTTAATATATCGCGTTTGAATCTTAAAAGGTCAAAATATATATCTAATTTTAGAACAGAGTAAATATTACTTATTATATTCATAATGTTGTATAAAAAAACATTAACCAAAAATAAATATAAGATTTAAGAAATAAGAATGTGGTATATTGCTAGTTAATACTACCTCCGTTGTAACGCCCCCAAAATAGGTCCAGTCAACCCAACCCATTCTGAGTCGTCAAATACATGGTACAGAATTCAAATATAAATTTTTATATCACACGGTCGTGCAAAATACGACCACACAACTGTGAGTGTCAATACAAATATGTAGAAAATATTAATATTCAAACTAAGTCCTCATTACAATTATTATCACACTATTTATCAGAAATAGTGAGGACTACTACTGCTCTACTTCGGACCATCACTCTGTCCCCCGACTAGTTCCCGCAACATTCTCATTTTTTGAAGAGGACAACAGATGAAAAGGGTGAGCTCAACTAGCCCAGTAAAGAATATTATGACTAAGATAATGAAAAATAAATTATCGTTAGTCTTCAACAATTCAGATAAAATATTATTGACAACAAATTTTAGATCAATATTCGCAGCGAAAATAACCGTTCATCATCAATATTTTATCCCTGTAACATCAATCAATATACATCTCAAATCAAATATTCATCTTTGCACTACAGGCCAAAGATATTCATTTGTATCATCAGTGATCATGTTCATCTCAACATCTGTCATCTTTGCACTACAGCCAAAGATATTCATCAGGTAATCATTCATCTTTGCTCTACAGGCCAAAGATATTCAGTTATAACACCACATAGGACTGAGGATGATGAAAAATAATATAAATAACGAATCCAGTGAAATAAAGGATAAGATTAAGGACTCATATTTTAGTTTATTCAAGTTCAAGAATATTCCATAATAATACTTTGTGGAGCAAAATTCAAGAATAAAACTCAAAACTTAGATCCAATCAAAGATAAGAACTTTAACAAGCAACTTGGACATATAGAAGAAAATTTAATTTTTTCGTGAATAGTAACCCCGATGAAAAAAATAAGAATTTCATAATAAAATCTATGCCAATATTTTGGTATAATGATATTGAAAAGAATAATATCATTTATGAAAGAAAATAACATCCCTTACCTAAAAAGGATAGTACTTCTGACTAGAATATCGGATATAATACTGAAGAAAATTTGCACTGAATAGTAACACTCAAATTATCTAATTACTTACAAAAATACGCTCGATATTATAGAGAGAGAAAACTTCAGATTCTGGTGAAGCACCCTATTTATAGGAAAAATTTAGAATACCAAAGAAGATTAAAGTAATAAAATAATATTTTATTTTAAAAAAATTCCGTCGCCGGCTGTTCAGAATTTTTCAACAAAACAACAAAAGTGGGGTCCACCCATTAAAAAAATATTTATTTTTTAAAACTTCAATAATTCATAATAAATAGTCCCTTTGTCAGAAAAATACAAATTCTATGTCTTTCCATAGAAAATTTAATTCTCTACAACTTTATAGAAGGAAGTTTTTTCAAATTCCAAACATAAATTATCCGAAATTCATAAACGGATGATTTTTCATACCAAAATACTGATAAAAACACATCAGCACTAATTCCTTCTCTTATATTCACAAATAATTAATTATTCACAAATAATATTATAGAACTACAATATTGACAACCAGTTCGTTCCCAGAAAAGAGGAGGCCTTCCGATAAGGACTTCTCCTTACTGGCGCGCAATTAAATAACCCCTCCTAGACAGAATTTTCTTAGACATTGTCAATAATGCTATCTAGTAATATTATTCAAATAATATGAATTATTGAGTTGATAATGTGAAATACTATGCAGTGACAATTATTGAATCAATAATATAAAATATCAACTGTAGCCATTATTGAATCAATCATATAAAATAGCAACGTAGCAATTATTGAGTCAATAAAATATCAATGTAACAATTATTGAGTCAATAATATAAAATATCAACTTAGCAATTATTGAGTCAATAATATAAAATATTAAACAGTAATTACTATAACAATAATTGAGTAAGTGCCTTCTCACGTAAGACTCAATAATTCAAAATACTGTGCAATACCGTGTGCTACTGTGCAACATCGCATATCACTGTATTTTAACCACCGAATATTTTAACAGTACTAACGGTAACAACTACGCCGTTATTTTATAAAAAAGATTATTTCTGTCGCTTTCTATATCCGACAGTTATTCCGTTGTGAGGCCCACAAATAGCTGCGCCGTCGTACGAATATTCCCCGACAACAAGAATATTTCACAGTCAAACGAATATTCCCCGACAACAATGAATATTTTATAACCACTTGCTCACTTTAAAATATTTGCACATTTCACCCATAACTTTTCATATTTATTAAAACAACACCTTACTGTTTCAAAATAATATATAAAGAAAATTAAATCTTTATTCATAAAAATTGGGGTCTTACATCCGTCCCACAATAAGTGCTTTTTTAAGCTTAACATTTTTTTCCAAAATAAGTGATGTGTTAGAATTCCAATACAATTTTTATAATCTTTTCCCATATGTGCCCTTATGCAACCAATGGTATTTATTGCATATTTATTGGGAAGTTGAAATGTTGAAAAAAGAGAAAGAGACCAAAAGGCAATAAAAAAAAGTCTTAAACAAAACAAAGAAAGTATATTAAGGATATTTTTGTCATTTTAACTTGTGTATTGGTTTGTGTGATTTAAGCTAAAAAAATACTTATTATAAGACAGAGACAGTATAAAGACTAGTTTAATTGCTGAAGTTTTTTTTTTTTTTTTTTTTTGGGGCGGGGGGGGGGGGGGGGGGGGGGGTGTCTTTCTGTATTGTAATAAATTTGTGCTAAAATCCGAACTGAGGACGTGTTTTTTGGAAACTAATCCTCCCACAGTCCCACCTTTCCTAACAAGTGGATCTCCCTGAAAAATTTCTTAATTTGTATATGATTATGTACTTGATGTATCTTTTGTGAGATAAAAAGAGTTTTTATTTTAATTTTAAGGAATACATGTAATAAAATTATATCTTTATTATTCAAAAAAATTACATAGTATTTAATAATCTTTTAATATATCAACTTGGTTAGTTAGTACATTCAAATACTTCATAATCAATATTTTCTTAGTAAAAATCACTTGGATATAATTATAAGAATGAAAATAGACATTTAATTAAAGATTTTGCACGCATACTTGAAGAAAAGCACCATTTTTTATATATAAAAAAAATTGACTACACAAATATACAACTGCTATACTCCCTCCGTATTAATAATATAAAATTATTATTGACATTTTGAAAGTTAATTTGTAATATTTTTAAATTCAAAATTGATTAAATTTATTTGAAAGAACAATACTACCTACATAATTTATTTAATTTTCTATATATATTTCAAACAAATCATATCAATATTGAGTCTCATTATACATGTGTAACTAACACGACAGTAAAAAAATATTTGTTATATTTATATCAGACGGAAAAAAATATCAAAAAAATGTGAATAAAACAAAAGGTTGAGTTAAAGAGGAAAATTTTCTAGGGATGAAAGAGAAAAAAAAAATTATTTGAGACAATTCCACATGACGTCAGAAACTCGAACATATGATATTACACAGTTTTCACATTTGGCCACCATTCAATATTGTCAACCGAAGTGGTATTCATTGCTTCTCACCTTGACATTCAAAAAAAAAATTAAAATAATGGGCTACGAAAAATAAATAAATTAAATATAAATAAAATTAATAGAGTATTAGTTCTCCTATATTATGTTTGTTTGTAAAAAATATATTTAAAATTGAATTATTTGTCTTAATTTAATACTACAAACTATTTTATCTTATGATGAGGATTAATAGTTCTTTAAATAATCATATGAACTATTTTTTTTTATCACTTTTAAGGCTATTTATAATAGATGGAACTAATAGGCCCCCAACCCCAAACCCCAAACCCCACCCCACCCCCACCCCACCCCCACCCCACCCCCACCCCCACCCACACCCACACCCACATATTTTAAGATGATTTTGTCCCACATTAAGGGACTAATAGTCCCATTTTAAATGATTAAATAGTCTAAAATAGTGTTAAATTAAGACAAATAATTTAATCCACTCTTACTTTTTAGTTAAAAACTTTAAATGAATAAACAAACTCAACCCTCTACGGTATCTTTTGTTTCATTTCTACTGCAATAATCACAAAATCTTAAGCAAGGTTGGTCATCAACTTTTATATAATTCTAAAACCCATTGATTTATGTATTAAAATTTCAATACTTCCAATAGAATTGATTTACTATTTATTTTAAAAAAAATAAAAGGGTCTAATAAATTTAAAAGTTCATAGAAAATGACAATTCTCTTCTCTTTTTTTCCCTTTCATATTTTCATTCGGTTAAATTTGAAAACATATAGTAATATCTTTTTTAGGGTACTTCGTAGCCAAGCTTGACTAAACAGTAAAAATAATGCTACTATCACATAAAAAATAGTCACATAAAACTCACATACACACGCATACATATTATGAGCCTCACGTGCCAGGCGGGCCCTAAAAATATGCATGTGTGTATGTAAACTTTATGTGATCATTTTTTATGTGATAGTAACATTGTTAAAACAGTAAAGTGTCACCTGGAAAAACCAAGTCCACCTCAAAGGTGGTGGCAGAACAAACTTATCTAGAGAAACCTGAAGCAGTTTTACAAAATCCAAAACACAAATCTAAAATCACATAGAAAAACAGTGACAAAAACAAGAGGGTCAACCCCATTATTCTTAATAAGCTTATACCTAAGTAAATATTCTATCTTCCCCTCAAAAAAATTGTTAAGAAGCTCCCCTGCTCGAAATGGTATTTCTACGAGCATAAAATTATTGGAGTAAAATACAGTAGCATCGGCATGTTATTATAATACCCTTTTTAGAGTATATATGTACCTTGCAACTGAAGCCGATTGACAAAATCAGAAACTGAGCCTTGAAACCCTGGGGGAAGGAAACTCTTGCGTAAATTAGTAAGTTCTTCAATTCAAAATTTTCAAGCTGTTGCTTTGGATTTCGCTGACTTTTGTTTCTTGGGTTCCAATGCAGACAAGCCTGAACCTAAGCCAACTGGTGTTTCATCTTGTTTTTTTGGTTTCAATTTGTCCTCTTGCACATCCTCCCCAGAAGATCCATTTGGGGGATGACCATTAGCTTCCTTCTTTATTCCGTCAGCAGCTTCCTCATTTTTCACGGCATCTGGGGCCTTCCCCGAGTTGATTATGTTGAGAAGCTGCTTAATCTGTCCTGGTAAAGCTTGGTTTGGAAGACCATGTGGACGTATTACAATGCCTCTTGCAGCAGCTTTCTTCCTCACATCGGCAGCAGCACGAGCAGCTCTTTCATCAACTCCCCTCCCACGAGGGAGGGCCTCACCAACCATTGCCGCGTTCAAGGATTTGTTGGCAGATGCACTAGTATTACCGGACACAGCTTGAAATGCTTGTATCAAATCAGGATTGGCCTGTCAAACAGTACAACTTATATTTAGGAAATTATTATGGCATGCTATCATAGACAAGGTATATTGATACCAGGAGACTGTACGGACGTCGCACACCCCAAACCTGTTCAATTCATTGTAACCATTGATGTTCTATAATGCTAATAAGATAAATCCAGTTTTTTCAATAACAAAAGAGACCCCGAGATCAAATAGCCTTATTCGCAAAGTGTCCCCATTTCTTAGTCTATCTTGCTACATTACCGCACCATCATCAAGCAAATCAACAGAGAACTAATGTGGCCAATTCCATGATGACCCTTGACATTGGTGTTTTTTAAATATCCAGAAATTTTGAACCAGGCGTGCTAGAGTAATATTTAACTCATAATTCCCAATTAATATCACAAGAAGATAACATCGATATGTAAAATATTAGCCAATTAGTCAAGGATTATATAAAAAGTGTACCTTTCATCAGTGACTACTAGTGAAAGGTTAGATGTACTTCTAACAACTTATTCTAAATATACCACAATATAAAGACAATCCGAAGTCTACAAAATTTTAGATGATTAACAATACTGTACAGGGCATATTTGCAATATGTTTAGCTTAAGATGCAACAAGTAAAAAAACTCGCGTTCAGCAAACATTTCAACAACAAAAAGCCTAGCTATAATCCCGCTTCTTAAATATATTAAGGGGACAAGTAAGAAGGACATCAATGTGATGGGATTTCAAACATACCTTCAAGATATCAATAGCTTTTTGAGTAGAAGCTGCATCTAAGGTTTGTCCTTTCTGCTTTTGCGCATTCATCTATCATATAGGATTAATAATCAAGAGAGAATCAAAACATCAATATCATGGGATAATGACCGTTGTAGAAGAGCTGTCATAAAAGTGGTTTTGTTTACCTGTAATTCACGCTTCTTGAATGTATTCATCCAGTTCTGCGAATCGCGTGTTCTAGAATCCTCCTTTCCAAGTTGATTGACAAGTATATCGTATGTCTTCTTTTCATGCTGTCACATAGGAGAGCTTACTTTGGTCAATGTAAGCAGCAAGAAATATTTCATTCATTCATAAAATACATAAATCTTATTTAATACATGCCTGATGGGAGAGCTTGAAAGCACCCATACAGTTGAATGCAATGGCCAGAGCATGGTAGCACACAGCAGTTTGAATATGTTCCTCGCCTAGAAGCCTCTCATTCTTTTTCAAGGCTTCTTGCAAATAACGAAGAGCTGTGCTCATCTTTCCAATATCTTGGTACATCATTGCAACATTTATAAATGTTGCAGCCACGTCAGGATGATCTGGGCCTGATGACAAATTTAGTAGGAGCAATGCGCGGGACATGTGCCGCAGAGCAAGTTCTGTTTGGTTAAGCCCGTGGTAGAAAAGAGCCATATTACCATAACTGCAACAGAATAGCAAATCAAGTGAACAAAGGAGATAGTAATATCAGGAACCATACGAGTTACTGAGTTCAAATAAGTTTTTTGAATTTATCGAGCCAAGTAATATATAAACTTTTAGTCTTTTGACTTTATCGAGCCAAGTAGTATATAAACTTCTTTAACAAGCGAACATTGCTTTAATTAAGTACTTTAAACAATAAAGATAAAAGAGGGTAAAGAATTGGTACCTGTGAGCAGTATCAGGATGGTCCAGACCAAGGCACCTTTCATTTATAATAAGTTCCTTGTGCTGCTGCATTATGGCCCCAGCCATATCTCCCGCGTGGTACAGAACCATGGCAAGGTAACTGAAAACTCAGTAAGTTACAAGATCAATTTTCAAAAGAATAATTTCCTTAAAAAACATATAAGCAACCAGTTGCCAGTAATGCACAAAAAATTAAGTAAATAAAGAAAACTGAATCAAGTTCCGAGAACCATTTATATAAAGACGATTGGAGAAAATTGCTATCAACATCCAAAAAAGAATTCCAACTAAAAACTACTCTAAAAATGTCAATAAACAGCAAACAAGATTGCCTAATATGGAACACAGCATAATTCCTGTAACCAGCTATACACACTTGGCTGAAATTAAAATTTTATTTTCCTAATAATAATTAGAACAAGAGAAAAAACAAAAAAAATAAAATGGCAAAATCTTGTGCAAATTGAATTAGGTGATGAACATACCGACAGCAGTTAGCAACCTCCCTATGCATTGGACCAGTAACCTGCAATGCATTACACACAAGACCTTGAAAATATTACAAGGAAAGAGACAAAATACAAAGCAAAAGAATTAGCGAAGTACCTGCTGAAGTATTGCAAATGCTTCCGAAAATAAACCGTAGGCTTCACTTAGCATTCCCTATGTGAGAATTGAAAAAGAGATTTAGTAAACTTGGTGCAACATCATGTTGTTATCTAACATCAATTTACCCCACTGTAATTCAAAACTAGACTTATCTAAACTTTTTAACCAATTTATTTTTATGTTATTTTAGATAGAAAAAAGATTTTTATTACATCTACTATCCTATCTCACACAAAGATTAAGATATATGGAAACAGCAAGAACATATTTTCAGATTCACAATTATGTAAGAGAAGAATGAATACCTCAGCCAACTGGATCTTTCCTGTTTCCACAAGATCCTTGGCTACTGAACATACTGGAATTGAATGCTTAACTACAGGTTGGAGATTTAAAATATCCGATGTTTGGAAAGGCAGAGCAGCAAGAAGATCATACGTGCGAGCTGTAATTGTTAGGCCTATCTGTTTGGAGCACAAAAATGAAACATTATATGAAACATTCAAGAGCTCTATAAAAAGTTAAAAAAACTAAATAAGAAATACTATCAACTGTTTCCAAGAGGATAATCTTTTGTTCTTTTCTTTTTAACCTGACCAGAAATACAAATGACTGAAAAGAGTCCCTTCCTATAAAAATCAACATCAAGCACCTAAATACTGGCCCAGACAATGTAAGATGGATTTGCAATCATTCATTGAAACCAAACACTAAGTTTGAAATTAAAAGACAAGACATTGGTTACACATTTAACTTGATCGACTGTTAACGAGAAATGAAAGGACACATTTAAACCTATACCTTTTGTTGCGAGTCAATGTTTTTGACTCAAAACTATTTAGGGTTGATGAATGATAAAGACAAAAAGGCAAAAATAAGCTAGAACAAACAAGTACATCAGCAAGGCATCACCCCTCAACCACCAACTCAAAACTTTCTTTTACATTAGTATAAAATAGCTGAGTTGAAGACTTTGATGTACGTGGGATAATCAGTTTCCGAGGGTGCCACTTCAACTCCTTAGCTATATTAGTCATAATAGATACCCCAAGGTTTTTCTTTGTTCTTCATTATTTGTTATGTTTATAAGCTCCCAAGTTGTGAAACAAATCTTGAATTACAAAAATGCTTTGCAATCTAATTCTGCCTACTTTGAAAGTCAGGCTTTCTGAATACCACTCGCTCCATGTTTGGATAGTAACAAGTCATCGGGTGAGATAATCTTCCCCCCCCCCCTTTTTTCTGGATTATTGAAAGCCCCAGCCCCCTCGTCCAGTCAATCCCCGTCTTGATCAAGCCCTTTTTCTAACCTCAGTGAAAAGATAGACTTAAAGTCGGGATACTACCAATAAAGAGAGTTTATGTCACATATTTCTTAAATATGCAATGATTTGTACAAATTATCAGAAAATTTACATTCAACAAAAAAAATAATTGACATTCCTTTTTGTTATATTACTTTTAAGCACAATTTAGGTTGCATAAAAATTATGTCGAAGAATTCCTCCAGTGCAGCCATATTTTTATCAAAAACTGCTTAAAGGTAAACCACATTACATGAGTACAAGAATAGATTGTTTGGAAGCAGTAGTTAAAGAATCTACTGACTGGTAAAAGTATGATGTTTCAGAAAGAATTTAAAAATGATCTGGTACCAATTAAATGAAACAACAAATATAAAAAGAAAAAATAATATGAAGAGAAATTAAAGAATTCACTGCCCAAACCTACAAATTAAAATGGCTTTACAATATGAGAATTCAAATGCATTAAAGGACAGACGAGTTACCTTCTGGCAAAGGTTGCGAATAACTGAGATTTTCCTAACACGTGATCTTGCATCCTCAGGCAACTCAAACTGCAAGGACAAAAAAGTTCAACTACAAACTCAAGCATGAAAATATAAAACATCTAATCTATAGGCCTTTGCAAATTAACATGTTTATGGTACCTGGTATTTGACTTTTGCAAATTCTAAAATGTCAGACCACAAGCTATCAGAGGTAAGACTCGTATATGATGACAGTTTCCTTCTTGCAGACCCTCCATTTTTCAATTTTGAGTGCCCCCTAGAAGACTTTCCTGAAGTTTGATGACCTGCGTGATCCTGCTGAGTTTTGTACATATTGTTAACTTCATCATTTCCAACATAATTTACAATTCATACATCTCCGGATCTCCCACCATTAGAAAACTGCTATTTTTTTAGATTCCCTGGAGACCCCATGAACCTTAACTTGACATATATCTAATATCTGCTATGTAACACTTTGGCATCATAATTAACATCTCCAACTTAGAGATGATGACATTAGAAGAGCCAGAAATACTTGAACCAGGAAAAACAATTATTTACCTTCTTCAGTGTTCGTGAGTGCGTACTATTAGCAACACCTTTTCCAGAAATAGCTTGACAATTTCCAAAGAGACAGTTCAGAAAATGCAATATTGCAGGCCCAAGATCATGATCCTCTGAATCTCTTAAGAAGTCCTGCATCGTCGATAGGAACCACGTCAATCATGTAAACCACTTGCAATTTCTATGATAAAGCCATAAGTTTAATTTTGAGTGTCAGGTGTAAATGTAGCTAATGCCATTAAACTAATACGATGGTTTAAGGAGACAGAAATTGTCAAAATAAACCTAGAGAAATGTTGCTTGTCTAGGAAGTGGGGATGATATGAGCAGTTTCCAATTTCAAAACAAGGCACCAGCAGATAAGATAGGCACATTAATGTAATAATTTTTAAAAATTAAAGCCACGTCACCTTTATCTTCTCCTGACTATGTACAATTTGAACTACGATAAAATATCACAACTGAATAGAAAATTGTGGAGAAGGGAGATACTCTAGTTGGTATAACTATTACGCCCTCTAGAGTTAGAAATGACCCCTGTGAAGTTATTTATCCAACCGTACTGATGAAAAGGGCATGCAAAATATGAAAATGTAAATTTTTCATATGATTGGGTCATGTATGTCAGCGACTTTAATAATGAAAAATAAACAAATATGAGCAGTCGAAAAACAAACCAATTTTTTACACGGTTAATATTTAATGGTACTCCACAAACTCACCTCAAATAAAAATTTACATACTCTCATAATTTTGCATGCTCTTTCCATATGTAAGATTTCATATTCTTAAGAGGTCTAGAGACTCCAGATGGAGGATTTTTTATGAGACTATGGTATGTAGGTAATATGCCACTAGGGAATATCCTGCGACCCTAGATTATTACACTCACTCAGCTGAAACTATGTTTGAGATAACTTCATTCAAGGGACACACTTGGTAAACATTATAGATTGGCTACCCATAACATATTATCATCTGTTCTAAAATAACATGCATTAAGAAAACCCACTGGATTAGTGGGGCCGATTTTGGCTAAATTACAGATTTGTTACCTCCAACCACCAAAATGGTAGCACATGTTAAGGATTTTTATTTAGCCACCAAAATAACATTTGAAATAAAACAGGAAGCAATAAGAACTACAGATTGAAAGCATATTACTATTTGATTCAAGTCATATAACCATTCCCTATGTCGCAATTTACTAACAAGTAGGAATTGAATACATGCAAAGAAGAAGCATTATAGAAGAGGGGGGAAAATCACATGACTAGCACTCATTCGCACCGATACCAGCTAATATCTTCATTTCAACCCTTTTATCAAAAACCATCACATGCGAACACAGATAGTCCAATACACCATACAAGTAAAGAACCGTGAGTGATGAATATTCACAAATACCAATTGAGATAACAAGCATCTCCATTCAAGTATCATGGGTTGCTCTAGCTAGTATAAGATTTTGAATTCTAATCTGCAGGCCAATGTTTTTGTCCAAAGAGGTCTCCAAAAGGAGTCCCTGTGTTAGTTTAAAACATAAAAAGCAGCAGATGTAAGCAGGAAAATCTTATCACCTTGAGAATGTGCTTTGCAGACCTGACTACGATCTCGTTCGAACAAAGATCCCATAAATGAGGCAAGTGCTTGGTCCCATCAGCTACCTGGAGAAAGCGTAATAAAAAGCGTAAACATACAATACATGAGAGAACAGAAACACTCGAGCTTGGTTTTATGCATCACATATAGTATCTACCAAGTCAAGTACTAAAAATGTTTACTTATCGAAGGATGAATGCAAACCTTTCCGATGTAGCGAATATTAATTCCATGAGCATGGAGTGCGTCAGTTAATGTCTGACCATCCATGGGTGAAACTTCAAGTGTGCAAAGATCTTTAATAAATTTAGGGAGCACGACATCTCTAAGATACAAACTAACTTTCCTCACATTTTCCTCATCTGCATCTATCTCCTGGTGAATACCAATGAAGAACATTGAGTGAATGTTAGGATAATTCATACAAATGACCAAGGAGGACAGAAAATTATCTCAATGTTACAAGAATTACCTCTTGACTCCCAGCCAACTTAAATTCAGTAAAAACATTAGGGTTAAAAAGGATTTCCTCGCACATTTCTCCTCTTACAGCATGTGCACAACCATATTCTTTAGTAGACTCTTTTTTCCCTTGTTCTACCACATCCTGTGTAGAACAATACAAGGAGTTACATAACTTACGGTAGAAGGAATATTAATTGAGAAAATCCAACAATGCATTAACGTAATCATGCTTCCTGGCAGTCTTTATGCTTATGTTCACAGGTTTGATATATCCCGTGAAACAAAAATAACTTTCATGCAGATCAAAGAAAAACATAATGAAAAAGAGTGGTTTTACTACTTTGGAAGCCCCTTAATTGAGGAGTTCGTACTAACACAAAATTTGACAAATCAAGATCAGATGATAACACTCGAGCTTTTAAAAGAGAACTCAAAAAATAAGAGTTATAGGGGTATGCTCTCATAAATCCAGCAGTAGTTTCAGCAAGAGAGGCCGATAAGGAAAAGAAAACTCGAATAAACAGCACCCTAAAGGTACATTTATACTATTTCAAACTAACTGCATCACTAAAGATAGATGTCCATAGGACAGATTACCTGTGTCTCAGTAGCTGCCACTGCTGTATCCGCCTTCTCTTCAACCTGCTCTTCAGCAACATCAACCTTTGGAGAATCATCAGCTCCATGAGAATCAGTGGCTCCAGGGGAATCCTCCGGTTTACACCTAGACTTTGACTGCTCTGCTGCTTCAGCCTTTGCACATTGAACCAACTCAAATTAGAAATGTACACAAAATAAAGTCGAGAAATAACTTCAAAAAATATTTAAATCAGCTTACTTGGCAAAAGGCAGTAATCAATTCAGGTCTCAGAATACAAAATCTGGAACCAGGTCCGGTATAGTTTGCATCACGAGGAGTGACTCTCATCAAGTCTAAAAGATAATGCCTGAATTCAAAAGAGAGTAAAAATTAGTGACAAAGTATAAGAAAGTTGACATACATGACCTTTTTTTATAGTTATTGCTGAGTTTGTATAGTTGGTTGTATGTCAAATAGTCCTCAAATAACTTAATTTGGAGTCTTAACATAAACTAAGAGACAAGAAAGCATCTGATCAGAGAGCCATCAATCTTTCCATTGTAGCTTTCACATATACTCCATTCTACAGGAAATTTTGAGATCTAATTTAAAATTTTCTAGCATTTGTACCAGACCAAAGTTGAAGTTGTAAAATAGTTTTACACATCCAAAATTTTCCCGTAGAAACAAGGCCATTAAGCAACCACAATGGAAATATAACAAGTTTATGAAAAAATTAGAAGTAATTTTTCAATATGGCAGTCATTAAAGATAACACTCACCTGTCATCGCTCCCGACAATACCCTTGCATTCCACTGGTGCAGCTAATTTAAAAACATCTCCAGATCCATCAACAACAGAGTGTTCCTTCAAATGAAGGAGCTTTGAAGCCTCTAGTACCTATGGTTATAAAGACTCCTTGTTGAGGTTTTTGCAACAAAAAGAAACACATAATATAAGACCCCCAAAGCGTGGGAAAAATGACAACCTAGACGAATAACCTCAAGGTTGCTGGTTCCAATCCCCATACTTGGTGCCAAAATTACCAACCAAAAAATTGAGTAAGTAATACATGGGACCAAAATTACCAACCAAAAAATTAAATAAGTAAAATAATTCTAAGACGGTAAAAATAATAATAATAATTGCAACACTAAAAAAATCCCCTGCCCTGATCTCTACATAACCAATTCCAAGAGCATATGGAAGAAATTACAAAAAGAAGAGTTCTAGTTGGTTGCGTTCTACAATGGTTCTCATATACTTATATATAATATTTCCTAGTTCAATCAAAAGTTCTAACATCTGCAGCAAGAGATCAGTCTCATTTTCAATAATGTGTACCTAAGAAACAAGGATTCGTCAAGGTCAGCAAATCTCCGAATCCCCCCGCATCCAGATTCATGATTCTTCTAAATTCTTTAAAGGATTTCTTCCACAGTTTTTTCATAATGAGAATTGGAAATAATACTGATACAATATACTACACTAACTAACATAATGTTTTATATACTAATACTATCAACGAAATTAGTATAACAAGCTTTAATAACAAAAATACAATACTTGTAAAACAGCCACACAATAAGAAAGTCAAAATCCATGTTCTTTCTCACCTTGGAATGAAAATCTACATTCCAGCAGATTTTCTTGCCATTGTCAACAGAACCATACAGAAGGGAGTCTGATTTATCACCTTGAAGAATTCCAGGTAAAACACTCTGCAAGAGAGAGGGGGGAGGAGGTCAAGTCCGCAATAAAGAGGGAAAATAAAAGAAAACGACCTTCTCTACGATTATGTTAGGGAAAAAAGTTAAACCAAAATTGACTAATGGCACAAGTAAAGAAAATCTGGACAACAAGAAGCAACAAAATATTGAGCAAAAGATTCACATTCTTTTCCTAATTGAGAATTAATGTGCATACAAACAATGGGTACATCAACATCCCTCCCTGCACGAGGCAGGGGATAAAAGATATGTTATTTAGATAGCATTAGAAAAGCCCAACACCTTAAAAAAGTTATACAACATGTCCACTAGACAATAAGGTGGAGGAGGAAACCGTAATAGCATCTTACAAAAATTAAAAACATCAAAGAAACTCCAAGAGTAATATGGGAATCAAGAATCATTTACGGCAAAAGAAATCATACAAAAAACCAAGTTGAAACAGATTAATTACAAACCTGTGCTACTACTCTATGACCTCTATAATCAATAATGGCCATAGCAAGATTATAAAGACCGGGAACATCAGCTTCCTGATATGATTTGGTGCCTTTCAGATCATTATTTGCAGATGCATAAGTGGCTTGCTCACTCTCAGCCAGTTGTGCCTCAGCAGGAACATCAGTAGGCAATTCCAAAACAAGATCCTCTATATTTGAGCCACTAGATTTATCCTCGTTAAGTCTAGTAACTCCTTGCGATAATTTATCAGTCGTCTTCTCAGATAGATTCTGTAATGAGTTTGTGTTCTCAGTCGTTAAATTAGTGTCTGGTGGGTGTTTCCGAGAGAGTTGCTCTAGGTCCGCATCAACAGCAAAACTAAAGAATATATTGTTGTGAACATACCTATAATGAAAACAAAACAAAGCTATCACCTCAATGGAAATTACACACACACATTTTTCCAAAACTAGGTAATGATGGCTTCTCCAAGCTCCAACATCTAAGTTACATGGCTCATTATTGGGATTAATAACATGATGTAAGAGGCATAAATAAGGAGAAAAAGTGGATAACCACCAAGACACAGCAAATTGCAAGAAACTGTGTAGTGGGGCAACTAAGACATTTGGAAATATGAATAACTAGATGACTGCTTGTAAAATAAATTAATAAATGGATTAAACTTATTTAATTGAATTTGAACATGACATATACTCTTTTATGTATCCCATTTATTTGTAACATATATCCATTCAAAACATGTATTTTGACCGCAACTACCCCACTTGATGCTTTAGTGGGGACATTAGACAATTAAGCCCACATTTCTGTTTCGGTGGCATTACTTGACACTACCTAAGCATAACAATTTTTCTAGCATTGGAAAGAAAATGTAAGAAACAAACATAAAAACAGAATCAACTGGATAGAAGTTCTATTGCACTCAAGGCATTATAGAATAGTGAATAGCAAGTGCCAAAAAGAAGGTCAAAATATTAACAGATAATTTAATAGCGCCTATTGAGCTGAATATACTAATTCTTGGACGACAAAAAGTTAAATTTACTGCATCTATGATACAGGTGAGTGGTAATAGATGTGGTTAACATATAAATTTTTCTGATCAATCACCAAGTTAAAGAGAGGACACTAAGTATTGAATCAAGTTTATACTAACATGTGAAAGCACTCCGGATCCGTCGGGTTTATCGGTGGAATGCATCTGCTGATTACCCCAACAGCACCACTTGTTGCTGCATCAACAAAGTCAGAAGTCACTTTGTAAAGAGCCCTATCCCTCAAAATCCTGCAAATAAACATTTTAACCGTCATGAACATCTCTAGAAATTTTAACAAGACAAATCAATAAAACAAATGCAAAACTACAGGTGCTATATAGAATAGCAATTGGATATACCTTTCCTGAGGAGTCACGTGTGGAAACTCTCGACAAGACTGCAACTCTTCATTCCAGTCTCTTTGCATGCCAATTAACTCGCTTCCAAATGAAAGCGTCAAAGCATTCTCTGCTCTAGCTGCGTCACGCTTGTGATCTAAAACCAAAGGTATCCATAAAAGAAATAATAAATATTGTCAGCAAATGTATGGAAGAGACGTTCACAAATCCTAGATGAAAAGTTATAAATAAAACGTAGACTTTGGATTGGGAGTTATATATATGTGCGTATATGTAGAATCAAATATATAAATACATGCAATCTAGAAAATATTGAAGCACCCATCCATGTTTTTCGCAACCAGATGATGTACAAGGAATCAAATTAGGTTTCATCATATCAGCTTACCAGGAACAGGATACAATCCAAGCCATGAATTAGGTGGCAACAGGGATTGGACATTTTCAAAAGGATGCGCAGATGCCTTCCGCTCCAGTATTTCCCGAAAAGCTTCAACCCAAAAGAAAGAACAAGTAATTTATCAACATAAAAAAGATGATTAGACTTTCCAAATTAGTTAGAATTCTCCAAAGAATTATTTTGCTACCTTTCTTAAACTTGGAGCTAATTTTGTGCATAACTCCAATAAGAGTTGTTGCTTCAGAAGCAGTTTTACTTGGTCTTGGGTCAAGACTATTCCCTGAGCTTGAATTCACATAGAACGTTTTTGTGGTTCCCGTAATACAGTATTTATTCCCTTCCAATGTTACCACATCCAGGTAAATCAGATCCCCGACAAGCCTGGAGGTATCACAACAACTTGCAGTGTGATATTGTACATCTTTTGCAGAAGAGGAAACAGAAAAAGCCATACATTTTTACAAAGTTACAAGTGACTTCTCGAATATCAGAGGTGAGAAGATAGAACAAACCTTCTATAGCTTGGAGGAGGATTAAATGACGAGAACACAATGCTCTCCACACATTTGATCTCTTTGGAAGGAGATGACAGCAAATTAGTAAGTGAATCAGAGACATCCTCCATAAAACCCAAATTCTCAAGCTCCTGTACTTCAGTTTTCGTGGGTTCTGGAAAATAATATAGTCAAGAGCTAAGCATGTTAAGGGTCTCATGAAATATTATATAACAAACCCATATTAAAAGATATGCAGGCTTAAAGTCCCAAACCTCCTGAATTTGCAGTTGTACTTTGACCCGCCTCATGCTGTAATGCAAGTGAAGTTGATAATGAGGAATGCAGGGTAGAAAGAGAAAGTAATTCTCTGGTACGGTGAACATGAGCCCTGATAGATCTATCATCATATAACGCTGCAGAAGTTACTTAAAGTTAGAACCCATAAAACAACCACACAACTATTAGTTAAGAAAATGACTGAACAAGTGGCATCCCTAATTAAAAGCCCAAATATTACTCCTTCAATACATTTTGAATGCAATATAAAATAGAGTATGGCAAGCAATTTGCACTTTGTTTATGTGAATAGTTTAGATGCAACCAATAAGAGAAGCATTAGCATACCAGCCACCATCTCCAAGGAACATTCACCAGAAGTAATGTCAGCAACTTCGGAGATTTCATGGTAGTCTTCTAGAAGATGAACTTTACCATCCTTTGCATGCAACAATAAATCATAACATGTAACGAAACAGGTCTCAGCAGCATCAAGAAGAAATTGTCGCACATCCATGACGGAATCTCCGGGGCTTAGCTGCCAAAACAAATCAATGTAAAAATTCACAATATGGAGAAAACATGTTAAATGCCAAGATACAAGTCCTTCAAGAAAATTCAAAATACAAGTTTGATCAACAACATTAATAACTACTTTTTAAGAAAGAAGTGTAAGACTATACAATTATGCAATTATGACTACCAAAAATAAGGATCGATGGCATGAAAAAGGTAAACAGAAGCATATATTTCCCTCATTCTGTGATCAATTTCGCTACATGGTAATCCATCAGATATGGTATAAATGTAAGGTAGCATACTTGTAGTTCAAGCTTCTCGCCGCCTTGTGTCTTGACCGGTACAGGATATAGATGAATATCACCTGCACATCAGAAGAAATATTCTCAGATAATATCTGACCCATATGTCAAAATCCAATTGATAAATTCTGAATGATAAACTCAATATAGTATTAATCGTGTTGGAAGGCTATACCAAGTCAATTATTCGCAAGTGTCTAATTGTAAAATAAGTAAAAGAGGATTGATAGAGAGAGATGAATATGGTTGTAAAAGATAATTAGGACATAAAGACAAGGACTAAAATCAGGCCCACTTTCTAAATCAAGTATTAAAACGAATGGAAGAATGCCTATGGTGGAACCTACTTATTCATGAAGCAATTCATGTTCGTAAGGGCATAACAAGAACGATTGCAACAACGGTGAATGAATGAAAATAAGAATCAAGGAGGCAAAGATAAATTAAATAAAAGCACCTAAAATTTAAGGCAGCATAGTTAAAACAAGTAGAAACCCGTAATTTTAGGGATTATTTTTAAAGGGCACACGCGATAGATAGTATCTGGCAAATGGCAAACCAATATACCATTATTAAAGACCCACCAAGACCAAGCAGAGTGGCAAATATTGCATTCTAAACAATTTTATTGCAGACAGGGAATTCATGAGTTTGATACAACTCGAAAATGTGGAGTGGAAGTTTGTTTCTTGCTTAACCTACATTGTGTTAATTTCTATTGCCACACGTACATAAATGTGCTGTGATAGTTTGTTTCTTTCTTAACCTATATTGTTTTACCTTCGCTTGCCACATGTATCAATTGCATCACTTCTTAGTGAATGTTAGATTACAGAGCGTTTGGAGCGTTTAGTGTATTTGGAGCATTTATAAGTCTAAATACACTTGAAAATCTTGATCGTTTAGAAACAACTTATATTAAATGGGGCTTATTTAACTCACAAATGCAACATTTAAATCTCAATGCAATGCACCAAAAATGGTACGGTGTGTTTGGAGGTACAAGCGTTACCGCCGCAAACGTGCAAACACTAGTAACCGAACAAAGCCTAAGTCAATTTCAACTATTTAACAAATCACAACAAAGGATAGAGAATAAAAGTGAGGCAATGAAAGATGTACAGATAGGAAGGACAGGGAAGAATGAGAGATGCTAGGCCATGCCACAAACAATAACTTCTCATACTTCAAATACATTGAGATACATTTACTGTATGTCTCATTTACAGCTTGGTTTCCTATCACTGACCTAACAATTTACCCATCCATCATGACAATATTTACTTAAATAATATAATAACATTAGATAACTAGGTTTTCCCTTCTTAGAATATTGATTTAAATGTCCCATCACACTCAAACAACAGGTGACAACGGTGATTCTGAAAAGGGATTAACACTGACATCCTAATTTCGACGCTTACTTTAGGAGGCAGTACATCCAAAGATGAAAGATTGACAATTAATATGACGGAGGAGCAATTGCTTTGTTCCTCCCATTTACCTAATTGCTAAATCATCTAGTACCATATAATGAATAACTCCAAAAGTTGTTCTTGCCCATGTCACCCATATAACCCCCAGCCAGGATCATTAGCTAAAATTAAACTATGAGATAATAACTAAGAAATTTGCATTCTTTCAACTACTGAAGAGCTGCAGGTTTCTCTCAAATCTTAGCTGTTTAATCTACTCAACAATAAGAATCAAAAATTAAAAAAGTTAGTTCTTTTTAGATGATAGTGTAGCAATGTGATAAGCCAATAAATAGAAATAAAAGAATTACCGAGTCAAAATCTTTACCTTGCTTTCCCTGGTTCTCGGGATTCGCATTTTTTGACTCCTTGACCTCCGAATTGGCCTCATTTGCTTCACTGATGGTCACATCTCCATTAGCAACAACAGCTTTTGGTGACTCTAAAGATGGTAAGCTATCTTTTGAGGGTACATCAGATGAGGCAGAGGCAGCAGTTTCTGAAGAATTTTCATTATTCTGCAACCCTTTCCTGTTCCTTCCTTTGTTCGATTTTCCAGCCATTCTATCCTCTTCTATACCCAAAAAAAAGGAAAAAGTTTAAGCATTGAAGTTCCATCAAAAAGGTAACTAAGCAGAAATACTTGTTTTTCAGATAATAATTAATACTATAATTCAGACTCTTCTGTACCCAAAATAAAATGACAAATTTGAAGTTCCATCAAAAAGGTGACTAGGCAGAAATACTTTTTCAGATGAATATCAACAATTTCATTACACCCAAAAATAAAAATTCAAAATTTAAGCATTGAAGCTCCATCAAACAAGTGACTGAGCAGAAATACTTGTTCTTCAAAATGACAAACTTTAAGAATTGGAGTTCCATCAAAAAGGTAACTGAACAGAAATACTTGTTTTTCAGATAAAAATCAAAACTTTCATCGCGCCCTCTTCTGTACCAAAAAAAATTTTTTGGCCAAGTCTAAGCATTGAAGTTCCATCAAAAAGGTTACTAGGCAGAATTACTTGTTTTCCAGATAAAAATCAGTACTTCAATTTCTCTTCTGTACTAAAAAAATGACAAACTTAAAAAATTGAAGTTATTAGCAGATATACTTCTTCTTTTTCAGATAGCAATCAAGACTTTCATCTCACTCTCTTCTGTACCCAAAAAAACTGACAAAGATTAAGCATTGAAGCTCCATCAAAAAGGTTAATAGACCTAAATTCACTTGTTTTTCATATAAAAATCAATACTTTCAATTCAGAGCAGTGCCACCCAAATCGCCTCTTTCCTACGAACTGGGTTGGGCGGCTCAGAACGTGAATACACATGAATTAACGAATACCTGCTGAAGAGATGAGTTGAACTGAATCGCCTGATAACTGAGAGGAAGGCGAAGTCTGCTTGTGTCGCCCTTAGAGGGAAATGGGGGTTTAGTATAGGGACGGCTGATAGATTTTTGGTTTGAGTCACAGAATTAGGTTTTTCTTTTCGGAAATTTTGCATTAAATACTAGCATCCATATCTCTTTCTGATTGATTAGTTATTTATGTTTAAAGTTTTAAATTTTAAATTTGTTTATATTATTGGATTGAAAAACTTAATAAAGTTTTTCTTTAAAATGGAGAAGATAATTAATTAATTAATTACAGTAAATAATATTACAAAAGTATATGAAAAAATGAAATATCATTGGTCCTCACAAAAAATAATTAATAATCTTATATTTTGGATATACATAAATAATTATAAAAAATATAAACGACATCATTATGTGTACATGAAAATACGAATTCCAAATCATATTATATTATGAAATTTCTTAACATGTACCCTTATGACACATGCTAAACACACAGTTAAAGAAAATATTTCTTTAAACTATGTGCATATTCCTTTGAACTTGATGGAAATAAAGAAATAAAGAGAATATGCACACAATTCAAAGAAATATTTTTTTAAACTGTGTGCTTAGCATGTACCCTAAGGGCACATGTCACTATATTATCATTTTATGATCAAGGAATCTTAATTCATGCATACCCAAAATTTTTATACTCTTTTATGTCAAAAAGTTGTAAGGTACAAATTACTTTTATGTTGATACAATTCTTCCCCTATATAAGATATTATAATTTATTTATTTTTTTGTGGTTCATGCCAAGGCCCAAAAAATAAAAATTATAAGCAAAACCCCTAACCCTATAATCTTCAAAAGGATGATTTGGTACTTTCAATTTTTAAATTTCTTTTCACCCTCTAATCTTCAATTTAAACCCGGATGGATGTACTAGCTGGACAGCATAAGTCTGCCTATGCTGATATATATAGGGTCCGTCTCTCCAATGAACCATAGAGAGCGAACTAAAAACGAACCGGCTATAGTGACGGTTTTTTCCGTCGCTATAGCATAGAAAATCGATTTTTTATGCTATAGCGATGAAAAAAACCGTCGCTATAGCCAGTTCGTTTTTAGTTCGCTTCCTATGATTTGCTGGAGAGTCTAACCGTATATATATACATATATAACGGTTCTAAAGCACTCTTTTTAAATAACACTTAAGGAGACAGATTAATGGAAGAGTTAAATTTAAGGGGACAAAAACAAATAAAAAATAAAAAAAATCATTTTAATTATAAATACAAAGTACGGAACATACTTATTAACACTCGTTCTTGCTTGACTTCCATTGCTCATTTCACTTTTAATTTTTTTTCACTTTGGAGATTGTCTTCCCAATTTTTTCAATTAGAGTATTAAACTGTTAATTTTTTCTGATTTCGCCTAATTGATAGTAGCACTTCAGAAATTGATGACATGACAGCGACATGTGGCTAAAAAATACTTATGTGTAATATTGAGTCTCATTTTAACATTTATTTCATTAATTTTTTATACCAAAAAGGTAAATATAAGACCAATATTAATTTTTTTTAAAGCAACTTTAATACATTACAAACTCAGCTTAACAAATCATCAATAATCAATATAATGATAAATAATATTGTAAAATGTATAACTGTACTACTAATTAAAATCTTGTTGTTTCATAATCATCAAAAATCAATATAATGACAATTTACCTTTTTGGTATAAAAAATTAAGGCCTAAATATAGATTAATACCCTGAACTTTAAGTTTATTTCATAATCATCAATAATCAATATAATTAATTTTTGAGTAAAATACAGTTATATCCCCTCTAGATAACCATAATAACACTCACCTCCCCTCTAATTTTTTAAGTAACAGTTAGGACCCCTGCAAGTTTTTAAGATTGACTAAATAGATAAAGTTACATATTTACCTTTATATGCTATTAAATTTTAATTCCTAGATAATATATATATATATATATATATATATATATGTTTAATTATCCCTTTTTAATACAATACATTTTAATTATAGTTTTATTTAGATTTAAGACTATCTCATTTAAATTGTTGGTAACTTATAAAAAAATTAATTTAGTTTAATTAACACATTTTTGGATAAAGTGATTCAAATATTAAAATTTTTAAATTAAATTATTAATGAAGTTATTCTAATTATAGTGATTGAGTATGTTGATAGTTTAGTTTTTGGTGTTTAACAACAAAAATTATTATTTGAATTCTTAGTTTCGTATTATGATTTTTATATGTTAAATTTTCTTGAGTATATGTCAAAATTTGAGATGTTAATGATTTTGATTATATTTTTTTCAGTTAGCGTTGTTTTTGTGTAATGTTGAATAAAAAAAATATAAAGATTTTTCTTTTAATATATTTTTTTGAGTAACAACATTTGTCATTTTTATTGTAAATAATTATATTTAAGTGTGACTTATGTTTAGTTTAATATATGAGAAAAAAAATAATATAACTTTTAATACTTTTTATATGAATAATAAGATTCGTTCTGTAATAATAAGTTTGTTTTACGTAAATTTTAATATTTTAAAAAAATTATAATTTTATTGCGTTAATTTGTACTTTTTATCGGTATTAAAATTTTATTTTTTAATTACAAAAAATATATTTTAATATATATCACGTAAATTAATCTTTGAGAATTTAATTAGTGAAAATTGTATGACTTTATTTTCTTGATAAAATGAATATTTATTATTTTTAACATTTATGTTATTATTGCACAAGTTCATAATTTAATTAATTAGATCAAGTTAAGTAAATACTATAGTGTACAAATTTATATTTAGTGGATAAATTAAATATTATAACTTGAAGGGTGTATTAGACATTATATTAAAAATATTTTTGAATATTAGTTAGTCAGCCACAGAAGGGGTAGTAAATGTTACATATTGTAAACTAGAGGGGTACTGATTGTTACTTGAAAAACTAGAGGGGTGATGAGTGTTATTATGATTATCTACAGGGGGTGTCAGTGTATTTTACTCTTAATTTTTTATACAAAAAAGGATAAAATTGTCATTAAATTTACTTTAAAAATTAATAATGGTCTTATATTTACCCTGTTTGGTACAAAAATTAAATGAGACTCAATATTATACACATAAGTATTTTTTAGTCCTATGTCATTGTCATGTCGTTAATTTTTTGATATTACACTATCAATTATACTTAATCAAAAAAAATTAAAAGTTTAATCCCCTAATTAAAAAAATTGAAATGACAATTTCCAAAGTGAAAAAAATAACATATTTAAGCTTTCTTCTTTTTTCTTCAACCTCTTACTTTCTACTTTAAATCAAAATTTACTTTTCCTATTTTAAATAAAAAAATACTTTTCCTATTTTAAGTCAAAAAAATAAGGAATCTGTTTCTTTATTATATTACCTTAACAATTACTAACTTCAATAATCAGGAATAATATAATCCTAAAAACTTTCACGATTAATATTAGTTTTCCAAATATATTTAGAATTTGATTGCCAACCACCTACTGACTTATGAGTAATTATTTCCTAATTATATTAGGATAATATAATTCTTTCCAAAAACTTTTAAGATTAATAGTATTTCTCTAAAAATACATTTAGAGCTCGTTCAGTAACGACTTATTTTAAAATAACTTAAAGTTAAAATATAAGTTGACTTATAAGTTATTTTAAATTATGACTTATAAGTAAAAACGTTTGGCATCAATTTGACTTATAAGTCAAAAATTATGTTAAAATAAGTTCTGAAGGTATTCGACTCATAATAACTTATAAGTTAAAATCAAATGTAAAGATTACTAAAAAATAAAAATGACATTAAAAAAAAGAGCCAAAATAGAAGAGGGGCAAAATAGACATTACATTTGGTCAAACTAACTTATTTTAAAATGACTTCTAAGTCATTTTAAAATAAATTACAAATACTTGCTTATTTTTATTGACTTAAAAATCAACGTATAAGTAAAAAAATAAGTCATTGTCAAATAAGTGAACACAAACCAACTTATAAGTCAGCCACGAACATGCTCTAATTGGGAGTGGTTAGCATGAAATGAACTTCATGGTAAGTTCATGTTAACCGGATCCGCTCTAATTTTTTGATTACCCACCACTTAGGCCATGTTTGGGTTTATTATTTGCAAACATTTAATAGCGAGTTTATGCTTTCTGGTAATTATAAATATCTCTTACCTACATGGGAGTGTGATTTTAGTCCTATGTCATTGTCATGTCGTTAATTTTTTGATATTACACTATCAATTATACGTAATCAAAAAAAATTAAAAGTTTAATCCCCTAATTAAAAAAAATTGAAATGACAATTTCCAAAGTGAAAAAAAATACTCCCTCCGTCCCAAATTAATTGCTCAGTTTTGACTTTTTTTAGTGAAATTGTAAGACCCCAACTTTTATGAATAAAGATTTAATTTTCTTTATATATTATTTCGAAACAGTAAGGTGTTGTTTTGATAAATATGAAAGTTATGGGTGAAATGTGCAAATATTTTTGAAATGAGCAAGTGGTTATAAAATATTCTTGTTGTCGGAGAATATTCATTTGGTCGTGGAATATTCTTGTTGTCGGGGAATATTCGTACGACGGCGCAGCTATTTGTGGGCCCCCACAACAGAATAACTGTCGGATATAGAAAGCGACAGAAATAACTTTTTTACAAAATAACGGCGTAGTTGTTACCGTTAGTACTGTTGAAATACCCGGTGGTTAAAATACAGTGATACGCGGTGTTGCACAGTAGCACACGGTATTGCACAGTTTTTCGAATTATTGAGTCTTACGTGAGAAGGCACTTACTCAATTATTGTTACAGTAATTACTGTTCAATATTTTATATTATTGACTCAATAATTGCTACGTTGATATTTTATATTATTGACTCAATAATTGCTACGTTGATATTTTATATTATTGACTCAATAATTGTTACATTGATATTTTATTGACCCAATAATTGCTACGTTGCTATTTTATATGATTAATTCAATAATGGCTACAGTTGATATTTTGTATTATTGATTCAATAATTGTCATTATACAGTGTTTCACATTATCAACTCAATAATTCATATTATTTGAATAATATTATTAGATAGCATTATTGACAATGTCTAAGGAAGTTCTGTCTAGGAGGGGTTATTTAATTACGTGCCAGTAAAGAGAAGTCCTTATCGGAAGGCCCCCTCTTTCCTGGGAACGACCTGGTTGTCAATATTGTAGTTCTATAATATTATTTGTGAATAATTAATTATTAATTTATATGATAAGGAAATATTTATTTTGTGGATATTAAAGAAGGAATTAGCGCTGATGAATTTTTATCAGTATTTTGGTGTGGAAAATCATCTGTTTCGGATAATTTATGTTTGAAATTTGAAAAAACTTTATTCTACAAAGTTGTAGAGAAATAAATTTCCTATAGAAGAACATAGAATTTGTATTTTTCTGACAAAGGGGCTATTTGTTATGAATTATTGAAGTTTCAGAAAATATATATATTTTAATGGGTGGGCCCCACTTTTGTTGAAATTTTTTTTAGCCGCCAGGCGGCAGAAATTTTTAAAAAATAATAATATTTTATTATTTTAGTCTCCTTTGGCATCTTAAGTTTTTCCTATAAATAGGGTGCTTAGGTTAGAATTGAAAAACACACCAGAATCAGAAGTTTTTTCTCTCTATAATATCGAGCGTATTTTTGTGAGTATTTCAATACTTTGAGTATTAGTATTCAGTGCAAGTTTCCTTCGGTATTATATCCGATATTCCAGTCAGAGGTACTATTCTTTTGAGGTAAGGGATGTTATTTTCTTTCGTAAATGATGTTATTCTTTTCAATATCATTATACCGAAATATTGGCATGAATTTTGTTATGAAATTCTTACTTTTTTCGTTGGGGTTACTATTCATGTATACGGCACTATTCACGAAAAAACTAAATTTTCTTCTATTTGTCCAAATTGTCTGTTATGGTTACTATCTTTGGTTGGATCTAAGTTTTGAGTTTTATTCTTGAATTTTGCTCCATAAAGTATTATTATGAAATTTTCTTGAACTTTGATAAACTAAAATACGAATCCTTAATCTTGTTCTTTATTTCACTGGATTCGTTATTTATATGGTTTTTCTTCATCCTCAGTTCTAAGTGGTGATATAATTGAATATCTTTGGCCTGTAGAGCAAAGATGAATGATTACCTGATGAATATCTTTGGCCATAGTGCAAAGATGACAGGTGTTGAGATGAACATGACCACTGATGATACAAATGAATATCTTTGGCCTGTAGTGCAAAGATGAATATTGATTCGAGATGTATATTGATTGATGTTACAGGGATAAAATATTGATGCTGAACTTTTAAATCATAGAAGATAGTAGACTTCATTCTCTGCTTAACTCTTCTAATGAATTGTTATTTTCGCTGCGAATATTGATCTAAAGTTGGTTGTCCATTATATTTTATCTGATTTGTTGAAGACTAACGATAATTTATTTTTCATTATCTTAGTCATAATATTCTTTACTGAGCTAGTTGAGTTCACCCTTTTCATCTGTTGTCCTCTTCAGAAAATGAGAATGTTGCGGGAACTAGTCGGGGGACAGAGTGATGGTCCGAGTTAGAGCAGTAGTAGTCCTCACTATTTCTGATAAATAGTGTGATAATAATTGTAATGAGGACTTAGTTTGAATATTAATATTTTCTACATATTTGTATTGACACTCACAGTTGTGTGGTCGTATTTTGCACGACCGTGTGATATAAAGTTTGTATTTGAATTCTGTACCATGTATTTGGCGACTCAGAATGGGTTGGGTTGACTGGACCTATTCTGGGGGTGTCACAGTTGGTATCAGAGCTTAGGGATATGATCTCTGGCGGAGATCGGGGAATAGAATTAGGAGAGGAGAGACGAGTAAATCCTTCACTAGTATGTCCTACCTAAGCTTATGTGGTATTTAATTGGTCAGTCGGAGCATAGGGTTAATATGTGATATGTTAATTTGTTTAATTAACCCTTGTTTTATGGCAGTATTTGAGAATGGCAGCTGAGAATGTTAACAACGAAGTGAATGAGACCGTGGAGACACCTTTAATCACTAACCAGGAGAACGTGCAACAAGAAGGCAATGTTCATCCTGAAAATAACGCTGGTCAGAAGATAAACGATGAGATGTTTAGAAGTTTTTTGCAGTTTATGCAAAATCAGACGAGGGAGACTCGTGTGCAACATACAGGTGGAGATAATAACAACACGCGAGCTGTCACTGCCAAGCAGTTCAAAGAATTAGGACCACCAAAGTTTCTGGGAAAGCCAGATCCGATCAAGGCGGAGACGTGGATTAAACAAATTTCCAAGATATTTGATGTCTTGGGATGCACGGAGGAACAGAAGGTTCCATTCGCCACGTTTATGTTCCGTGGAGAGGCAGATTACTGGTGGAAATCCGTGAAGCGTACCCAGCCTGCCGCACTCAAGATGTCTTGGGAAGCGTTCCAGAAATTGTTCAATGACAAGTACTTTCCTGAAAGTATTCGTCATATGAAGGAGGTAGAGTTTATCAGACTCGAGCAAAACAACATGACGGTATCCCAGTACGAGGCTAAGTTCGCGGAGCTGTCCAGGTTTGCACCTCATTTGGTGGAGAATGAGGAACGTATGACGCGGATGTTTCTAAGAGGTTTGAAACCCGAAATACGTCAATACCTCATTTCTCATAAATTTTCTTTATATTCGGATGTAGTAAACAGGGCCCAGTTATTAGAACGAGATAATGATTATGTTCAACCGAGGGACCACAACCAAGGTCGTACCGGTGGCAGCAGTCATCGGAGCAATGACAACCAGCGAGGAGGAAAGTATGACAGAAGCGGTAACCACTCCGGTGGTTATCGTGGCCATGATAGTAGAAGAAGCGAATCGGGGGGAGATTTCAAGAAGAGAAGGTACAACAATGAGAACGTGAAGACGTCGACATTAGCACCAACATCAACTGTTTCGAGGGGAGGAGAACGACCACCGGTCGTATGCTATAAGTGCGGGAAAGAGGGACACATAAGCCCAAACTGCCCACAACAGTTCAAAGCATGTTATAACTGTGGAAAAGAAGGACATATAGCTCGAGATTGTCCTATAGCGAAACCAAGTCCAGTGGGAGTGGTGATTCCAAAGGCGGTTTCGGACAAGTCAAAGTCGGTGATTCCTGGAAGAGCGTTTGTCGTGACAGCCCAAAACGCGAGAAATCCACACGAGGTGATTACGGGTAAGCTGATCATAAACTTTTGCGAAGTTTACACCTTGTTAGATACCGGTGCTACCCATTCTTTTATTTCACCTGCTTGTGCTCAATGTTTGAACTTGACTTCTGATAAATTGGACTTTGACTTATCTGTTGAAACTCCATTGGGAGAAACCTTCGTTACATCTACAGTTTACAAATCTTGCTTGATTCAGATTGGTACCCTTACCTTACCTGTTGATCTTATATCTTTAAAAATACTTGCATTTAACGCGATTTTAGGAATTGACTGGTTAACCACTTACCATGCCAAAATTGATTGTTTTCATAAGGTTGTTAGTTTTCATATTCCTAATCAACCTGTTGTGCGAATCCAAATCACCAAACCACTAAAATCAGTCAATATCATTTCAAATCCCAAGGCTATTCGTTTATTGAAAAACGGATGTCAAGCTTTCTTAGCTCATGTCACTGATCTAAACCAGAATACATCAGATTTGAATGATATTTCCGTTGTTAATGAGTTCCCTGATGTATTTCCCGAAGAACTTCCCGGTCTACCCCCAGAACGTGAAGTTGAATTCTTTATTGACCTTGAGCCCGGTACAAAACCCATTTCTAAAACCCCATATCGAATGGCTCCTATTGAACTTCAGGAGTTAAAGATTTAATTACAAGAATTGTTAGATATCGGTTTTATTCGTCCTAGTACGTCTCCTTGGGGTGCTCCTGTTTTATTCGTAAAGAAGAAAGACGGGAGTATGCGACTTTGTATTGACTATCGGGAGTTGAACCATGTCACCATTAAGAATAGGTATCCGCTACCTCGTATTGATGACCTGTTCGACCAGTTGCAAGAAGCGCAATTCTTTTCAAAGATCGATCTTCGTTCTGGATATCATCAGTTAAAGATTAAAACTGAGGATATTCCAAAGACTGCTTTCAGAACACGGTACGGGCATTATGAGTTCTTAGTCATGTCTTTTGGATTGACTAATGCTCCTGCTGCTTTCATGGATATGATGAACCGTGTATTTAAGGAATATTTGGATCAATTCGTTGTTGTCTTTATTGATGACATCCTCATCTATTCTAAAAGCCGTGAAGATCATGAGCACTGTGACGCCCCCAAATTCCAGGACCGCCCGAAGGTTCGCCCTGCTCTGCCTTAACTGAAATGTTTTAGGGAAGCAAGAATGAGCACAAATTGCCCAGCAAGTAATATATGACAAGGGTAAGTGATATAATTCTCAATTCTCGAAAAGGTATAGAAAGTTTGATAGTTCAAGGATAGCAAGAGTATCAACAGTTCTCAATAACAGTCGCTAAGGACAGAATAATATCAATATGATTCAATTCAAGATTTCAAGATAACTGAATAATGAGCAGTCACTAAGGACTATGAACTTCCACAGGATTTGACAGTAATAAACTGAAAATCCAACAAAAACAGATACAGCAGGTGATCAGCCTAAAGTACCCTCGTTATGCTTAACAATCAATCATACTCAAGTGCGCGCGTCGGTTCTCCAACAGTTATAGTTTGTTCTTCTCTGTCAAATACAAGATCCCGCACCAATCAATTGGTTTGGGTCGCTTTTCAATAATATAAGTCTAGCTGAATCAAATGGCATAGACACTTTCACAATATTCAAGAACAATACTAAGTTCAACATGTATAATAGCTTTAATGAATTAAGAGTTCAAGTATGCTAATTCAATTCAACGATTTAGTAAGAAACTAGTTCACAATATACAAGGATAGAATACTTGCACCGTAAAAGAGTGTAAGTTAGGAAACTTGCCTTTAGCGTAGTTTATCCACGTAAAGTAATTCAACACTTTTGAATCCTATTTATAGTGTATTATAAGTATAGGATTTTCATTAGTCATTTATGCTCACATATGATATGTAATTTTAAACGCACCCATAAACGTTTAACTTAGTTGCATACTATACACATACTTCATCATATACTTTTGCGTACATATAGCACATTTCAGTTTACAAGACATTATGAAGTCATCACATAGTTTTTAATCGTTGCTTTATAGTCCCCAAACACCTTTTGGACTTATCCTTGGGAAGTTTATAATCAAACATTCAATTTTATCACTTAGCATGCCTCTTAACACATTTCTTAGCATACTGGTCATATATTACAAGTTAAAGTAATCGCATAAGCTAACTGTCAAAAAAATCAGATCAACAACTGGCTCAATTCTGATTCCAGACTGGCGCAGCTGCGCCATGCCTAAGACTAGGGCCGGCGCAGCTGCGCAGCCCTCTGGCTAAGCCAAGGCTGATATGTGCCTTGTGGTTTCTGTCTGGTCATGCAAGCTAACATTCACACCAGGTATACTGACATGTTAAAAGTCCTTTCGTGTTTTCCCAAGGCAATCTAGGTTCCACTTTCCATAACATGATTCTAGACTTACATTTTAAACAATTCAAGTCCTTACAACATCATAAAATCATGCAAGCTATCATGCTCGTTAATTTTAAATATACGAGGTGATCATATAACTTGATTTAGGCATGCTCACAAGTAGTTATATCATACACGTATTCAAATCTAAATTTATCTTTACATATTAGGGTCTTAGTGTAGGATTTCTAAGAGCTTAAGGCCAAATGTGGCCATGCAATCACAACGTATACAATTAAACCATAGATACATGCGAGAAGGTCATACAAATTGTAATATACATGCTTGCGATTGTCCACATCATTTATTCATAACTAGCATTGTTTGTTACTTTAGAAACATGCGTAAACCCGTGCTTGGTTAACTTATTATTGAATTTTAACAAGCGAGTACACACGTATGGTATACTAGTGATGTTATATTCATTATTAAGCATGTTAAAAATATCAGAAGATGGATTCTAATACAACATGTTAAGTCCATGTTCAAAGTCCATGTTTCGTTAGTAAGTTCTATTAACGAAGTCTAACATGTTCATGTTACCTTAAGATACATATATACACAAGTTATCACATCCTTCATGAATCTCTAAACCATAATAACATGCATCGAAAGTCAGAATATAAGTATAACATATTCAAGTCTCTCTTTATAACTTTAAGTTCCTCTTTAAACATATACGTCGTTTCGTCAAAAAGGTATACCATCTTAGTTTAAACATGCTTACGTTAGGCCTATGTACTTATACATATGTTCTACTCATGTTCACGTGCTTGCCTTATCTATACAAGTAACTACCACATAGCAGTTTTAGGAACAAAATTAGATTCTGGTTCCAGAGGCCGGCGCAGCTGCGCTGCGCCTCAGTAGTAAACCGGCGCAGCTGCGCCGTGCTTCGGCCAGCACCAGTGAGCTCCCTGCTTCGGCAGTTCCCAACCCAAACACAAATTTACTTCACGAACTTGATTGTGATCAGTCACATTGGCTTATTAACACATGTATAAGACTATATAACAACTAAACAATTGTTCTATACCCCAATTATAATCCAATTTGGCATAATCAAGAATTAAATTTTTTGACAGAAAATGAAAATGAAGAACATGAACCATGTAATTATACCTTTGCTACGAATTAAGCTTGCTGCTATATCACAATGCTATTATACTGATATATGTATATGCTCTCAACTTGTCAACTCAAACAAAATCTCAGCAAGGTGAAATGAGAAGGAAGGAAGCCATATTTATAGAGAAAACAAAATACAGACAATGCAATTGCCTACCATTTCAAACTAACGGAAATTTGAATTGCATACTAGATAAGAAGAAGTTGGTAGATAGTTGGTGGAATGCATCATGAGAGCCACTCCTCATATAATTATGAGCTAGGATTGCTTGGGAGAAGAATGAGGAAGTAGACTAGCCTTTGAGGTTTTCACGTGTATGAGAGGAAGGAGGAATGGACAAGCCATATATCTCAGCATTTTATTAGTACACAACACTTAAATTATTATACACACATAACATACTTCCTACTCTTATGTTATATTATATATACCTATTGTCCATACATAGGTTATAACTTAATGTCACAATATAAATTTGCATAAGGAATACTTCAATATAGTGAAGGTAACTTGTACGCATATAATCCATGTACATTCTGTTAATACCGGATATAATTTAATCAGGTACTATCACATTATTAAATTCTACAATCAATAATTGATTACAATATATTCATGATATATTATACAGTGTATACCCACATATTTATTGTCACATAAGTATTACCATGCATTCATAACATATAGTTTTAACATAATCACATTATGCTTCATGTAATATATGGTTTCTATGTGTAATATATTCGTATTGCATTATATAACATAGTTTATGTATATACATGCATGGTCACACTTAAGTGTCTCTCTATAATATAGTTGTATTCCATATACTTTATATATTCAAGTATTGCACTTTTGCACATATTAATTAATATAATCTTATTATATTAATCACTCACTTATTTGTTTTATTATTCATAAGGTCAAATAAATAGACTATTTATCTCGTTGATTAACAATAATATTAATTAATTTATTCCTCATTGATTATTAATTATACCAAATTAATAATCATAGGATTAATTATTACATTAACAAATATAAATCTCAGCACAATTATAAACAAGTGGATTATTATTATTATATTTCTTGCAATAATAATCACATATTATTAATCAACCATAGTTAATATCCCACAACAATCAATTAATATTCTCTAATAACAATTAACAATTAATTAATTGTTCACTTAAAAATTCTTCGTCAATTAATATAATTATTAATATTTTCCATCACTGTGCCACACTAGGCTCTCAACGAGTTTATCGTAAACTCCATATTTTTCTCAATTGTCATAGATATTCAATTTAATATAATTGAATTAATCATTCTCATAACACAAAATCATTTATATTCAAATAAATTCTCATTTCCATTAATATAATTATTTAATAATATAAGAAAATTCTCGGGTATTACATCCTCCCCCCCTTATAAAAATTCCGTCCCGGAATTGCTATGAGGTTACACAAATAAATGGGGATAATCCCTCATTATCCTATCTTCTAATTCCCACGTTGCTTCCTCGACATCGTGGTTACGCCAAAGTACTTTTACAGATGAAATAATTTTATTTCTCAAGGTTTGCTCTTTCCTATCTAATATCTGGACAGGAATTTCTTCATACGCCAAGTTCTTCTCCACTTGAATGGGCTCGTAAGAAATCACATGTTTGTAGTCGGCCTTGTACGGTCGCAACACGGAAATGTGAAATACGTTGTGGATGTGCTCCAACTCGGGTGGCAACGCAACTTTGTATGCCACTTCGCCCACTCGCTTCAGTATTTCGAACGGTCCTATAAATCTTGGACTCAATTTTCCTTTCTTGCCGAAACGGATCTTTCCTTTCCATGGAGAAACTTTCAAGAATACAAAACTGCCGACTTTGAAGTCTCGGTTCTGCCGATGCAAGTCTGCGTATTTCTTCTGGCGATCTTGAGATGCTACTAATCTGGCTCTTATCACTGCCACCACGTCTGCGATTTGTTGTACTAGCTCTGGTCCGAGTATTCGTCGTTCTCCGACTTCGTCCCAACATAATGGCGTTCTACACTTTCTTCCGTAAAGAGCTTCAAACGGTGGCATGCCGATACTCGCATGGTAACTATTGTTATATGCAAATTCAACTAAGGGTAGATGGTCGTCCCAATTTCCCTTAAAATCTATCACGCAAGTCCTAAGCATATCCTCCAGCGTTTGTATAGTTCGCTCACTTTGTCCGTCTGTCTGAGGATGGTAAGCCGTACTCAACCTCAACTGTGTTCCCATTCTTTCTTGCAAACTCTTCCAAAAATTGGACGTGAAGCGCGGATCTCGATCAGAGACAATTGATACCGGCACTCCATGTCGTGAAACAATCTCTTTTACATACAGACTCGCTAATTGGTTCAAACTGTAGCGGATCTTGATTGGTAGAAAATGTGCGGTCTTGGTTAGTCGATCCACGATAACCCAAATGGCATCATAACCTTTCTGCGTAGCTGGTAGTCCTACCACGAAGTCCATCGTAATATGCTCCCATTTCCACTCTGGTATTTCTAACGGTTGTAGTAAACCACTCGGCCGCTGATGTTCTGCTTTAACGCGTTGGCAAGTCAAACATCTACTGACGCACTCTGCGACTTCCCGTTTTAAATTGGGCAACCAAAAATGTTGCTTCAAATCTCGGTACATTTTAGTACCTCCTGGATGAACGGAATATGTCGTATTGTGTGCCTCGTGCAAAACCTCTTCCCTTAACTCGGTTACCGCTGGTACCCATACTCTTTCTTCAAATCTCAAGATACCGTCTTTATCCATTCGAAATTTCTCTTCTTCATTTTCTGTGATCCTCTTTCGGATTTTCTCACACTCTTCATCCTTTTCCTGAGCTTCCTTTACTCTGTCCAACAATGTCGGATGAGCTTCCATTACAAATAACTTCTCTCCAAGCTTCTCTGGTTCTTTCACTTCTATTTCCAATTTCTCCATCTCTCTTATCAATTCTTCCTGAGTCGTCAAATTAAACAACTTCTCCCTTCCTTTCCTGCTCAGAGCGTCGGCAACCACATTCGCCTTCCCCGGGTGATAAAGAATATCACAATCATAGTCTTTGATTAATTCTAACCACCTCCTCTGCCGCATGTTCAACTCCTTCTGTGTGAAGATATACTTCAGACTTTTGTGGTCCGTGTATATCTCACATTTTTCTCCGTACAAATAATGCCTCCATATCTTTAACGCAAAAACTACTACCGCTAACTCTAAGTCATGAGTAGGGTATCGTTTTTCGTAATCCTTTAATTGTCGTGATGCATATGCAATGACCTTGCCGTGCTGCATAAGCATACAGCCAAGTCCCTTGTGCGATGCATCACTATACACCACAAAATTTCCCGCATCATCTGGTAATGATAATACAGGTGCTTCGCTCAATCTCTTCTTCAACTCCTGAAAACTCTCTTCACATTTGTCGGTCCATATAAATTTCACCGTCTTTCTGGTCAAATTGGTCAATGGGGTTGCTATCTTAGAAAAATCTTGGTTAAATCTCCGATAGTACCCAGCTAACCCTAAAAAGCTTCTCACCTCTGTCGGTGTTCTCGGTTGTTCCCAATTACTTACTGCTTCAACCTTCGCAGGGTCTACAGAGATTCCATTCTTATCCACCACGTGGCCTAAGAATTGAACCTTCTCCATCCAAAATTCGCACTTAGAAAATTTTGCATACATCTTCTCCTTCCTTAGTGCCTCCAAAATAATCTTTAGATGTTCGGCGTGTTCTTCCTCTGTCTTCGAGTAGATCAAAATATCGTCGATAAAAACCACTACGAATTTATCCAAGTATGGCTTGAAAACTTGGTTCATCAAGTCCATAAATGCTGCCGGAGCATTAGTCAATCCGAATGACATTACCAAAAACTCGTAGTGTCCATAACGGGTTCGAAACGCAGTCTTTGGTACGTCCTCATCCCGTACCTTCAGTTGATGATATCCTGTTCGTAGGTCGATCTTCGAGAAACACTTTGCTCCCTTCAGTTGATCAAACAAGTCGTCTATCCTTGGTAGCGGATATCGGTTCTTGATCGTTACTCTGTTCAATTCTCGATAATCGATACAGAGTCTCATCGATCCGTCCTTTTTCTTAACGAATAGCACTGGTGCTCCCAAAGGAGAAACACTCGGTCGAATGTAACCTTTATCCAATAACTCTTGCAATTGTATCATCAATTCCTTCATTTCTACTGGCGCCATACGATACGGAGCTTTTGAAATCAGTGCCGTTCCCGGTGCTAAGTCTATTACGAATTCGATTTCCCTGTCTGGCGGAAGACCAGGCAGATCGTCTGGAAATACATCTTGAAATTCATTAACTACGGATATATCCTTAATTTCTATTCCCTCTTTCCGAGTATCAACTATGTAAGCTAAATAACCTACACATCCTTTCCTTAACAATTTCTTGGCCTGCATCATCGTAACGCAACACGATTGCTTAAGCGATGAGCTACCATAAAACACTACCTTAGCCTTACTCGGAGTCTGAAGGTTCACACATTTGTTCTGACAGTCAATTATCGCAGCATGGTTATACAACCAATCCATTCCTAGTATTACGTCAAATTCTCCCAATCTAATAGGAATCAAGTCTACGCTCAGTTCATGTTCTCTAATGTTTGCGTGATAATCTCGATAAATGTATTCTACAGGGATCACTTCCATATTAGCAACTTCTATGACTAAAGGATTTTCTAATCGTTCTCGGGGTGTACTAAGTTTACTAGCAAATTCTTCAGATACAAAAGAACAGGTGGCACCCGAATCAAATAATACACAAGCATTTATATCATTAATTAGGATTATACCTAACACCACGTCCTTCGCAGCCACGACATCTTGGACGGTCATGTTAAAGGTTCTGGCGGTTGGGCGGTTGGATTGTGCCGGTCCACCGATCATCAGCTTGTTGCCTCCTTGCTGATTACTACCCCCGCCACTTTCCTTCTTTGGGCAGTCCTTAATTCGGTGCTCCGTCGAGCCACACGCAAAGCATCCTTGTATCTTCTTTGGTTTTGGACAGTTGGGCGAGATGTGCCCTTCCTGTCCGCAGTTGTAGCAAGTGCCACGTCCCTTCCAGCACTCGCCCTGGTGATTCTTCCCACACTTCGGGCATCCTTTAGCCCTCTTCTTGAAACCTCCACGAAAATTCTCTGATTGATTATTGTTATTTTTTTTGTTGTTGTTATTCTCCCACTTTCTCTTTCCCAAGTTGCTTCCTCCGCTACTGCTTCCTCCCGTACGATTTTCTCCTCCAGCATTCTTTCCTTTCTTTCCTTTGTTATAAAGACTTAAGGCCTCACTGCCACCTTCCGCAATGATTGCCTTCTCTAGTAATGTTGCAAAGGAATCAATTTGAAGAACTGATACCTTATTGAACAGCCACGGCTTCAACCCTTGTTCGAAACGTCTAGCCTTTCTCTCTTCATCACCAACTTGGTGCTCCGCAAATCGTGCTAGTTCGTTAAACCTAGCCGCGTATTGCACCACTGTCATCTCACCTTGTTTTAACTCTAAGAATTTCACCTCCATCCGATTCTTTATACTCTTCGGGAAGTAATTCTCGAAGAACAGCGTCTTAAACTTGTCCCAAGCTATTATCCCTTCTCCAGCTCTTTGTTGATTAGCCTCCCACCAGTAGTTCGCTTCTCCCCTCATTATGTACGTGGCAAACACCGTCTTCTGATCTTTGCCTACGCTAGCTATAGTGAAAGCTTTTTCGATCTCTTTGATCCATGTTTGTGCGACGATTGGGTCGGTAGTTCCCTCGAACTCTGGGGGTCCTACACTCTTAAAGTCTTTAAAGGTTGTTACTGGCACAGTCTGAGGGTTCGGGCGAACGGGTTCATTGTTCCTTCCCCTTAAGGCTTCTCCTAACAAGTCTACCAGTTTCTGGATCGGGTCTACTTGTTCCCTCTCGTTGTTAACAGATTCTTCGGGTGCAGTCAATCTACGTCTGGGCGGCATTATCTGCATCACAAGTTTCCATTTTATTATTATTCAAGTATATTACTTAAGTATTTCTTCTAATACTAAAAGAATAAATCTATAACACGTTTCCGAAATAAACTTCAATTATATTCATATGCCAAATCGTTTCATTACATGATTTTCCTAGCATACTGCTATAAATGTTATCACATATATCCCCTAATATCACAAAAGACGGGGAATATACCAACCTACTACCATACTACCCCTCTAACAAAAACTAACTCGGGGTTTACATCATCATCCCACATCTTACACAAAAGATCGGGATTGCATCATAGTATATACAATACATAAAGATAAATTCTACTAAATTACTACTAGACTGACTAAGGGAATCTCATCCCATCATCCCGCGCTCCACTGCGCTCTTGTACTCCAACTGTGCTATATACGCAACCAGCTCTCGGCTCAAGGTATGTAGAGTCTGTCCCTGTTCTGCCGGGTAGTGGTACACACCATCAATCACCCTTTCAAAAGCTGAACGGAACACATACCCCATCTTGTTCATCTTTCTCTTCTTGCACCTGACCTCGTCCTCAAGGTCGTCAGCTCTCTCATTGGACGCTTCCCACTTCTCCTCGAAGTGTAACCTATCCATCACCTCCAACTCTAGCTGAGTACGGAGTGCCTCTTTCTCAGTCTTCTCACTCAGTTCCCTCTGCTCAACCTCTTCTAGCTTCTCTGCCAAAACTACATTCCTAGCCACTGACCTGTGAAACAGAGTCCCCATCTGGATCCCTGCCTCCCTACGGTAGGCAATCTCCACCTCTAACTCTTGCATAGCCAGCTTCCTCTGGTGGTCCTCGTCCCTCAGCTTCTGGAACTCGGACTCTCTCTCTTGGGCCTCTGCCTCCAGCTCCTGGACCCTGCAGTCTAACTCTAGGATCCGCTCCTCGTACTCTCCTAACATCTGCTCCTCTATAGTAGCCTCATCAGAGTCCTCTACTGGCTCATCCTCCATCGACTCCTCCTCTGGATCAGACTCTATCTCAATCTCGTCCTCGTCGTCAGACTCGAACGGTGCAATAGCCTGCACTGGTGTAGCCTCTAGAGGTGCCTCGTATACTACGTGTATATCCCTGGGCTCCTCCTCTGCCACTCTACTAGGTACCCCTGTGTCTGTCATCCTACAATCACAAACACAAGGCAAACAAACAGCAACTCCATTAGAATGTTAAATAAAACATAAGTTCATTGTATAGAATGAAGTTACATTTCATAACAGACTAAGTCTCTCAAGGAAAACTCTACATGAGTTTTATCTACTTCCTATCTACATGAGTTTTATCTACTTCCTAACTTCTAAGTTCACCTAAGCTATAGTCCAAGGACACTCGTTCCTAAGGTTTATAACTACAGCTTTGATACCAACCTGTGACGCCCCCAAATTCCAGGACCGCCACTTGGTCTCTCGAATTCGGTTCATCACGTGCTCATGGTAATACATCGCAATAATAATAACTAAATATCACACAATCACAGCGGAAAATCTATTCTAGAATAATTTACAATGATTTATTATAATTATTCCCCCAAGTCTCGCAACCTACAGTACTTAATAGATTACATACTAATATCAATTAACGACTTATTACATAATCTAACTTAAGCTTAAACATAATCAAATCCAGTCTTACTTCATCATCTTAATACAACATTAAAATATAAAAAAAAAAACATAAAAGAGACAAGCTAGTTGGTAGCCTTGCCCTTGCCCTTATCAATGCCCGAAGGTTCGCCCTGCTCTGCCTTAACTGAAATGTTTTAGGGAAGCAAGAATTAGCACAAATTGCCCAGCAAGTAATATATGACAAGGGTAAGTGATATAATTCTCAATTCTCGAAAAGGTATAGAAAGTTTGATAGTTCAAGGATAGCAAGAGTATCAACAGTTCTCAATAACAGTCGCTAAGGACAGAATAATATCAATATGATTCAATTCAAGATTTTAAGATAACTGAATAATGAGCAGTCACTAAGGACTATGAACTTCCACAGGATTTGACAGTAATAAACTGAAAATCCAACAAAAACAGATACAGCAGGTGATCAGCCTAAAGTACCCTCGTTATGCTTAACAATCAATCATACTCAAGTGCGCGCGTCGGTTCTCCAACAGTTATAGTTTGTTCTTCTCTGTCAAATACAAGATCCCGCACCAATCAATTGGTTTGGGTCGCTTTTCAATAATATAAGTCTAGCTGAATCAAATGGCATAGACACTTTCACAATATTCAAGAACAATACTAAGTTCAACATGTATAATAGCTTTAATGAATTAAGAGTTCAAGTATGCTAATTCAATTCAACGATTTAGTAAGAAACTAGTTCACAATATACAAGGATAGAATACTTGCACCGTAAAAGAGTGTAAGTTAGGAAACTTGCCTTTAGCGTAGTTTATCCACGTAAAGTAATTCAACACTTTTGAATCCTATTTATAGTGTATTATAAGTATAGGATTTTCATTAGTCATTTATGCTCACATATGATATGTAATTTTAAACGCACCCATAAACGTTTAACTTAGTTGCATACTATACACATACTTCATCATATACTTTTGCGTACATATAGCACATTTCAGTTTACAAGACATTATGAAGTCATCACATAGTTTTTAATCGTTGCTTTATAGTCCCCAAACACCTTTTGGACTTATCCTTGGGAAGTTTATAATCAAACATTCAATTTTATCACTTAGCATGCCTCTTAACACATTTCTTAGCATACTGGTCATATATTACAAGTTAAAGTAATCGCATAAGCTAACTGTCAAAAAAATCAGATCAACAACTGGCTCAATTCTGATTCCAGACTGGCGCAGCTGCGCCATGCCTAAGACTAGGGCCGGCGCAGCTGCGCAGCCCTCTGGCTAAGCCAAGGCTGATATGTGCCTTGTGGTTTCTGTCTGGTCATGCAAGCTAACATTCACACCAGGTATACTGACATGTTAAAAGTCCTTTCGTGTTTTCCCAAGGCAATCTAGGTTCCACTTTCCATAACATGATTCTAGACTTACATTTTAAACAATTCAAGTCCTTACAACATCATAAAATCATGCAAGCTATCATGCTCGTTAATTTTAAATATACGAGGTGATCATATAACTTGATTTAGGCATGCTCACAAGTAGTTATATCATACACGTATTCAAATCTAAATTTATCTTTACATATTAGGGTCTTAGTGTAGGATTTCTAAGAGCTTAAGGCCAAATGTGGCCATGCAATCACAACGTATACAATTAAACCATAGATACATGCGAGAAGGTCATACAAATTGTAATATACATGCTTGCGATTGTCCACATCATTTATTCATAACTAGCATTGTTTGTTACTTTAGAAACATGCGTAAACCCGTGCTTGGTTAACTTATTATTGAATTTTAACAAGCGAGTACACACGTATGGTATACTAGTGATGTTATATTCATTATTAAGCATGTTAAAAATATCAGAAGATGGATTCTAATACAACATGTTAAGTCCATGTTCAAAGTCCATGTTTCGTTAGTAAGTTCTATTAACGAAGTCTAACATGTTCATGTTACCTTAAGATACATATATACACAAGTTATCACATCCTTCATGAATCTCTAAACCATAATAACATGCATCGAAAGTCAGAATATAAGTATAACATATTCAAGTCTCTCTTTATAACTTTAAGTTCCTCTTTAAACATATACGTCGTTTCGTCAAAAAGGTATACCATCTTAGTTTAAACATGCTTACGTTAGGCCTATGTACTTATACATATGTTCTACTCATGTTCACGTGCTTGCCTTATCTATACAAGTAACTACCACATAGCAGTTTTAGGAACAAAATTAGATTCTGGTTCCAGAGGCCGGCGCAGCTGCGCTGCGCCTCAGTAGTAAACCGGCGCAGCTGCGCCGTGCTTCGGCCAGCACCAGTGAGCTCCCTGCTTCGGCAGTTCCCAACCCAAACACAAATTTACTTCACGAACTTGATTGTGATCAGTCACATTGGCTTATTAACACATGTATAAGACTATATAACAACTAAACAATTGTTCTATACCCCAATTATAATCCAATTTGGCATAATCAAGAATTAAATTTTTGACAGAAAATGAAAATGAAGAACATGAACCATGTAATTATACCTTTGCTACGAATTAAGCTTGCTGCTATATCACAATGCTATTATACTGATATATGTATATGCTCTCAACTTGTCAACTCAAACAAAATCTCAGCAAGGTGAAATGAGAAGGAAGGAAGCCATATTTATAGAGAAAACAAAATACAGACAATGCAATTGCCTACCATTTCAAACTAACGGAAATTTGAATTGCATACTAGATAAGAAGAAGTTGGTAGATAGTTGGTGGAATGCATCATGAGAGCCACTCCTCATATAATTATGAGCTAGGATTGCTTGGGAGAAGAATGAGGAAGTAGACTAGCCTTTGAGGTTTTCACGTGTATGAGAGGAAGGAGGAATGGACAAGCCATATATCTCAGCATTTTATTAGTACACAACACTTAAATTATTATACACACATAACATACTTCCTACTCTTATGTTATATTATATATACCTATTGTCCATACATAGGTTATAACTTAATGTCACAATATAAATTTGCATAAGGAATACTTCAATATAGTGAAGGTAACTTGTACGCATATAATCCATGTACATTCTGTTAATACCGGATATAATTTAATCAGGTACTATCACATTATTAAATTCTACAATCAATAATTGATTACAATATATTCATGATATATTATACAGTGTATACCCACATATTTATTGTCACATAAGTATTACCATGCATTCATAACATATAGTTTTAACATAATCACATTATGCTTCATGTAATATATGGTTTCTATGTGTAATATATTCGTATTGCATTATATAACATAGTTTATGTATATACATGCATGGTCACACTTAAGTGTCTCTCTATAATATAGTTGTATTCCATATACTTTATATATTCAAGTATTGCACTTTTGCACATATTAATTAATATAATCTTATTATATTAATCACTCACTTATTTGTTTTATTATTCATAAGGTCAAATAAATAGACTATTTATCTCGTTGATTAACAATAATATTAATTAATTTATTCCTCATTGATTATTAATTATACCAAATTAATAATCATAGGATTAATTATTACATTAACAAATATAAATCTCAGCACAATTATAAACAAGTGGATTATTATTATTATATTTCTTGCAATAATAATCACATATTATTAATCAACCATAGTTAATATCCCACAACAATCAATTAATATTCTCTAATAACAATTAACAATTAATTAATTGTTCACTTAAAAATTCTTCGTCAATTAATATAATTATTAATATTTTCCATCACTGTGCCACACTAGGCTCTCAACGAGTTTATCGTAAACTCCACATTTTTCTCAATTGTCATAGATATTCAATTTAATATAATTGAATTAATCATTCTCATAACACAAAATCATTTATATTCAAATAAATTCTCATTTCCATTAATATAATTATTTAATAATATAAGAAAATTCTCGGGTATTACATCCTCCCCCCCTTATAAAAATTCCGTCCCGGAATTGCTATGAGGTTACACAAATAAATGGGGATAATCCCTCATTATCCTATCTTCTAATTCCCACGTTGCTTCCTCGACATCGTGGTTACGCCAAAGTACTTTTACAGATGAAATAATTTTATTTCTCAAGGTTTGCTCTTTCCTATCTAATATCTGGACAGGAATTTCTTCATACGCCAAGTTCTTCTCCACTTGAATGGGCTCGTAAGAAATCACATGTTTGTAGTCGGCCTTGTACGGTCGCAACACGGAAATGTGAAATACGTTGTGGATGTGCTCCAACTCGGGTGGCAACGCAACTTTGTATGCCACTTCGCCCACTCGCTTCAGTATTTCGAACGGTCCTATAAATCTTGGACTCAATTTTCCTTTCTTGCCGAAACGGATCTTTCCTTTCCATGGAGAAACTTTCAAGAATACAAAACTGCCGACTTTGAAGTCTCGGTTCTGCCGATGCAAATCTGCGTATTTCTTCTGGCGATCTTGAGATGCTACTAATCTGGCTCTTATCACTGCCACCACGTCTGCGGTTTGTTGTACTAGCTCTGGTCCGAGTATTCGTCGTTCTCCGACTTCGTCCCAACATAATGGCGTTCTACACTTTCTTCCGTAAAGAGCTTCAAACGGTGGCATGCCGATACTCGCATGGTAACTATTGTTATATGCAAATTCAACTAAGGGTAGATGGTCGTCCCAATTTCCCTTAAAATCTATCACGCAAGTCCTAAGCATATCCTCCAGCGTTTGTATAGTTCGCTCACTTTGTCCGTCTGTCTGAGGATGGTAAGCCGTACTCAACCTCAACTGTGTTCCCATTCTTTCTTGCAAACTCTTCCAAAAATTGGACGTGAAGCGCGGATCTCGATCAGAGACAATTGATACCGGCACTCCATGTCGTGAAACAATCTCTTTTACATACAGACTCGCTAATTGGTTCAAACTGTAGCGGATCTTGATTGGTAGAAAATGTGCGGTCTTGGTTAGTCGATCCACGATAACCCAAATGGCATCATAACCTTTCTGCGTAGCTGGTAGTCCTACCACGAAGTCCATCGTAATATGCTCCCATTTCCACTCTGGTATTTCCAACGGTTGTAGTAAACCACTCGGCCGCTGATGTTCTGCTTTAACGCGTTGGCAAGTCAAACATCTACTAATGCACTCTGCGACTTCCCGTTTTAAATTGGGCCACCAAAAATGTTGCTTCAAATCTCGGTACATTTTAGTACCTCCTGGATGAACGAAATATGTCGTATTGTGTGCCTCGTGCAAAACCTCTTCCCTTAACTCGGTTACCGCTGGTACCCATACTCTTTCTTCAAATATCAAGATACCGTCTTTATCCATTCGAAATTTCTCTTCTTCATTTTCTGTGATCCTCTTTCGGATTTTCTCACACTCTTCATCCTTTTCCTGAGCTTCCTTTACTCTGTCCAACAATGTCGGATGAGCTTCCATTACAAATAACTTCTCTCCAAGCTTCTCTGGTTCTTTCACTTCTATTTCCAATTTCTCCATCTCTCTTATCAATTCTTCCTGAGTCGTCAAATTAAACAACTTCTCCCTTCCTTTCCTGCTCAGAGCGTCGGCAACCACATTCGCCTTCCCCGGGTGATAAAGAATATCACAATCATAGTCTTTGATTAATTTTAACCACCTCCTCTGCCGCATGTTCAACTCCTTCTGTGTGAAGATATACTTCAGACTTTTGTGGTCCGTGTATATCTCACATTTTTCTCCGTACAAATAATGCCTCCATATCTTTAACGCAAAAACTACTACCGCTAACTCTAAGTCATGAGTAGGGTATCGTTTTTCGTAATCCTTTAATTGTCGTGATGCATATGCAATGACCTTGCCGTGCTGCATAAGCATACAGCCAAGTCCCTTGTGCGATGCATCACTATACACCACAAAATTTCCCGCATCATCTGGTAATGATAATACAGGTGCTTCGCTCAATCTCTTCTTCAACTCCTGAAAACTCTCTTCACATTTGTCGGTCCATATAAATTTCACCGTCTTTCTGGTCAAATTGGTCAATGGGGTTGCTATCTTAGAAAAATCTTGGTTAAATCTCCGATAGTACCCAGCTAACCCTAAAAAGCTTCTCACCTCTGTCGGTGTTCTCGGTTGTTCCCAATTACTTACTGCTTCAACCTTCGCAGGGTCTACAGAGATTCCATTCTTATCCACCACGTGGCCTAAGAATTGAACCTTCTCCATCCAAAATTCGCACTTAGAAAATTTTGCATACATCTTCTCCTTCCTTAGTGCCTCTAAAATAATCTTTAGATGTTCGGCGTGTTCTTCCTCTGTCTTCGAGTAGATCAAAATGTCGTCGATAAAAACCACTAAAAATTTATCCAAGTATGGCTTGAAAACTTGGTTCATCAAGTCCATAAATGCTGCCGGAGCATTAGTCAATCCGAATGACATTACCAAAAACTCGTAGTGTCCATAACGGGTTCGAAACGCAGTCTTTGGTACGTCCTCATCCCGTACCTTCAGTTGATGATATCCTGTTCGTAGGTCGATCTTCGAGAAACACTTTGCTCCCTTCAGTTGATCAAACAAGTCGTCTATCCTTGGTAGCGGATATCGGTTCTTGATCGTTACTCTGTTCAATTCTCTATAATCGATACAGAGTCTCATCGATCCGTCCTTTTTCTTAATGAAGAAGAAGGTGCAAGAAGGTGCAATTCCAGAAGCAAGAATCGATGAAGAGGGAATACTTCGAGTCAACTCCAGACTTTGTGTTCCTAACGATTTCGACTTGAAGTATAGAATCATGATGGAGGCACACAACACACCGTTTGCGATCCATCCTGGGAGTACTAAAATGTATCGTGATCTTCGACATACATTTTGGTGGGGCAATATGAAGAGAGAGATCGCGGAGTTCATCTCGAGATGTTTAACTTATCAACGTGTAAAGGCGGAGCATCAAGTACCGAAGGGTCCATTGCAACCACTGGAGATTCCGAAATGGAAGTGGGAACACATTACGATGGATTTCGTTACGGGTCTTCCCAAGGTTTCTCAAGGCTTAGATGCGATTTGGGTTATTGTTGATAGATTAACCAAGTCTGCTCATTTCTTGCCGATACGAGAGACTTATTCCCTTGAACGTCTTGCTCATATGTACGTGAATGAGATTGTGAGATTGCATGGCATGCCAGTATCCATAGTTTCGGATCGTGACCCCAGATTTACTTCACGATTTTGGATCAGTTTGAAGAAAGCTATGGGTGTGGATTTACGATTTAGTTCGGCTTATCATCCTCAAACAGACGGACAATCGGAAAGGACTATCCAAACTCTTGAAGATCTATTGAGACTCTGTGTTCTAGAATTCAAAGGGAGTTGGGATAAGTATTTATCATTGGTGGAATTCTCCTACAACAACAGTTATCAGGCAAGTATAGGCGTAGCTCCATTCGAGGCATTGTATGGGAGAAAGTGTCGTTCTCCAGTATGCTGGGATGAGGTGGGTGAAGCAACATTGTTGGGACCGGAGTTAGTACGTATGACTACGGAAAAGATCCAAATGATCCGACAACGTATACAAACAGCACAAGATCGACAAAAGAGTTATGCGGATCTTCATCGAAAGGACGTAGAATTTAACGTTGGGGACCATGTATTGTTACGTATTGCTCCGTGGAAAGGAGTTACGAGGTTTGGGAAGAGAGGAAAGCTCAATCCACGATTTATTGGTCCATTTGAGATTCTTGACCGAATAGGAAATGTGGCCTATAGACTCGCTTTACCTCCAAGCATGTCTCGTGTTCATAACGTGTTTCACATATTCGTGTTATGTAAATATGTGAAGGATTCAAACCGCATTATTGAGTTAGAACCAGACGAGATAGCTGAAGATTTAACGTACAAGGAGGTACCTGTCAAGATCTTGGATAGGAAGGAGCATGTCCTACGCTCAAAAATTATACCTCAAGTTAAAGTTTTGTGAAGAAACCATGCAATTGAGGAAATGACGTGGGAATTGGAATCGGAAATGAAAGCGAGGCATCCTCACCTTTTCGATATACCAGGTGCGTACGTCAATTTCGAGGACGAAATTTCATAAGGAGGGGAGGTTGTAAGACCCCAACTTTTATGAATAAAGATTTAATTTTCTTTATATATTATTTCGAAACAGTAAGGTGTTGTTTTGATAAATATGAAAGTTATGGGTGAAATGTGCAAATATTTTTGAAATGAGCAAGTGGTTATAAAATATTATTGTTGTCGGGGAATATTCATTTGGTCGTGGAATATTCTTGTTGTCGGGGAATATTCGTACGACGGCGCAGCTATTTGTGGGCTCCCACAACGGAATAACTGTCGGATATAGAAAGCGACAGAAATAACTTTTTTACAAAATAACGGCGTAGTTGTTACCGTTAGTACTGTTGAAATACCCGGTGGTTAAAATATAGTGATACGCGGTGTTGCACAGTAGCACACGGTATTGCACAATTTTTCGAATTATTGAGTCTTACGTGAGAAGGCACTTACTCAATTATTGTTATAGTAATTACTGTTCAATATTTTATATTATTGACTCAATAATTGCTACGTTGATATTTTATATTATTGACACAATAATTGCTACGTTGATATTTTATATTATTGACTCAATAATTGTTACATTGATATTTTATTGACTCAATAATTGCTACGTTGCTATTTTATATGATTAATTCAATAATGGCTACAGTTGATATTTTGTATTATTGATTCAATAATTGTCATTGCACAGTATTTCACATTATCAACTCAATAATTCATATTATTTGAATAATATTATTAGATAGCATTATTGACAATGTCTAAGGAAGTTCTGTCTAGGAGGGGTTATTTAATTGCGCGCCAGTAAGGAGAAGTCCTTATCGGAAGGCCCCCTCTTTCCTGGGAACGACCTGGTTGTCAATATTGTAGTTCTATAATATTATTTATGAATAATTAATTATTGATTTATATGATAAGAAAATATTTATTTTGTGGATAATAAAGAAGGAATTAGCGCTGATGAATTTTTATCAGTATTTTGGTGTGGAAAATCAACTGTTTCGGATAATTTATGTTTGGAATTTGGAAAAACTTTATTCTACAAAGTTGTAGAGAATTAAATTTTCTATAAAAGGACATAGAATTTGTATTTTTCTGACAAAGGGGCTATTTGTTATGAATTATTGAAGTTTCGAAAAATATATATATTTTTAATGGGTGGGCCCCACTTTTGTTAAAAAAAAAATAGCCGCCAGGCGGCGGAAATTTTTTGAAAATAATAATATTTTATTATTTTAGTCTCCTTTGGCATCCTAAGTTTTTCCTATAAATAGGGTGCTTAGGTTAGAATTGAAAAACACACCAGATTCAGAAGTTTTCTCTCTCTATAATATCGAGCGTATTTTTGTGAGTATTTTAATACTTTGAGTATTAGTATTCAGTGCAAGTTTTCTTCGGTATTATATCCGATATTCCAGTCAGAGGTACTATTCTTTTGAGGTAAGGGATGTTATTTTCTTTCGTAAATGATGTTATTCTTTTCAATATCATTATACCGAAATATTGGCATGGATTTTGTTATGAAATTCTTACTTTTTTTGTTGGGGTTACTATTCATGTATATGGCACTATTCACGTATACGGCACTATTCACGTATACGGCACTATTCACGGAAAAACTAAATTTTCTTCTATTTGTCCAAATTGTCTGTTATGGTTACTATCTTTGGTTGGATCTAAGTTTTGAGCTTTATTCTTGAATTTTGCTCCACAAAGTATTATTATGAAATATTCTTGAACTTTGATAAACTAAAATACGAATCCTTAATCTTGTTCTTTATTTCACTGGATTCGTTATTTATATGGTTTTTCATCATCCTCAGTTCTAAGTGGTGATATAACTGAATATCTTTGGCCTGTAGAGCAAAGATGAATGATTACCTGATGAATATATTTGGCCGTAGTGCAAATATGACAGGTGTTGAGATGAACATGACCACTGATGATACAAATGAATATCTTTGGCCTATAGTGCAAAGATGAATATTGATTCGAGATGTATATTGATTGATGTTACAGGGATAAAATATTGATGATGGACTTTTAAATCATAGAAGATAGTAGAATTCATTCTCTGCTTAACTCTTCTAATGAATTGTTATTTCCGCTGCGAATATTGATCTAAAGTTGGTTGTCCATTATATTTTATCTGATTTGTTGAAGACTAACGATAATTTATTTTTCATTATCTTAGTCATAATATTCTTTACTGAGCTAGTTGAGCTCACCCTTTTCATCTGTTGTCCTCTTCAGGAAATGAGAATGTTACGGGAACTAGTCGGGGGACAGAGTGATGGTCCGAGTTAGAGCAGTAGTAGTCCTCACTATTTCTGATAAATAGTGTGATAATAATTGTAATGAGGACTTAGTTTGAATATTAATATTTTCTACATATTTGTATTGACACTCACAGTTGTGTGGTCATATTTTGCACGACCGTGTGATATAAAGTTTGTATTTGAATTCTGTACCATGTATTTGGCGACTCAGAATGGGTTGGGTTGACTGGACCTATTATGGGGGTGTCACACAAATTGACTATTTTTTAAAACTATTTTGTGTACCATTATTGCCAAAATATAGGTAAAGAGGTTATAACAAAAAATGTATATACAATTTACTACTAATACCAATTTTTATAATGTTAAAAATATATTTATACATGCTTAATTATTAATTTTAAAAATAGCCAATTTGACTAAAAAAAGTCAAAACTGAGCAATTAATTTGGGACAGAGGGAGTAACATATTTAAGCCTTCTTCTTTTTTCTTCAACCTCTTACTTTCTACTTTAAATCAAAATTTACTTTTCATATTTTAAATCAAAAATTACTTTTCCTATTTTAAGTCAAAATAAGAAGGAATCTGTTTCCTTATTATATTACCTTTACAATTACTAACTTCAATAATCAGGAATAATATAATCCTAAAAACTTTCACGATTAATATTAGTTTTCCAAATATATTTAGAATTTGATTGCGAACCACCTACTGACTTATGAGTAATTAATTCCTAATTATATTAGGATAATATAATTCTTTCCAAAAACTTTTAAGATTAATAGTATTTCTCTAAAAATACATTTAGAGCTCGTTCAGTAACGACTTATTTTAAAATAACTTAAAGTTAAAATATAAGTTGACTTAAAAGTTATTTTAAATTATGATTTATAAGTAAAAACGTTCGGCATCAATTTGACTTATAAGTCAAAAATTATGTTAAAATAAGTTCTGAAGGTGTTCGACTCATAATGACTTATAAGTTAAAATCAAATGTAAAGATTACTAAAAAATAAAAATGACATTAAAAAAAAGTCAAAATAGAAGAGGGGCAAAATAGACATTATATTTGGTCAAACTAACTTATTTTAAAATGACTTATAAGTCATTTTAAAATAAATTACAAATACTTGCTTATTTTTATTGACTTAAAAATCAACGTATAAGTAAAAAAATAAGTCATTTTCAAATAAGTGAATACAAACCAACTTATAAGTCAGCCACGAACATGCTTTAATTGGGAGTGGTTAGCATGAAGTGAACTTCATGGTATGTTCATGCTAACCGGATCCGCTCTAATTTTTTGATTACCCACCACTTAGGCCATGTTTGGGTTTATTATTTGCAAACATTTAATAGCGAGTTTATGCTTTCTGGTAATTATAAATATCTCTTACCTACATGGGAGTGTGATTTTGTGATACTTGTTCCTACGGTATTGATGAGTTAAAAATATGTACTGCAAGTGCACAGAGTCTATTGTAGATTTGGCAAGTGCAGGTCGAACCACAGAAACTAGATCAATTCTTTAATATATCCTTAATTAATATTTTAGGCAAATTAGAAATAAATATAGTGGTGATGATTAACTAACTAAATTATGGAAACTATTAATGAGAAAAGATACCTAGGAATCCGAATCCACTAAGTACTAGCATAAATAATAATTACTTACTTTTCCGAATTAGCTCCTAAATTATTTCTCCTTCCCTTTAAAAATAGTGATTCATATAATTAATATGGGTAAGCATAAGTTATGGAAAATTCGTAGATTAACTATAACTTATCAAAACCTCGCAATTTATATGAGAACCATATGTAATTTGTGTGAAGGAAAATATGAAGGCCAAAACAATTAGGCACTAATTTCGGAACGGAAAGAAATTAATTATTATGAAATACCTAGTTTCATCATCATCCTAGGTATTAGAAATTTAGCTAGCCATGGAATTAAAAATAAAAACAAATAATATTAGTACTACTATTTGCATGAAATAAGAACAATAATTAATTTTTTTTATTATATTAATAAAAGAAAGTTATAAATACTCCCTGACAGTAGTACCACACGTGATTGGAATAAGAGAAAAGACAAATCCTAAATATCTTACTCCCTTCTACACAAGTGAAAAACTAAGGAAAAAAAAATAACAAGCGGTCCCTTCTATCTAAAACAAAAGGCCTATTTATAGGAAAAATAAATTTGTGCCCTAATTTAGGTTCCTTGAACTTGGACACTTTGGTTCCTTTTTTTTCTCTTCTTTCCTTCTTGACTCCAATCTCTATATGTCAATTCTCCAAGAGTCCCATGTAATCTTTTATTTGCTCTCCAAGAAAAACAAGATAAATTCTATAAAATAAAATAAAATATATTAGTTAAATAAAATAAACACATAAAATAATAAATATGAGAATACTAAAATGTTTAATTAATGTGTATATCAAATACCCCCATACCTATCTTTTGCTCGTCCTCGAGTAAAATAAAATAAAATAAAAAAACTATACTACCCCATTTTCGTAGGAAACACGATTGCACTTAGCACGTGTAACAAGTGTTTAAACCCCAAAGTTACCCCAAGTGGACTAGTTGTGTCTCGTGAGGGTTTGCAGTGAATATACCCACAAAATTCAAAAATATTTTTGAGTTCAACAAGTCATGCAATTAAATTAAAAACTTCTAAATATCCATGGGCATTATACATAAGCAAGATTAAATTCAAAATTATACTTTCATCTTATCAAAAATATTCAATCTTCATTCTAGACACCATCATTCATAAAATTAATTCCATGTGATGCATGCATGTGTATATGTTGTAACTCTTAGTAGGGATTTTACCATGAAAATCAAGCAAACTCATTTTTCTTTTTCTTCTTTTTTTTCCTTTTTTTTGAATTTTATTTTTTTTTTGAATTTTTTTCTCGACTTGTGCAATGTTTCATTTTCTTAGGCTTTTCAGAGTTACCCATGTAGCGAGCATTGGACCAATACTCCCAAACCAGTTGGTTTTAGGGCACTAGGTGTCGAGACATTCTTAAGGGCTTACTCACTCGAGTAACACAGGCCACAAAACTAGACTAGTCAAGCTGTTTTTATTCATCACACTTTTCAGCGTGAATATCGATGCTTTCCGAGGCTTGGATACCCAGTTATTTTGTTCAATGGACATTGAAGCAGTTATTTATTTCTTTTACTTTTCTTTTCCAATTTTTTTCTTTTTTTTTCCTTGAAATTGCTCGAATCATAGTTTATATCCACAACTAAGAGTTAGTGCGATCGTGAAGTGCAAAAATGCTTTTGAAATCAATTTTATTGCAGATGGTATTTCAAACTAAGATTTCGTACTTTATCAAAGATTCAAGAGTTCTAAATCTTTCAATCTTACTCATGACTTTTAACTCCACGGACACTTATTAGAATAAATTCAATCCATAAGAAGTCAAACAAAATTTTTTCAATTTTTTTTAAATTTTTTTTTTTACAAAAAGACTTAATTACCTAAAAAGAAGAGAAAAAAAATCTAATAATAAAAATGCAAAACTCCCCCCATACCTAATTCATGCATTGTCCTCTGCAAATGAATAAAGAGAACAAAGAAACGAAAGAATTGTACCTCGTAGGATGGGGCAGGAACCGGATGACAATACTGTACAAAAGAAAAAAATGCATACATACTTACAAAGATAAGTGCAGTGCTAGTCATTTTGAATCAGGTGGGTCAATAAGGTACACCACATCCTCTGGTTCGTTTGGCATTTCTAAAAAGGGTTGGCCATTCACTTTGAAAATTTCCCCACTATTTGGATTTTCAATATCGACTGCCCCATGAGAGTAAACTACCTTCACTACAAAAGGTCCATCCCATCTAGAACGCAATTTGCCAGAAAATAGATGTAGCCTAGAATTGTACAAGAGAACTTTTTGACCAGGTGAAAATAATTTTCTCAAAATTGATTTATCATGAAACACTTTGGTTCTTTCCTTGTAAATTTTAGCATTTTCATAAGTATCATTCCAAATCTCATCTAACTCAGCTAATTACAATTGTCTATGACTCCCACTAGTGGACATATCAAAATTCAACTGTTTTATGGCCCATAAAGCACGATGTTCAAGTTCAACAGGTAAGTGACAGGCTTTCCCAAACACAAGCCTATACGGTGACATTCCTAAATTCGTCTTAAAGGTAGTACGGTAAACCCACAAGGCATCTAGCAATTTTAGAGACCAGTCTTTCCTATTGGAACTCACCGTTTTTTCCAAAATTTATTTTATTTGCCTATTTGAGACTTCTACCTGACCACTTGTTTGAGGGTGATATGGTGTTGCAAGCTTGTGGGTGATGGAATACTTTTTCAGCAAGGATACAAAAGGCTGATTGCGAAAATATTTTCCTTGATCACTGATTATGGCCCTAGGGGTACCAAAGCGAGAGAAAATGTTCTATTTCAAAAATTTGACAACAACTTTGTTGTCATTGGTCTTGGTTGGTATAGCTTCTACCCACTTAGACACATAATCCACCGCAAGTAAAATATACAGATTTCCAAAAGAATTTGGAAATGGGCCCATGAAATCTATTCCCCACACATTAAATAATTCAATAACTAAAATGGGTTGCATTGGCATCATATTTGTGACGCCCCCAAAATAGGTTCAATACTCAACCCATTCTGAGTCGCCAAATACATGGTACAGAATCCAAATACAATCGTTTATAACATACGGTCGTGCAAAATACGACCACACAAACTATGAGCTTTGATACAAATCGTATATAATACGAAATATAAATACTCAAATTCATTACTTATTCATTATAATTATTGTCCCACTATTTTATAGAATAGTGAGAATTTCTACAGATCTAACTCTGATCATCACACCGTGCCCCAACTAGTCCCCGCAACATTCTCATTCACTGAAGAGGACAATAGATGAAAAGGGCGAGATCAACTAACCCAATAAAGGATATTATGTAAGACCCCGAATTTTATGAAATAAAAGTATTCAATTTTTCTATTTAGTAAATGGTTAAATTGATAAAAGTTTAAAATTAAGGGTGATATATGTAAATTTTTTAAAACAAGCAAGTGGTTATAAAATATTCATTATTGTCGGGGAATATTCGTTTGGTCGTGCAATATTCTTGTTGTCAGGGAATATTCGTACGACGGCGCAGCTATTTGTGGGCCCCACAACGGAATAACTGTCGGATATAGAAAGCGACAGAAATATCCTTTTTATAAATAACGGTAAAACTGTTGAAATACCCGGTGATAAAAATACAGTAATACGCGTTGTGCACAGTAGCACACGGTATTGCACAGTATTTCGAATTATTGGTTCTTACGTAAGAAGTCACTTACTCAATAATTGTTACAGTAATTACTGTTCAATATTTTATATTATTGATTCAATAATTGCATGATATTTTATTGGTTCAATAATTGTCACTGCACAGTATTTCACATTATCAACTCAATAATTCATATTATTTGAATAATATTATTAGATAGCATTATTGACAATGTCTAAGGAAGTCCTGTCTAGGAGGGGTTATTTAATTGCGCGCCAGTAAGGAGAAATCCTTATCGGAAGGCCCCCTTTTTCCTGGGAACGACCTGGTCGTCAATATTGTAGTTCTGTAATATTATTTGTGAATAATTAATTATTAATTTATATGATAAGAAAATATTTATTTTGTGGATATAAAAGAAGGAATTAGTGCGGATGTGTTTTTGCTAGTATTTTGGTGTGGAAAATCATCCGTTTGTGAATTTCGGCCAGTTTCGGTTAGGAATTTGGAAAGATTAAAAAGCATTGATTAATTGTGTGATGAATAACATAACCATTAGAGGAAGTTATGGTGATATGTGGCATTTTGTAAGTTGGGACCCATAGGTCATCATCTAAGAGTCACTTTCATAAATAGTAACTCAAATAGTAACTTGCGTCTTTGTTTTTTCAAGAGTTACTTACCTCTTTGTTTTTCCAAGAGTTACTTGCCTCTTCGTTTTTTCAAGAGTTATTTACCTCTTCGCAAATAGTAGTTGCCTCTTCAATATTACCAGGAGTCATTTTGGACATTCGTTAAAGCCAAAGGCCACTTTCAGTTCTTCTATAAATAGAAGTTCAATTCTTCATTATTTCTCACCACCAATTCACAGAGTTATACAGAGAGAAGCTTTAGAGAGAGAATAAGAGAGAAATAAGAAGAGTATTCTGCTACTACACTATTACAGTATTCAAACTTCTACTAAGGTAAGGGGTATTATTTATGTCGTATTTGTAAGGGATGTTATTTTCTTTCGTAAATGATGTTATTCTTTTCAATATCATTATACCAAGATATTGGCATGGATTGTATTATGAAATTCTTACTTTTTCGTGTCGGGGGTACTATTCACGTATACGACACTATTAATGTATATGACATTATTTACGTATATGGTACTACTTACGAATACGTGGTACTATGCACGGGGTACTATTCACGACAAAATTGGTTTTTTTTTTCTAACCAAATTATTGTTGATTTATGAATCTTAATTTTGAAATTAGATCGATGTTTTGATCATATTATTTTTATTATCATATATAATATTTTTATAATCTTGGCGATGAAATTCCTCTTTGACTTGAGTGTAAAGATGGGTAGATTATTGGTATGATCATGACTATAGATTCTCTTTGGCCAGTAGTGCAAAGATGGATTGTTAACTGGTATGTTCATGACCATTGAATTTACAATTGAATATCTTTAGCTTAAGGGAAAATGTGAATTGATCAACATGGTTATAATTATTGTTTATATAAATTCTGAAATGATTAGATATTTTTTGAGATATGAATATCTTTGGCATGTAGTGCAAAGATGAGCGGTTGATTTGTGAATATCTTTGGCCTGTAGTGCAAAGACGAATGATTAATTGTTGAATATCTTTGGCTTGTAATGCAAAGATGAATTGATTAGCATAATTATGAACAGGAACTGTGATTTGGTATAACCATGATCTTTGGTGTTTCAGGTAAAGACAGGTGATGAGAATTATCTTCGTCCTGAGTGCGAAGAGGAATTTATCAACATAATTATGATCATGAACTATTTACATGATTGTGGACAGAAACTATTGATTGATGTTACCGGGATAAAATATTGTTGGTAGACTTTTAACATGGAGACAATAGTAGACATTATGGTCTATTTGACTCTTCTAATGGATTGCTCGTTCCGTTGCAACTATGGTTGAAAAGTTTTATCATTTACCATATGTTTAAATCTCTGATTTATTACTGATGAAAACTATTGATAATTTAATTATCTTTAGTCATGATATTCTTTACTGGGCTATTTGTGCTCACCCTTTTGCTTCACAATTCCTTTCAGGTAACAAGAGTATAACGGGGTCTAGCAGGGATAACAGGGGAATAGAACGATGGTCTATAGCTATTGAGGTTTTCCATAAAACAGTATGAGAGGAATTATATTGAGAATTTAAAATGTGTGAGTCGTATTTTATACGTCATTTTAACAGTTGATTTTGGTGAACCAAATAGGTTGAGGTGAACCCAACTTTGGAAGGGTGTTTTGTCACTATCATACAAGATGTCTAATCACCTACGACTTCGGGTTATCATAAGACATGGTTGTGCACATCCACTTGCTGATTATATCTATGAGCACTACCTATATAATATTGGAGTTTGGTTGAAATATAATTCTCAATTGAAGACAATGGAAATAATTATATGGCAAGAGAAGACCCACCATTGGAAAGAATATGATAGTAATCTTCTCATTTTTCTTTGGGGTCTATTGGGTCAACCAAGGATAATTCTCAAGTCATATGATAACTTAGATGCATGGCCTCCCATGTACGAAGGTTTTCTTGAGTATTTTCCAAAGATTTTAATTCCTGAAACAGTTATTGACTGTACCTTTCTGTAACGTATTATTGATTTGGAGTATGGGCACTGTATTTGTATTGAAACTCACAGTTTAGTTGTGGTCGTATTTTGTACGACTGTTTTAAAGTTAGAATTTGAAGATTTATATTTAGAATTTTTGTTGAGTGTATTTCGTGGCGACCCAGAATGGGTTGGGTGGATTGGACCTATTTTGGGGGCGTTACATATTATGACTAAGATAATGAAAAACAAATTATCGTTAGCCTTCAATAAATCAGATAAAATATTATGGACAACAAGTTTTAGATCAATATTCGCAGCGGAAATAACAATTCATTAGAAGAGTTAAGTAGAGAATGAAGTCTACTATCTTCTATGATTTAAAAGTCCATCATCAATATTTTATCCCTATAACATCAATCAATATACGTCTTGAATCAAATATTCATCTTTGCACTACAGGCCAAAGATATTCATTTGTATCACCAGTTGGTCATGTTCATCTCAACACCTGTCCATCTTTGCACTACGGGCCAAAGATATTCATCAGGTAATCATTCATCTTTGCACTACAGGCCAAAGATATTCATCACGTAACTCGACATGAAAAGATAAAAATTTCACAAGAAAGTTCCGACCAATATTCTAGTGAAATGATATTAGATGAAGAGCAAAACTCAAGGAATTTCTGATCATTTCAGGAATTATAGAAGCAATACTTACCGTAGTAAGTTTAGAGTTAGGAATCTGAAATGAAACAATATACGAAACTGCAATTGGATTTTCACCCGTCAGGCGGTAGTCCGCTCAGACAGATTATTTCCATAATTTAATAACAACTGAATACGAAGGGTTATTCACCAGGCATGCGGTAGTCCGTATAGACAGGTTATTCCCACAGAATAATAAAGAATGGAATAACAACAGGATTTTACCATGCATGCGGTAGTCTGCGTAGACAGGTTATTCCAACAGAATAATAAAGAATGTAATAACAACCCTTATGAGTATTGAAAGAAAATAACTCTCTTCATGAATACGAAAGAAATAATACCCCTTACCTTAATAAAAATTTGGAGACTGCACTAGTGTAATAACAGAATACTCTTCTTCTTTCTCTCTTACTCTCTCTATAGCTTTAGTGAATTGGTGAGAAATAATGAAAAAATGAGCTTCTATTTATAGGCTTGGCAGAGTAAGGGTAAAATAGTCTTTTTGCTATAATTTATGACATCATCGCTTACATCATCGATCTTATGACATCATTGCTTACCTCATCGTTTCGATGACATCATTGCTTACCTTATCGTTCCAATGACATCATTGCTTACATAATAAGAATTCAAATTCAATTTATTCTCTTCCACCTCATTTTACTTTTATACCATGAATTTACTATAATAATGTTACCATTCAAATTATAAAATTCATACTATTATATAATCACATCATACTACTATAATGTAATATTATAATAATATATTAGAATGAATTATTTTATCGGACAAGATAAAATACCAACTTTCAACAAATGTCACATGTTAAAAATTCCTCAGTTTAAATCCACATTGAATAAATATTTTCTTATCATATATATCAAAAATTAATTATTCACAAATAATATTACAGAACTACAATATTGACAACCAGGTCGTTCCCAGGAAAGAGGGGGCTTTCCGATAAGGATTTCTCCTCATTGGCGCGGAATTATATAATCTAACCCCTTTCCTCGACAGAACTTTTTAGACATTATCAATAATGCTATCTAATAATATTATTCAAATAATATGAATTATTGATTTGATAATTTGAAATACTGTGAAATGACAATTATTGAATCACTAATATAAAATATCAATGTAGCAATTTTTGGATCAATAATATAAAATATTTAACAGTAATTACTGTAATAATTATTGAATGAGTGACTTCTTCCGTAAGAATCAATAATTAGAATTACTGTGCAATACCATGTGCCACTGTGCAACACCGCGTATTACTGTATTTTTTATCACCGGGTATTTCAACAGTTTAACGGTAACAGTTTTACCATTATTTTTATAAAAATTACTTATGTCGCTTTCTATATCAGACATTCATTCCGTTGTGGGGTCCACCAATGACTGCGCCGTCGTACGAATATTCTCCGACAAAAAAGAATATTCCTCGACTAAACGAATATTTCCCGACACAACGAATATTTTATAACCACTTGCTTACTTTGTAAAATTTGCACATTCCACCCATAACTTATCACATTTATCAAATCAACACCTTACTATTTCAAAATAATATATAAAGAAAATTAAATCTTTATTCATAAAAGTTGGGGTCTTACAATATACATCCTAGTGATCCTCCCTAATTGTTGACACCTATTGCAATTGGCACAAAATTCTGTGGCATCCTTTAATAGACTAGGCCAATAGAAACCACACTAGAGAACTTTGGCGGCCGTCTTTTTGCCTCCAAAATGTCCTCCACAAGCTTGGTCATGACAAAATGACAAAACACTCCTAAACTCATAGTCGGGTACACACCTCCTAATGATTTGATCAGGGCAATATTTAAACAAATAGGGGTTGTCCCAATAAAAGTGTATAACTTGTGAAAGAAACTTGGATCGGTTTTGTTTGGACCAATGGGAAGGAATCTCACTAGTCACTAGGTAGTTCACAATATCAGCAAACCAAGGTGTAGCAGATATGGAGAAAAGTTGCTCATCTGGGAAAGATTCATTTAAGGGTAGGTTAGAGTTGGACTCCACAACTAATCGAGACAAATGATCAGCTACCACATTTTCGGACCCTCTTTTGTCTTGTATCTCTAGGTCAAATTCTTGGAGCAATAAAACCCAACGAATTAAACGGGCTTTTGAATCTTTTTTGGAAAGAAGATGTCTAAGGGCAGCATGGTCAGTGTAAACAATTATTTTAGACCCAATAAGATAAGATTGAAACTTTTCTAGGGCAAAAACTACAGCTAGAAGTTCTTTTTCAGTAGTTGAATAGTTCAATTGAGCATCATTCAAAGTCTTACTAGCATAGTATATGACGTGGGGAATCTTGCTGATTCTTTGCCCTAGAACAGCACCAACTGTATAGTCAGATGCATCACACATTAACTCAAATGGTTGACTCCAATCAGGTGATTTGATGATAGGAGCTGAAGTCAACTCCCTTTTGAGTTGTTCAAAGGATTGAAGACATTTTTCATTAAATTCAAATTTTGTATCTTTTCCTAGAAGATTGGTCAAGGGTCTTGCTTTCTTACTGAAATTTTTAATGAATCGCCTATAAAAGCCTACATGTCCTAGGAACGAACGAATTTCCTTGATTGTCCTAGGTGGTGAAAGATTGGCAATGAGGTCAATTTTGGCTTTGTCTACTTCAATTCCTTTTTTAGAGATGATATGACCAAGAACAATTTCCTTTTTTACCATGAAATGACATTTTTCCCAATTTAGAATTAAGTTTATTTCCTTACATCTCCTTAGAACTAAGTCAAGGTGGTGAAGGCACTCATGAAATGTAGACCCAGATATGGAAAATCATCGATGAAGATTTCTAGGAATTTCTCTACCATGTCAGAAAAAATGCTCATCATGCATCTTTGAAAGGTGGCAGGGGCACTACATAGCCCAAAGGGTAGACGACGATATGCAAAGGTTCCATAAGAACAAGTGGATGTGGTCTTTTCTTGGTCTTCTGGGGATATGGGAATTTGGAAGTAGCCCGAGTAACCATTAAGGAAACAATAGTAAGCATGACCAACTTACCTTTCTAGAATTTGGTCTATGAAGGGTAAAGGAAAATGATCCTTTCTTGTGGCAGCATTGAGTTTTCTATAGTCTATGCAAACCCTCCAACCAGATTGGACACAAGTGGGAACTAACTTATTAGCTTCATTTTGAACTATAGTTAAGCCAGACTTTTTAGGTACCACCTGAACAAGACTTACCCAAGAGCTATCAGAAATGGGATAGATGATCCCATTATCTAAACACTTAAGGATTTCCTTCTTAACAACCTCTTTTAGAACTGGGTTCAACCGCCTTTGTGGGTCTCTCATTGGTTTAGAATCATCTACTAAGTGGATCCTATGTTGGACAATGGTTGGACTGATCCCCTTAATATCAGTTATGCTCCATCCTATGGCTTCCTTATTTTCTCTAAGAATGGTCAATAACTCTTCCTCCTGCATGTTTGTTAAGTCAGAAGCAATGATCACAGGAAGAGTTTTGGAAGGACCTAGATAGACATATTTAAGATTATCAGGAAGAGATTTAAGTTCTAACTCTGATGGATTCTTTTCAAGAAGTTCTGAGGATTTCAAGATTGCCTCAGTCATGGGTTCCCATTTAGAGTAAGACATTGGTGTGGATGACTCTAACATTTCATTCACCTCATTTACATATTCTGTCTCATCCCAATTGTGACCAAAATGATTTAGACAAAAATTAAAAATTTCGTTGTCTCCCGTAAGTTCATTTTCAGACATTTCCTGAATCATGTTCACTTCAACGGATTAGTCAGAAACATCAATAGGTTGCTTTCTCACATTAAACACATTTAAATCAATTATCATGTTCCCAAAAGTCAATTTCATTAGTCCATTTCTACAATTGATTAACGCATTAGAGGTTGCTAGAAATGATCTACCTAATATAACAGGAATTTAACCCTTGGGATTGGCAACAGGTTGGGTTTCAAGGATAACAAAGTCAACAGGGAAGACAAAATTGCCAACCTTAATGAGTACATCCTCCACTATTCCCTTTGGCACTTTAACAGAACGATCAGCTAGTTGGAGTGTGACACTTGTCTTTTTTAACTCCCCTAACCCCAATGTTTGGTACACAAAAAATGGTAACAAGTTTACACTAGCTCCTAAATCAAGCAAAGCTTTTTTAATTAAGGTGTCATATATGATGCATGAAATAGTAGGACAACCGGGGTCCTTATACTTCACAGGAACTTGACATGATAAAATGGAAATAACATGGGCTGTTAGAAAAGCTTGTTTAGGAACATGAGTGGTTCTTTTGTGTGTGCACAAATCTTTTAGACATTTAGCATATGAGGGAACTTGTTGAATGGCATCTAGAAGAGGAATATTAATTTTCACTTGTTTGAACACTTCTAAAATTTTATTTAATTGGGCTGACTGCTTGTTTGAAATGAGTCTTTGAGGAAATGGGGATTTTGGTTTAAAGACTTTTTCATTTGACTCAGAAGATGTGGTTTGATCATTTTTTGACACAAGCTTAGTAGATGGGCTTACAGACTCAGAGTTTGTGGGCTTTTCAGACTGGGCTGACTTTGAAGATGGATCATTAGATTCAACATTTAAATTTTTCTTTTCTTCATTATCAATGCCAGCATGATTGTTAAAGTAATTTTCAGACCTTAAAGAGATTACAGAATTCACATGATTGACTTGGTTGTTTTCAAGTGAATTAGCATGATAAGGTTTTTGATTAGGGACTGAAAATTTTGGATTGGTCTCGGGTTGACTAGGAAGCATACACTTCTCTCTTTCACTAAATGTAGTGGCCAATTGACTCATTTAGATCTCTAGACGAGATAATGCTTGGTTAGTGTTTTTCATGAACATTTCCATGTTCTTCTCTAAAGTGTTAAGTCTCTTCTCACTTTCATTAGAAAAACCTGGTGGATATTGAGGTGCTGAATTTGAATTTTGGTACGGACCAGGATTTGACTTTTGGTAAGGTTGAAAAGATTGATTTAGAGATTGATTGGCCTGATTTGAAGAGTTATTTGGGTAGGGTCCCTGGTTCCACGCAAAATTAGGATGATTTCTCCAACCTGGATTATAAGTGGGTGCAATTGGGTCATTCCTAGGTCTTTGAAACATTGCATTAACTTGTTCATATCCTTCAGGTTGAGCCATGACTCTAGGACATTCCTCTATCATATGACTTGGTGAATTACACCTTAGACACAAAGGTGTTGGTGTTGAGACTTGGTTCACATGTGATGGTCCACAAGTTTTTAAAGCTTCAAATCTTTTAATTACACCAGCCAACTTAGCTTCGGTGGCAATTGAATTGTTAATTGTATGAACACCCCTAGATGAGCTAGGTTTATCGGTTTCTCGGGTGGTTTCCCATTGCATGGTTTTTTCTGCTAAGTCTTCTAAAAATTCCCAAGCCTTTTCATCATCATTATTCAAAAAATCCCCTTGACACATTGATTCTAACATTGTTTTAGTGGGATAGTCTAGACCTTCGTAAGCAATTTGGCATAATTGCCATATCTCAATTCCATGGTGTGGGCACTGAGATAACAAATTTTTAAATCTATCAAAATATTTCCAAAAGGACTCTTTTTCAAGTTGGCAAAATTGATGAATTGCAGTCCTAATTTTAACAGTTTTATGATTTGGAAAATATTTTTTTAGAAATGTAACAACAAATCCCTCCCAGGTTGATATGGAATTATTTGGTAGGCTATATAACCACTTTTTAGCATTATCTTTTAAAGCAAATGTGATAAATCTTAGCCTAATTGAGTCATCAGACAATTGTTGAATTTTCATTAAAGCACAAACTTTCTCAAATTCCTGAATAAATAAATATACGTCTTTTATACCAGTGAACCTAGGTAACATATTTATATAATGTGGTTTAAGTTCAAAATTATTACCAGTTACCGGTGGTAGATTGATACATGAAGGTTGGGCAGAGCGGGAAGGATAACATCGATCCCTTAAAGAAACAGTTTGTGTGCCATCCATTTTTCTTAAAGTGAGATCTTTTAAAGTGAAATCCGAAAAATCAAATTTCTCACTAATCGGGATGTTTCGTCCCTAGTCCACACTTTTTGCATACACTACTTAGCAAATAAGCAAGTAACCACAAAAAAACAAATAAGAGAACAAAAAAAATAAAAAATAAAAAATTACTTCTAAGGTCAACCTAAATAAAATCTAGACAGCTCCTAACTGTTCCAAGTTACACCGCAAGGTACACCAAATTCAAAATTAATCACACCACTAGCTAGGTAAGTGTAAAAAAGGTGGGAGTCTCTCCGTAGATATGGTGACTAATTGAATAACCACACAATCTTTAGGCGTTTACCTTTTGAACCACTTGCCTAGACACTAGTAGTTGGATTAATTTAAAATTCAGCCTCCTCTTGGAATTTCTTGTCCTAATTGAGCTCGAGAGTCCTAGGGGCTAACATCTACTTGATTTTATTTGGTCAATGTTATGCAAAATATAAGTTGGGTTGTTTGTGGGCCAAGGGAGGGTGATGAAATCCCCACCTTATCTTGTTACAGGTTTTGCCCTTAATGTTAGATTAAAGATGAAAATGCACAAATAAAATAAAAAAACTATAAACAAATAAAATATCCTAAAACTATGTGAATTACGAAAGAAGGAGAAATTTTGACGTACCTCGGTCCTCCAGCAATCACCACAGTTTATATTTGACAAAAATAAAAATAAAAAAATAAAATAAAAATCTAAACAGAATGTGCTCTACATGAGTGAATGCATGAATGCGGCAAATAAAAAAATATTAAAAAAAAACTAAACTACTATTTTTTTAAAAAAAAATGGAGATACAAAGTACTAGGAAATGTGCAGCAACAAAATCTTTATCTTTTCGTTCTTTCGATCCGCTTCGATAATCCTGAAAAGAAAAAAAAATTAGAGTTAAAAACTAATTCGAATAAATAAAAATTAAGGAATAAAAATATTAATTCTATTCCCCGGCAACGGCACCAAAAACTTAATGAGTTAAAAATATGTACTGCAAGTGCACATCGTCTATTGTAGATTTGTCAAGTGCAGGTCGAACCACAGAGACTAGATCAATTCTTTAATATATCCTTAATTAATATTTTAGGCAAATTAGAAATAAATATAGTGGTGATGATTAACTAACTAAATTATGAAAACTATTAATGAGAAAAGATACCTAGGAATCCGAATCCACTAAGTACTAGCATAAATAATAATTACTTACTTTTCCGAATTAGCTCCTAAATTATTTCCCCTTTCCTTTAAAAATAGTGATTCATATAATTAATATGGGGTAAGCATAAGTTATGAAAAATTCATAGATTAACTATAACTTATCAAAACCTCGCAATTTATATAAGAACCATATGTAATTTGTGCGAAGGAAAATATGAAGGCCAAAACAATTAGGCACTAATTTCGGAACGGAAAGAAATTAATTATTATGAAATACCTAGTTTCATCATCATCCTAGGTATTAGAAATTTAGCTAGCCATGGAATTAAAAACAAAAACAAATAATATTAGTACTACTATTTGCATGAAATAAGAACAATAATTAAAAGAGAATTTCTATTATATTAATAGAAGAAAGTTACAAATACTCCCTGACAGTAGTACCACACATGATTGGAATAAGAGAAAAGACAAATCCTAAATATCTTACTCCCTTCTACACAAGTGAAAAAATAAGGAAAAGAAAATAACAAGTGGTCCCTTCTTTCTAAAACAAAAGGCCTATTTATAGGAAAAATAAATTTGTGCCCTAATTTAGGTTCCTTGAACTTGGACACTTTGGTTCCTTTTTTTCCTCTTCTTTCCTTCTTAACTCCAATCTCTATATGGCAATCCTCCAAGAGTCTCATGTATTCTTTTATTTGCTCTCCAAGAAAAACAAGATAAATCCTATAAAATAAAATAAAATATATTAGTTAAATAAAATAAATACACAAAATAATAAATATGGGAATACTAAAATGTCTAATTAATGTGTATAGCAGGTATCTTAGTTTTTAGTGTGATAAAATATCCAGTCACTTTCGATGATTAGTCTGCAGACTAATGAGAAGAAAAACTCTCTTTTTCAAGGTAAATTTTTATATAAAACTTGAACCATGTAAAAATAGAGTTTAATACAGATCAGATCTAAAACACTCCTCTTAAATAACGCCCTATCTTAAATAGCACTCCTTTATTAAAATTACGTTATTTTGGAGAGATTTTTTAAAGAACAAAATAATATTAAAATAGAGTGGTTCCACTTGCTTTTCTTTTATTTACAAAAATATCATCCGCGACCCTACTTGTTTTTTAAAAGAATCTCTAAAACGACGTAATTTTAATAAATAAATGTTATTTAAGAAATAGTATTATTTAAGATGAGTGCTTTAGATCCGTCCTCGAGATTAATAAGTTAAAATTTATCTAACAAAATACAAATGATTTTGAATTTTTCGCTCACTCAATAAATCATCTGGACCGTCCAAAGTTTGAAATAAATCCCACCGTCGATATAGTGCCAGAGGCAAGGGACACAGCTAGTATAACATATAACATACTAGCTGTGTCCCGTGCCTCCGGCACTACATCGACGGTGGAATTTATCCCAAACTTTGGAAGGCCCAGATAATTTATGAGTGAGCGGAGAATTCAAAATTATTTGTATTTTGTTAGATACTTAGATGCTTATGCAGTAAGGATCTTAAGCATACCCGGTTAAATGACATACCCGATTAAGTAACATAACTATTTAACTGCTCCTTATTTTGAGATTTGAGTTTCTCTCTACTCACATCACAAGTTTATCGGTTAGCACCCTCCTCTCTCTCTCCCCGAAAGAAAGCCCCTAGCTCAAAAATTTCAGAGGAATCAGAGGGGATCAAAGGACAAATTTCAGATCTAGGCGTCTCGCGACTTCAATTCGTTAAGAGCTCTCTTATTTACTCTCCTAAATTCGTCAGCCCCAATCCTGGGGTTGCCGAAATGAATGATTTCTCGATCTCTTTCTCTTGAGGAGGTTAAGGTATATTCCGACCTTAAGGCTTTAGATGAGTTATAGACCATATCATATATGATATGCATTCAAACAGCTGCATTTATTTGGGAGATTTTTAAGCTGATTTTTTGAGCTCGAGATTGTTATTACATGTACCTTGTATGTGATTTTTTGGGTGATTATTTTTAATTGTTCCGCCATTAGGTGTGTAATTTTTGCTTTCTCTTAGTTGAAGCTTTTGGTTGAAGTGAAATCAGCTGCAATTTGGTTTTCAGTTAACCCGTGTCATTTAAAATTGAAGCCTTGAGGAAACAAGATTGGGGCAGAGGGGAACAGGGGTAGGGGATTGTTGATATGTAATATGGAAGGGCAATGGATGTTTGTAACCCATGTGTTATATTTTGTTTTTTGTAATTATTCTAATTGTTTTTTTCCTTTGTGGCTTTTAGATTCTCAAAAAGATACACAATCTTTTCTTGAACATGAAATAGTTGTTACTCGGACAAGTACGCCTTAGGGGATGTCTCTACACCTAGCGTCCTAAAGCAATCTGGTTTGGGAGTCGTTAGTCAAAAGTCCGCTACATGGGTAATTTTGAAAAGCTTAAGGGGGTTGAACATTGCACAAGTTAGACTTGAACATTGCACAAATCAGACGAAAAATAATTAGTGGAATGGAGCATAAAATACACCCGCTGAGCATAAGCATTTAATGATGAACATTTACTTGCTTCATAACCTGGTTTCCCTATTTTTTATATGGAAGCCATGATCGGTCAAATATTTGTGAGAAGAGTGAGTGTAAACATGACATTGATCACATAAACAACTTTGAAATTGCTAATAAGATATTAGACAAACACACAAAAAGAGACTAGAGTTGTGTTAGTAAGGTGAAAATGTACGAGGCTATGATTGTACAAGTTGCGATATTAACTTTGAGCTAAGTGTTTATCTCTGAGGCATATGCATTGTCTAACTATTGTGGTTATTGCTCGATCTCATTAGTTGCATTCAATTTTTTTAGTTTGTGTTAGATTTGTTGTGCTAGATTGCTTGAGGGCAAACAATTGCTCAAGATTGGGGGAATTTGATGAGTAGGTTGGAAACCCACGAATTGGGTACTTATATCTTGAAATATTGTGAGTTTTTGAGTTTTGTTCGTGTTATTTTCTTATGTTTGGTGTTACTTTGCAAGGAAGGGGCCATGAATGGGATATAGAGCTGATAAGGGGAGAAAAGCAAGAAGAATTGGACAAACTGACAGAGCGGCGCCTGCGTGCTGCCTATGTACTGATCTGGGTGCGGGGCGCCAGGCATTACTTGGAACTCTGGACAGCGGGTGCGGGGCTCGCCGAACGAGAAGATTTGATGCTGAATTTTTATTTTGTTTCCAAGATGCTTTAGAATAGGACTTTGACTTACCTTATGTAATAGGGTTTTCATTAGGATTCTAAATACTTGATGATAACTTGGATTAGGGGGATTACTTTTGACTGCAATTTATTGACAGCCAATTCTATTGGAGACTTGGAAATTTCAATTGAGAACACAACAAGACGATGATTGAAGCTACGGAGATTGGAGTTCCTCGAAAGGGTTTTTCTTCTTCTCTTTTATTTATTATCTGTACTTGAGATGTTATTTAATTTTAATCTTCTAGTTTCTATTATGATGATAAACTAATTTCTCACTTAGGAGTACAATGGAACCTTTTTCAATGCTTTAATTTAGTTATCATTATTTTCATTTGTTGATCTTATGAAATTGAGTATCATATTTTGTGCTTAATTATTAATTGTCTAACTAGCAGCTAATTTGATATCCTAGATGGAATTGAATGAGGAAATCTAGGATTAGATCTGGATGTGATAACGCTTGAATTTGTTGATTCTTGTTAAGAATAACATAATAGTATATGACACGAAAGCACTTGTATGCCATGCGTAACTGCGATAGGAGTTTGTGCTTAATGAATCTATTTTAAGTGTCTTGCATGAAAATAACAAAAAAACTGGAATAAATCTTTTTATTAGTCATTGAAAGATGTTCATAATTTAATAGGCAATCCTAGTTAGCAACTCATTGGATTAATCAAGTGGGAATAAGATAAGGCGATTATTGTGAAGTAATTGGAAAAATTGTATTCTTATGTCTTTATCATTTGGTGATCAATAATTGTTAGTTAATTGGTTTCTATTTCTTTATTTAAAAAAAATTCACAAAATAGTTGAGTGATTGTTTAAGTGGATTAACTTGGTAAAAACTTGATAATTAGAGTAATTGTTAGTAATCGTTTTATGTGGGTTCGACAATATTTCTTATCACTTTATTACTTGATTGACTGTGTGCACTTGTGCGTATTTGTCATTTATATAAGTCGGATATTCTATAATAATCAAAGAGCTGATTTCGATAACATACCAAATAATAGAAAAAAACAGTGATTACAGAGAAAAAGTGGGAGAAAATGTTGTCAGGATGGACGCCTTGTCTAAGGCGTGAAACTCAAGTTCTGGTCTTCAAAAGGGGCGTTAGTTCAAATCCCACTTCTGACATTTTCTATTATTTTTATTTAGGAAAAAAAGTGAGAGAAAATTAAGAGCTTTTGTGAAGGTTTATTCACTGGTTTTCATCATCTTTTCGGATTAATTAATTGCTTGAAGACTTTAATTAATTTGGAGGTTCTGGGTAGTGAGGTAATTTGAGTTTTTACTAAAATTAAGGTGTTTTTGTATTCTCTCAATTTCATAATTACTCAAGTTTTTTATTATAAATTTGGAAGAATTATTTGTACTCACATATGAATATAGTGAAATTTTTCGGAGCTTGATATGTGGTTTTTATCTCTTAATTTTAGAGGTTTTTCCACCTAAGATTTGGTGTCTTGTGGTGGTTTATTTTTCTTATTATTATTTTCCGTGATTATAATTTATTTGGTGGAATTGCATTATTTGTTTGACGTTCTTTGTTATTTAATTTATCAAAGACGGTTATAGTTGGAAGAGTTTTTCTCAACAATATATAGAAAAAATTTAGAAAATGTTAACTAATATAGTCAGATTAGTGCATTATGTGTGTAGTTGATGATATGACGTAATCCCATTGAAAATACTCTTGTTATTTTAAACATTAAGTCATTAAATTGATAAGAAGTTAAATTTAAGGGTAGTGTGTGTAATTAAAGTAACAAAAATAAGTCGATGATGTTGGTGTTTGATTACATCTTAATGTATTTTAACAGCTCATCTCTTAATGCATCTTAACAACCCACATCTTTGTATTAAGACGTCATCTGAATAGTTTAGACTCATATTTGTATCTTAACTATTTAGAGGACCTCTTAATACAAAGATGTGGACTCTTAATACAAAGATGTGGGTTCTTAAGATACATTAAGAGGTGAACTGTTAAGATACATTAAGATGCAATCAAACACCATCAGTTTAGTGGTTAAGACTTATAGGTACTGTGACCTTTTTGCTGATTGATTATTTTTTTCTTCATTATGGAAATTTGTTTTTTTTTTATGTGAAACTTGTTTGTGAGTTTGTTGATTGATTATTGATATTGTAATAGTGAATTAGTGATGATGTAATTGATTATGAAATTATATCATATTCTCCAAAATGTGATTTTTCAAATAAAAGTTACAAAATCAATATTGGTTTTTTTTTAAAAAAATAACAAAAATAATATCGGCGGAAACACCAAAAAATATTCGATATTGTACGACGACGCGATAACAATCAATTATTGATATAGTGAGAAAAGTGAAATGAAAAATTAAAAACAACCAACAACAAAAAGAAAAGAAAACGGGATAAATCAACTTTTGGTACCTGTACTGGGATACGACTTACAAGTTGGTGTCCGAAGTGAAAAAAGTTACAAACTGGTGATTGTACTCGAAAAATGTTACACTCCGTGAAATAGTAGGGTTTCATCCTTATTCTGTTTGAAAATTTGACAGGTCAGAAGCAAAGGATGACATGGCGATGACTGGGCAACAAAGTTGTATTGATGTGTATTTCCCCATGTATAATTTATAAAGGAACAGATTGATATTCGGGGGAAAAAAACTAGGGCTTCTGTCTCTTCTTCTATCCTTCTTCTTCTCTCATTCTTCTTGTCTCGATTCTCCTTGATTACTGGTTCCCATATATTTATTAAAGGGTTTTCAGTGTTTAATTGAAAGGATGAGCTCGTCTTGGAGTGGAATCGTAAATGAAATCGGGGAAGAAGATTGTAGTTCAGGCAAAAAAAATGAATGGATTACGCCAGAGTTCCCAAGTCGGTGCCACTGTGGAGCAATGGTGCGAATGTGGGAGGCAAGGAAAGATGGAACAAAACATCTAGGAAGGCGATTCATTGGGTGTATTAATTATTGGGTAAGATTTTGGAAAGATGTTTTTTTTATTTCTTTCCATATGATTGCTTATGTTAATTGTGACGCCCCCAGAATAGGTCCAGTCAACTCAACCCATTCTGAGTCGCCAAATACATGGTACAGAATTCAAATACAAACTTTATATCATACGGTCGTGCAAAATACGACCACACAACTGTGAGTGTCAATACAAATATGTAGAAAATATTAATATTCAAACTAAGTCCTAATTACAATTATTATCAAACTATTTATCAGAAATAGTGAGGACTACTACTGCTCTAACTCGGACCATCACTCGGTCCCCCGACTAGTCCCTGCGACATTCTCATTTCCTGAAGAGGACAACAGATGAAAAGGGTGAGCTCAACTAGCTCAGTAAAGAATATTATGACTAAGATAATGGAAATAAATTATCTTTAGTCTTCAACAAATCAGATAAAATATAATGGACAACCAACTTTAGATCAATATTCGCAGCGGAAATAACAATTCATTAGAAGAGTTAAGCAGAGAATGAAGTCTACTATCTTCTATGATTTAAAAGTCCATCATCAATATTTTATCCCTGTAACATCAATCAATATACATCTCGAATCAATATTCATCTTTGCACTACAGGCCAAAGATATTCATTTGTATCATCAGTGGTCATGTTCATCTCAACACCTGTCATCTTTGCACTACGGCCATTCATCAGGTAATCATTCATCTTTGCTCTACAGGCCAAAGATATTTAGTTACATCACCTTTTAGGACTGAGGATGATGAAAAATATTTTAAATAACGAATCCAGTGAAATAAAGGATAAGATTAAAGATTTGCAATCTAATTTATCCAAGTTCAAGAATACTCCATAATAACACTTTGTGGAGCAAAATTCATGAATAAAGCTCAAAACTTAGATCCAACCAAAGATAGTAACCATTACAGACAATTTGGACAAATAGAAGAAAATTTAGTTTTTTCGTGAATAGTGCCGTATACGTGAATAGTAACCCCGACGGAAAAAATAAGAATTTTAACATAAAATTCATGTCAATATTTTGGTATAATGATATTGAAAAGAATAACATCATTTACGAAAGAAAATAACATCCCTTACCTCAAAAGAATAGTACCTCTAACTGGAATATCGGATATAATACCGAAGGAAACTTGCGGTGAATACTAATACTCAAAATATCTAAATACTCACAAAAATACGCTCGATATTATAGAGAGAGAAAACTTCTGATTCTGGTGTGATTTTCAATTCTAACCTAAACACCCTATTTATAAGAAAAGCTTAGGATGCCAAAGGAGACTAAAATAATAAAATAATAATATATTTTTTTCCCTCCAGCCGCCGGCTGCTCTCCCAAAAAGCCATCAGCATATTTTTCAACCAAAAGTGGGGCCCACCCATTAAAAAAATATTTATTTTTTGAAACTTCAATAATTCATAATAAATAGTCCATTTGTCAGAAAAATACAAATTCTATGTCCTTTCATAGGAAATTTAATTCTCTACAACTTTGTAGAAGGAAGTTTTTCTAAATTCCAAACATAAATTATCCAAAATCCATAAACAGATGATTATCCACACCCAAAATACTGATAAAAACTCATCAGCGCTAATTCCTTCTTTAATATCCACAAAATAAATATTTTCTTATCATATAAATTAATAATTAATTATTCACAAATAATATTACAGAACTACAATATTGACAACCAGGTCGTTCCTAGGAAAGAGGGGGCCTTACGATAAGGACTTCTCCTTACTAGCGCGCAATTAAATAACCCCTCCTAGACAGAACTTCCTTAGACATTGTCAATAATGCTATCTAATAATATTATTCAAATAATATGAATTGTTGAGTTGATAATGTGAAATACTGTGCAGTGACAATTATTGAATCAATAATACCAAAATATCAACTGTAGCCATTATTGAATCAATCATATAAAATGGCAACGTAGCAATTATTGAGTCAATAAAATATCAATGTAACAATTATTGAGTCAATAATATAAAATATCAACGTAGCAATTATTGAGTCAATAATATAAAATATTGAACAGTAATTACTGTAACAATTATTGAGTAATGGCTTTTCACGTAAGACTCAATAATTCAAAATACTGTGCAATACCGTGTGCTACTGTGCAACACCGCGTATCACTGTATTTTAACCACCGGGTATTTCAACAGTACTAACGGTAACAACTACGCCGTTATTTTGTAAAAAAGTTATTTCTGTCGCTTTCTATATCCGACAGTTATTCTGTTGTGGGGGCCCACAAATAGCTGCGCCGTCGTACGAATATTCCCCGACAACAAGAATATTCCACGACCAAACGAATATTCCCCGACAACAAGAATATTTTATAACCACTTGCTCATTTTAAAAATATTTGCACATTTCACCCATAACTTTCATATTTATCAAAACAACACCTTACTATTTCGAAATAATATATAAAGAAAATTAAATCTTTATTCATAAAAGTTGGGGTCTTACAACCTCCCCTCCTTATGAAATTTCGTCCTCGAAATTAACGTACGTACCTGGTATGTCGAAAAGGTGAGGATACCTCGCTTTCATTTTCGATTCCAACTCCCAGGTCATTTCCTCAATAGCCTGGTTTCTTCACAAAACTTTAACTTGAGGTATAATTTTCGAGCGTAGGACATGCTCCTTCCTATCCAAGATCTTGACAGGTACCTCCTCGTACGTTAAATCTTCAGCTATCTCGTCTGGTTCTAACTCAATAATGCGGTTTGGATCCTTCACATATTTACGTAACACGGATATGTGAAACACGTTATGAACACGAGACATGCTTGGAGGTAAAGCGAGTTTATAGGCCACATTTCCTACTCGGTCAAGAATCTCAAATAGACCAATGAATCGTGGGTTGAGCTTTCCTCTCTTGCCAAACCTCGCAACTCCTTTCCACGGAGCAACACGTAATAACACATGGTCTCCAACATTAAATTCCACGTCCTTTCGATGAAGATCCGCATAACTCTTTTGTCGATCTTGTGCTGTTTGTATACGTTGTCGGATTATTTGGATATTTTCTGTAGTCATACGTACCAACTCCGGTCCCAACAATGTTGTTTCACCCACCTCGTTCCAACATACTGGAGAGCGACACTTTCTCCCATACAATGCCTCGAATGGAGCTACGCCTATACTTGCCTGATAACTGTTGTTGTAGGAGAATTCCACCAATGGTAAATACTTATCCCAACTCCCTTTGAAGTCTAGAACACAAAGTCTCAATAGATCTTCAAGAGTTTGAATAGTCCTTTTCGATTGTCCGTCTGTTTGAGGATGATAAGCCGAACGGAATCGTAAATCCGTGCCCATAGCTTTCTGCAAACTGATCCAAAATCGTGAAGTAAATCTGGGATCACGATCCGAAACTATGGATACTGGCATGCCATGCAATCTCACAATCTCATTCACGTACATATAAGCAAGACGTTCAAAGGAATAAGTCTCTCGTATCGGCAAGAAATGAGCAGACTTGGTTAATCTATCAACAATAACCCAAATCGCATCTAAGCCTTGAGAAACCTTGGGAAGACCCGTAACGAAATCCATCGTAATGTGTTCCCACTTCCATTTCAGAATCTCCAGTGGTTGCAATGGACCCTTCGGCACTTGATGCTCCGCCTTTACACGTTGACAAGTTAAACATCTCGAGATGAACTCCGCGATCTCTTTCTTCATATTGCTCCACCAAAATGTATGTCGAAGATCACGATACATTTTAGTACTCCCAGGATGGATCGCAAACGGTGTGTTGTGTGCCTCCATCTTCATCGATTCTTGCTTCTGGAATTGCACCTTCTTGCACCTTCTTCTTCATCTTCATCAGCTCCGCATCCGTAGCTTGAGCAGCTTTAACTTTATCAATCAAAGCTGGTTCTATGCGTATACTTGACATCATCGCACTCGTTCCCACATATGATCTTCTACTCAACGCGTCAGCTACCACGTTCGCTTTTCCAGGATGGTATTGGATGGTATGATCGTAATCTTTCAACAGCTCAAGCCAACGTCGTTGCCGCATGTTGAGTTCCTTCTGAGTGAAGAAATATTTAAGGCTTTTATGATCCGTATAAATCTCCACTTTCTCCCCGTACAGGTAATGTCTCCAGATCTTTAACGCGAAAACGACTGCTGCCAACTCTAGATCATGAGTAGGATAATTCCTCTCATATTCTTTGAGTTGTCGCGAGGCATAGGCTATGACTTTCCCATGTTGCATGAGAACACATCCTAACCCTTTGCCCGAAGCATCGCTGTAGATAACAAATCCATCCGAACCAAGTGGTATTGTCAGAACAGGTGCCGAGATAAGTCTTCTCTTGAGCTCTTGGAAGCTCTTCTCGCATTCCTCACTCCAAACGAATTTTGTATCCTTCCGAGTCAACTAAGTTAATGGAGTAGCGATTCGAGAAAATCCCTCTACGAATCTCCGATAATAACCAGCTAAGCCCAGAAAGCTTCGTACTTTAGTCACCGACTTAGGTTGCTCCCAGCTTTGTATTGCTTCAATCTTCGCCGGGTCCACAGATACTCCACGTTTCGATACCACGTGCCCAAGGAATGATACTTCCTCAAGCCAGAACTCGCATTTCTTCAGCTTGGCATATAGCTTGTTTTCACAAAGCTTTTGAAGTACCAACTTCAAATGGTGTTCATGATCTTCACGGCTTTTAGAATAGATGAGAATGTCATCAATAAAGACAACAACGAATTGATCCAAATACTCCTTAAATACACGGTTCATCATATCCATGAAAGCAGCAGGAGCATTAGTCAATCCAAAAGACATGACTAAGAACTCATAATGCCCGTACCGAGTTCTGAAAGCAGTCTTCGGAATATCCTCAGTTTTAATCTTCAGCTGATGATATCAAGAACGAAGATCGATCTTTGAAAAGAATTGCGCTCCTTGCAACTGGTCGAACAGGTCATCAATACGAGGTAACGGATACCTATTCTTGATGGTGACATGGTTCAACTCCCGATAGTCAATACAAAGTCTCATACTCCCGTCTTTCTTCTTTACGAATAAAACAGGAGCACCCCAAGGAGACGTACTAGGACGAATAAAACCGATGTCTAACAACTCCTGTAGTTGGACCTTTAACTCCTGAAGTTTAATAGGAGCCATTCGATATGGGGTTTTAGAAATGGGTTTTGTACCGAGTTCAAGGTCAATAAAGAATTCAACTTCACGTTCTGGGGGTAGACCGGGAAGTTCTTTGGAAAATACATCAGGAAACTCATTAACAACGGAAATATCATTCAAATCTGATGTATTCTGGTTTAGATCAGTGACATGAGCTAAGAAAGCTTGACATCCGTTTTTCAATAAACGAATAGCTTTATGACTTGAAATGATATTGACTGATTTTAGTGGTTTGGTGATTTGGATTCGTACAACAGGTTGATTAGGAATATGAAAACTAACAACCTTACGAAAACAATCAATTCTGGCATGGTAATTGGTTAACCAGTCAATTCCTAAAATCACGTCAAATGCAAGTATTTTCAAAGATATAAGATCAACAGGTAAGGTAAGGGTACCAATCTGAATCAAGCAAGATTTGTAAACTGTAGATGTAATGAAGGTTTCTCCTAACGGAGTTTCAACAGATAAGTCAAAGTCTAATTTATCAGAAGTCAAGTTCAAACGTTGAGCACAAGCAGGTGAAATAAAAGAATGGGTAGCACCGGTATCTAGCTAGGTTTTAACTTCGCAAGAGTTTATAATTAGCTTACCCGTAATCACCTCGTGTGGATTCCTCGCGTTTTGGGCTGTTACGACAAACGCTCTTCCAGGAATCACCGACTTTGACTTGTCTGCAACCGCCTTTGGAATCACCACCCCCGCTGGATTTGGTTTCGTAACAGGACAATCTCGAGCTATATGTCCTTCCTTTCCACAATTATAACATGCTTTGAATTGTTGTGGATAGTTTGGGCTGATATGTCCCTCTTTCCCGCACTTATAGCATACGACCGGTGGTCGTTCTCCTCCCCTAGAAACAGTTGATGCTGGTGCTGATGTCGACGTCTTCACGTTCTCATTGTTGTACCTTCTCTTCTTGAAATCTCCTCCCGATTCGCTTTTTCTACTATCATGGCCACGATTACCACCGGAGTGGTTACCGCTTCTGTCATACTTTCCTCCTCGCTGGTTGTCATTGCTCCGATGACTGCTGCCACCGGTACGACCTTGGTTATGGTCCCTCGGTTGAACATAATCATTATCTCGTTCTAATAACTGGGCCCTGTTTACTACATCCGAATATAAAGAAAATTTATGAGAAATGAGGTATTGACGTATTTCGGGTTTCAAACCTCTTAGAAACATCCGCGTCATACGTTCCTCATTCTCCACCAAATGAGGTGCAAACCTGGACAGCTCCGCGAACTTAGCCTCGTACTGGGATACAGTCATGTTGTTTTGCTCGAGTCTGATAAACTCTACTTCCTTCATATGACGAATACTTTCAGGAAAGTACTTGTCATTAAATAGTTTCTGGAACGCTTCCCAAGACATCTTGAGTGCGGCAGGCTGCGTACGCTTCACAGATTCTCACCAGTAATCTGCCTCTCCACGGAACATAAACGTGGCGAATGAAACCTTCTGTTCCTCCGTACATCCCAAGACATCAAATATCTTGGTAATTTGTTTAATCCACGTCTCCGCCTTGATCGGATCTGGCTTTCCTAGAAACTCTGGTGGTCCCAATTCTTTGAACTGCTTGGCAGTAACAATTCGCGAGTTATTATTATCTCCACCTATATGTTGCACACGAGTCTCCCTCGTCTGGTTTTGCATGAACTGCAGAAAACTTCTAAACATCTCATCATTTATCGTCTGACCAGCGTTGTTTTCAGGATGAACATTGCCTTCTTGATGCACGTCCTCCTGGTTAGTGATTAAAGGTGTCTCCACGGTCTCATTCACTTTGTTGTTAACATTCTCAGCTACCATTCTCAAATACTGCCATAAAACAATAAACAAATCAACATATCACATATTAACCCTATGCTCCGACTGACCAATTAAATACCACATAAGCTTAGGTAGGACATACTAGTGAAGGATTTACTCGTCTCTCCTCTCCTAATTCTATTCCCCGATCTCCGCCAGAGATCATATCCCTAAGCTCTGATACCAACTGTGACACCCCCAGAATAGGTACAGTCAACCCAACCCATTCTGAGTCGCCAAATACATGGTACAGAATTCAAATACAAACTTTATATCACACGGTCGTGCAAAATACGACCACACAACTGTGAGTGTCAATACAAATATGTAGAAAATATTAATATTCAAACTAAGTCCTCATTACAATTATTATCACACTATTTATCAGAAATAGTGAGGACTACTACTGCTCTAACTCGGACCATCACTCTGTCCCCCGACTAGTTCCCGCAACATTCTCATTTCCTGAAGAGGACAACAGATGAAAAGGGTGAGCTCAACTAGCTCAGTAAAGAATATTATGACTAAGATAATGGAAAATAAATTATCGTTAGTCTTCAACAAATCAGATAAAATATAATGGACAACCAACTTTAGATCAATATTCGCAGCGGAAATAACAATTCATTAGAAGAGTTAAGCAGAGAATGAAGTCTACTATCTTCTATGATTTAAAAGTCCATCATCAATATTTTATCCCTGTAACATCAATCAATATACATCTCGAATCAATATTCATCTTTGCACTACAGGCCAAAGATATTCATTTGTATCATCAGTGGTCATGTTCATCTCAACACCTGTCATCTTTGCACTACGGCCATTCATCAGGTAATCATTCATCTTTGCTCTACAGGCCAAAGATATTTAGTTACATCACCTTTTAGGACTGAGGATGATGAAAAATATTTTAAATAACGAATCCAGTGAAATAAAGGATAAGATTAAGGATTTGCAATCTAATTTATCCAAGTTCAAGAATACTCCATAATAACACTTTGTGGAGCAAAATTCAAGAATAAAGCTCAAAACTTAGATCCAACCAAAGATAGTAACCATAACAGACAATTTGGACAAATAGAAGAAAATTTAGTTTTTCCGTGAATAGTGCCGTATACGTGAATAGTGCCATATACGTGAATAGTAACCCCGACGGAAAAAATAAGAATTTCAACATAAAATTCATGTTAATATTTTGGTATAATGATATTGAAAAGAATAATATCATTTACGAAAGAAAATAACATCCCTTACCTCAAAAGAATAGTACCTTTGACTGGAATATCGGATATAATACCGAAGGAAACTTGCGCTGAATACTAATACTCAAAGTATCTAAATACTCACAAAAATACGCTCAATATTATAGAGAGAGAAAACTTCTGATTCTGGTGTGATTTTCAATTCTAACCTAAACACCCTATTTATAAGAAAAACTTAGGATGCCAAAGGAGACTAAAATAATAAAATAATATTTTTTTTCCTCCAGCCGCCGGCTGCTCTCCCAAAAAGCCATCAGCATATTTTTCAACCAAAAGTGGGGCCCACTCATTAAAAAAGTATTTATTTTCCGAAACTTCAATAATTCATAATAAATAGCCCCTTTGTCAGAAAAATACAAATTCTATGTCTTTTCATAGGAAATTTAATTCTCTACAACTTTGTAGAAGGAAATTTTTTCAAATTCCAAACATAAATTATCCGAAATCCATAAACAGATGATTATCCACACCCAAAATACTGATAAAAACTCATCAGCACTAATTCCTTCTTTAATATCCACAAAATAAATATTTCCTTATCATATAAATCAATAATTAATTATTCATAAATAATATTACAGAACTACAATATTGACAACCAGGTCGTTTCCAGGAAAGAGGGGGCCTTCCGATAAGGACTTCTCCTTACTGGCGCACAATTAAATAACCCCTCCTAGACAGAACTTCCTTAGACATTGTCAATAATGCTATCTAATAATATTATTCAAATAATATAAATTATTGAGTTGATAATGTGAAATACTGTGCAGTGACAATTATTGAATCAATAATACCAAAATATCAACTGTAGCCATTATTGAATCAATCATATAAAATGGCAACGTAGCAATTATTGAGTCAATAAAATATCAATGTAACAATTATTGAGTCAATAATATAAAATATCAACGTAGCAATTATTGAGTCAATAATATAAAATATTGAACAGTAATTACTGTAACAATTATTGAGTAATGGCTTTTCACGTAAGACTCAATAATTCAAAATACTGTGCAATACCGTGTGCTACTGTGCAACACCGCGTATCACTGTATTTTAACCACCGGGTATTTCAACAGTACTAACGGTAACAACTACGCCGTTATTTTGTAAAAAAGTTATTTCTGTCGCTTTCTATATCCGACAGTTATTCTGTTGTGGGGGCCCACAAATAGCTGCGCCGTCGTACGAATATTCCCCGACAACAAGAATATTCCACGACCAAACGAATATTCCCCGACAACAAGAATATTTTATAACCACTTGCTCATTTTAAAAATATTTGCACATTTCACCCATAACTTTCATATTTATCAAAACAACATCTTACTATTTCGAAATAATATATAAAGAAAATTAAATCTTTATTCATAAAAGTTGGGGTCTTACATTAATGGTTGGTGTGTTACTGTGTAATAGGACAGGAGAGATTACTGCGGTTTCTTTAAATGGTATGATCCACCATTTCCTGATAGAGCAAAAGATGTTATTGAAGATTTGACATTAAAGTTGAAGATGAGCAGAGAGATGTTGGATAAATTGAAGAATGCAAATAGTGAGAAGACCAAGAATTGGAAAGAGTTGGCAAAACTTGATTCAGTGAAGACATTGGAGAAGGAGGTTAAAAAGTTGAAGAAGATTAATGTCAAAGTTCAACAAAAGAAAATTTTCTTATGGTTTCTTTTAATTTGCTCATGGATGTTAGTTGGCTGGTGTTGTTTGACATTAAAGTTGAAGATGAGCAGAGAGATGTTTCAATGTATTAGTTAACTTGAAGGTTTGTTTCTGGTGGTGTTTCAATGGATTTTGATGTTTGGTGTTGTTTGGTGTTATAATTTGAATGAATGATGCTCTGTTTTAATGTATTAGTTAGCTTGAAGGTTTGTTTCAATGTATTAGTTAGCTTGAAGCTTGAAGCTTGAAGGTTTGGTTAGAATTTGAATGAATGATGCTCTGTTTGGTGTTAGAATTTGTATAATGTTGCTGTTTCAATGAATGAATGATGCTCTGTTTCAATTAATGAATGAATGACATACTTGACAAATAACAATAACCAGCTTGACAAATGTTGTTCAATCCTTTTTTCAAATGAATAAAACTGTCATCATTCAATCCAACCATTTCAATGAAAATCACTACCATTAACAATATCCAACATAAAACTGCCATCATTCAATCCAACCATAAAAATGAAAATCATTCAATCCAACCATAAAAATGAAAACTGAGATTGTCAACATTTCATTAATAACCTTGAGAGTAATTAACACACTGTCCAAACTTCTTAAGTTCTTGAGGTCATAAATATTAAACAAAGTTCTTAAAAATTAAACAAAGGTCATAAAATGTTGACATTGATATCTCATGTTCCTACTGGCTTCCAACTTAATCTCTCATGTTCTCCAACTGACTTGACTTATTAAGTGGTTCAGTTGTGCTTGAAGTTGGTGGATTGCTGCTTGATGTAAGTGGGGTTCTATACATTCTTGTAGCAGGAGAAGTGTTATTTCTGCTTGATCCATCTTGATATATGACTTCTCCTGGAGTTGGCATCTGCATTTGACATAACCAAGCACAAGTATGGTTACATATGAAAAATGACAAATAAAAGTAAAATAAATACTTGCAATTTAAAAAAAGTTGTAACTCACAAAAACTAAGCCAGAGTTGTTTCAATTCATATTATCTATTACAGCTCCCTCAGGACTAACATAAACACTAAATCCTGCTAGTACTTTACTGCGGGTCTTTATCCTCTTAACTTGTAACTTTGGTCTAGTATTAGTCCTTAGATCGTCCTATAAAAGTTAACTCAATTTATCTGAAATATAGCAAGATATGAGAAATTCAAGATAACTGAAATTGATTGATATAACAATACCTTGTTAGAATTACCAGGCTGCACCATGTCATTGTTATGTTTCTTTTTTGGATCAGTTGATGCATTGCAATTTTTCCTCTTGACCTGCCTACTTGCCTGACACAGAGAAACAATAATGTTTAACTCAGGTAAACAAAACTGTTACACAAAAATAATGTTGGAATGCTATAATACTTACATTGCTTGACTGAAGTTCATCTGTTTGGCAACTGATGGTAGGACAGTTACCCTTATTGTGCCCTGTCTGTCTACATTTTGAGCAATGCATTTTCCTTCCCTTCCTTGTTATCCTTGTAGGATTTTTTGGATTCTCCCATCCTTCTTTCCTTCTCATTTTCTTAGGTCTTCCCTTGAATTTATGGCATATTGGAGGAGGTAACATCTTCTGAAAACTTGTTTCACCCCAAAAACTGCTTATAACTTCGGACATGTGTGTGTAGGCTTTTAGGTATGTTTCCTTCTTGTACCAATGAGCAAGATAAGTTTCAGGCTCTTCCTCCCTGAAATATATTGCTGAAATTGCATGAGCACATGGAATCCCTGTCAAATCCCACTTTCTGCACGTGCATGTCTTCTGGTCAATGTTAACAAAATATGTGTCTCCTCTCATCTTAACCTGAAACTGATTCCCTCCACCCCACATAGGATCACAATAACTAGACTCATCAATAGCTTTATCAAGCTTTTTTCTGATCCTAGGACATATACTATCACCTGACTTCTTTATTGCATCCCTTTTAGTATGGAGCCTTATCGTAACCTGGCTCCTTATTTCTTCTAACATATCAATACAATTCATCCATCTTGCTTTCACAATCCAAGCGTTAAAGCATTCTGATATATTATTCTCAACTACATCTGATTTGCATACAGTCTTAAAAAAAGCCTTGATCCATACCTTAGGATTTAGTTCTTGAAGTTTATCATGTGCATCCATGTTGAGTCTGTTCACCTCTTTCATGTTTCTCTTGAACTCTGCTTCATAAGTTGACATTGATGTTGCCCAAAAAGCCTTCCTTAATGCTAAGGATGAGAACCTTTTTCTAAAATTTGAGTATGTGTGTCTTGAACAATTCCTATGCTCAGCAAAAGGAAGAACATCGTCGATAGCCACTTTCAACCCTTTTTGTTGATCACTGACCACTGTCCACCCAGACCCATCACCTCCCTCCAAGTCTTCAACCAACAATTTCAGAAACCATCTCCAACTATCTGTGTTTTCAGTCTCCACAATAGCCCATGCAATAGGATACATTTGATTGTTCCCATCTCTACCCACGGCTGAGATCAATTGTCCCCCAACAACAGTCTTAAGGAAACATCCATCTAGCCCAATTATGGGTCTACATCCCTCAAGCCAACCCCTTTTCAAAGCATGAAGACATACATAGAACCTTTGCAAGTAAGGCTGATCAGTAGGATGAAATCTGTGTGGAAGAACATCAATTGTATTGTTCTTGTTGGACTTGATCAATTCAGTAGCATAATCCCAAATTTTTTTATAGTGTTCCACCAGTAAATCCCATACATTGCTTAAAGCCCTGCTTCTAATCCTAGAACATTTGCATATAGTAATGTCCAACTGAAACTTCCTCTTGATCTCATCTTGTATGTCTTTTAATTTCCACTGAGGGTTTTTTCTAATTCTGTTGCCATAAAACTCAGCCATGAATTTGACTGATCCCATCCTGTTTTTGAAAGCCCTGCTACAAGTATATTTTTTCTGGTATGTCTTAACCTGCAGTGTCTCAGATGAGTCATCCATTCTGCTTACAAACAGCTCCCAATGACATTTTGGGTTTTTACACTTTAGCTGAAACTTTTTCCCAGTATTTCTAAGGTACTTGACATCTTTTCCTTTTCCCAAACAATATCCTCTAATAGCCTCTCTGAATTCACGAGGTCCACTAAACATCAATCCAACAGAGAAGTCAATATCTTTCCTCTTGGTCAGGGGGTCAAATATTATCATTACTCTTTCCACATTCTTTTTCCTACTTAGCCTATCTGGTTGATCTACTTCTTCAGCATCTTCACTCTCTTCATCACTGTCTATATCCATAGACCTCAGCTTATCTGAATCTTCATATTCACTAGGTGACCACTCCTTATCAGTGTTGTCTGTATCTTTTCCATCATCATCAGAATTTGCAGTCTGTTGTTGAACATTTTCCTGTGTACCTGAGTGTAGATTAGTCTCATCTTCCTGTGTACTTGTCTGTACATTAGTCTCATTTTCAACCTCCTTTTCTCCCTCCTCTTGCAACTCATGCAGATCAATACCACTAACATCATCAGGATCTCCAACCTCTCTCATTTGTTTAGTATACTCCTTAAATTTTGTTCTTGCATTTTGGTACTCTTCATCACTGCTTAATTGTTCATCATCTCCAGTCAAGTCAGCATCAGAATCCTCAGAACTTTCATCACTAGTGAAGTCACCATTCACAGCATTGTTCCCCTTAGCATTCTCCCCATTGTTCTCCTCATTTTCATTTTCTTCAAGCTTACTAAGTAGATCAAGGTTCTTCAGATAATCAGGGTGATCCTTGTCAAGTTTATGATCCACAAAAACTTCTACAGCCATATCTTTTATAGAAGCTTTAATTAAATCCCTAATCGAATCATCATCATGAATTAATCTAAACCCTTCACCATATTTAAAGAAAACCTTAGCAGTAGTATGGTACCCTAATATATGAGCCATTTGTTCATTTATACGTGTAGTGCATGTGACGCCCCCAGAATAGGTTCATTCAACCCAACCCATTCTGAGTCGCCAAATACATGGTACAGAATTCAAATACAAACTTTATATCATACGGTCGTGCAAAATACGACCACACAACTGTGAGTCTCAGTACAAATATGTAGAAAATATTAAGATTCAAACTAAGTCCTCATTACAATTATTATCACACTATTTATCAGAAATAGTGAGGACTACTACTGCTCTAACTCGGACCATCACTCTGTCCCCCGACTAGTCCCCGCAACATTCTCATTTCCTGAAGAGGACAACAGATGAAAAGGGTGAGCTCAACTAGCCCAGTAAAGAATATTATGACTAAGATAATGAAAAATAAATTATCGTTAGTCTTCAACAGTTCAGATAAAATATTATGGACAACAAATTTTAGATCAATATTCGCAGCGGAAATAACAAATCATCAGAAGAGTTAAGCAGAGAATGAAGTCTACTATCTTCTATGATTTAAAAGTCCATCACCAATATTTTATCCCTGTAACATCAATCAATATATATCTCAAATCAAATATTCATCTTTGCACTACAGGCCAAAGATATTCAATTGCATCATCAGTAGTCATGTTCATCTCAACACCTGTCATCTTTGCACTACAGGCCAAAGATATTCATCAGGTAATCATTCATCTTTGCTCTACAGGCCAAAGATATTCAGTTACATCACCTTTTAGGACTGAGGATGATGAAAAATATTTTAAAGAACGAATCCAGTGAGATAAAAGACAAAGATCAAATTTTCGTATTTTAGTTTATCCAAATTCAAGAATAATCCATAATAATACTTTGTGAAGCAAAATTCAAGAATAAAGCCCAAAACTTGGATACAATCAAAGATAGTAACCTTAACAGACAATTTGGACAAATAGAAGAAAAATAAATTTTCCCGTGAATAGTGCCGTATACGTGAATAGTGCCGTATACGTGAATAGTAACCCCGACGGAAAAAGTAAGAATTTCAACATAAAATTCATGACAATATTTTTGTATAATGATATTGAGAAGAATAACATCATTTACGAAAGAAAATAACATCCCTTACCTCAAAATAACAGTATCTCTGACTGGAATATCGGATATAATACCGACGAAAGCTTGTACTGAATAGTAATACTCAAAGTATTGAAATACTCACAAAAATACGCTCGATATTATAGAGAGAGAAAACTTCGAATTCTGGTGTGATTTTCAATTCTAACCTAAGCACCCTATTTATAGGAAAAGCTTAGGATGCCAAAGGAGACTAAAATAATAAAATATTATTATTTTTTCCTTAGCCGCCGGCTGCTCCAAAAAGCCATCAGCCATTTTGTTTCAACCAAAAGTGGGTCCCACCCATTAAATAATATACTTATTTTCCAAAACTTCAATAATTCATAATAAATAGCCCCTTTGTCAGAAAAATACAAATTCTATGTCCTTTTATAGGAAATTTAATTCTCTACAACTTTGCAGAAGAAAATTTTTCCAAATTCCCAACATAAATTATCCGAAATCCACCAACAGATGATTTTTCACACCAAAATACTGATAAAAACACATCAGCACTAATTCCTTCTTTAATATCCACAAAATAAATATTTCCTTATCATATAAATTAATAATTAATTATTAACAAATAATATTATAGAACTACAATATTAACAACCAGGTCGTTCCCAGGACAGAGGGGGCCTTCCGATAAGGACTTCTCCTTACTGGCGCGCAATTAAATAACCCCTCCTAGACAGAACTTCCTTAGACATTGTCAATAATGCTATCTAATAATATTATTCAAATAATATAAATTATTGAGTTGATAACGTGAAATACTGTGCAACGACAATTATTGAATCAATACTACACAATATCAACTGTAGCCATTATTGAATCAATCATAAAAAAAATAGCAACGTAGCAATTATTGAGTCAATAAAATATCAATGCAGCAATTATTGAGTCAATAATATAAAATATCAACGTAGCAATTATTGAGTCAATAATATAAAATATTGAACAGTAATTACTGTAACAATAATTGAGTAATGGCTTCTCACGTAAGACTCAATAATTCGAAATACTGTGCAATACCGTGTGCTACTATGCAACACCGTGTATCACTGTATTTTAACCACCGGGTATTTCAACAGTACTAACGGTAACAACCACGCCGTTATCTTGTAAAAAGTTATTTCTGTCGCTTTCTATATCCGACAGTTATTCCGTTGTGGGGGCCCACAAATAGCTGCGCCGTCGTACGAATATTCCCCGACAACAAGAATATTCCACGACCAAACGAATATTCCCCGAGAACAAGAATATTTTATAACCACTTGCTCATTTTAAAAATATTTGCACATTTCACCCATAACTTTCATATTTATCAAATCAACACCTTACTATTTCGAAATAATATATAAAGAAAATTAAATCTTTATTCATAAAAGTTGGGGTCTTACAATCGGGAGTTGAACCATGTCACCATCAAGAATAGGTATCCGTTACCTCGTATTGATGACCTGTTCGACCAGTTGCAAAGAGCACAATTCTTTTCAAAGATCGATCTTCGTTCTAGATATCATCAGCTTAAGATTAAAACTGAGGATATTCCAAAGACTGCTTTTAGAACTCGGTACGGGCATTATGAGTTCTTAGTCATGTCTTTTGGATTGACTAATTCTCCTGCTGTTTTTATGGATATGATGAACCATGTATTCAATGAATATTTAGATCAGTTCGTTGTTGTCTTTATTGATGACATCCTCATCTATTCTAAAAGCCGTGAAGATCATGAGCGCCACTTGAGGTTGGTACTTCAAAAGCTTCGTGAGAACAAGATATATGTCAAGCTGAAGAAATGCGAGTTCTGGCTTGAGAAAGTAGCATTTCTTGGGCACGTGGTATCGAAACGTGGAGTATCTGTTGACCCGGCGAATATTGAAGCAATACAAAGCTGGGAGCAACCTAAGTCGGTGACCGAAGTACGAAGCTTTCTGGGCTTAGCCTGTTATTATCGGAGGTTCGTAGATGAATTTTCTCGAATTGCTACTCCATTAACTCAATTGACTCGGAAAGATACAAAATTCGTTTGGAGCGAGGAATGCGAGAAGAGCTTCCAAGAGCTCAAGAGAAGACTTATCTCGGCACCTGTTCTGACAATACCATCTAGTTCGGATGGATTTGTTATCTACAGCGATGCTTCGGGCAAAGGGTTAGGATGTGTTCTCATGCAACATGGGAAAGTCATAGCCTATGCCTCGCGACAACTCAAAGAATATGAGAGGAATTATCCTACTCATGATCTAGAGTTGGCAGCTGTCGTTTTCGCGTTGAAGATCTGGAGACATTACTTGTACGGAGAGAAAGTGGAGATTTATACGGATTATAAGAGCCTTAAATATTTCTTCACTCAGAAGGAACTCAACATGCGGCAACGACGTTGGCTTGAGCTGCTGAACGATTACGATCATACCATCCAATACCATCCTGAAAAAGCGAACGTGGTAGCTGACGCGTTGAGTAGAAGATCATATGTGGGAACGAGTGCGATGATGTCAAGTATACGTGTAGAACCAGCTTTGATTGATAAAGTTAAAGCTGCTCAAGCTACGGATACGGAGCTGATGAAGATGAAGAAGAAGGTGCAAGAAGGTGCCATTCCAGAAGCAAGAATCGATGAAGAGGGAATACTTCGAGTCAACTCCAGACTTTGTGTTCCTAACGATTCTGACTTGAAGCATAAAGTCATGATGGAGGCACACAACACACCATTTGCAATCCATCCTGGGAGTACCAAAATGTATCGTGATCTTCGACATACATTTTGGTGGGGCAATATGAAAAGAGAGATCGCGAAATTTATTTCGAGATGTTTAACGTGTCAACGTGTAAAGGCAGAGCATCAAGTATCGAAGGGTCCATTGCAACCACTGGAAATTCTAAAAAGAAAGTGGGAACATATTACGATGGATTTCGTTACGGGTCTTCCTAAGGTTTCTCAAGGCATAGATGCGATTTGGGTTATTGTTGATAGATTAACCAAGTCTGCTCATTTCTTGCCGATACGAGAGACTTATTCCCTTGAACGTCTTGCTCATATGTACGTGAATGAGATTGTGAGATTGCATGGTATGCCAGTATCCATAGTTTTGGATCGTGATCCCAGATTTACTTCACGATTTTGGATCAGTTTGCAGAAAGCTATGGGCACGGATTTACGATTCAGTTCGGCTTATCATCCTCAAACGGACGGACAATCGGAAAGAACTATTCAAACTCTTGAAGATCTATTGAGACTTTGTGTTCTAGACTTCAAAGGGAGTTGGGATAAGTACTTACCATTGGTGAAATTCTCCTACAACAACAGTTATCAAGCAAGTATAGGCGTGGCTCCATTCGAAGCGTTGTATGGGAGAAAGTGTCGTTCTCCAGTTTGTTGGGATGAGGTGGGTGAAGCAACATTGTTGGGACCGGAGTTAGTACGTATGACTACGGAAAATATCCAAATAATCCGACAACGGATACAAACAGCACAAGATCGACAAAAGAGTTATGCGGATCTTCATCGAAAGGACGTGGAATTTAATGTTGGAGACCATGTGTTATTACGTGTTGCTCCGTGAAAAGGAGTTACGAGGTTTGGCAAGAGAGGAAAGCTCAACCCACGATTCATTGGTCCATTTGAGATTCTTGACCGAGTAATAAATGTGATTTATAGACTCGCTTTACCTCCAAGCATGTCTCGTGTTCATAACGTATTTCACATATCCGTGTTACATAAATATGTGCAGGATCCAAACCACATTATTGAGTTAGAACCAGACGAGATAGCCGAAGATTTAACGTACGAGGAGGTACCTGTCAAATAGGAAGGAGCATGTCCTACGCTCGAAAATTATACCTCAAGTTAAAGTTTTGTGGAGAAACCATGCAATTGAGGAAATGACCTGGGAGTTGGAATCGAAAATGAAAGCGAGGTATCCTCACCTTTTCTACGTACGTCAATTTCGAGGACGAAATTTCATAAGGAGGGGAGGTTGTAAGACCCCAACTTTTATGAATAAAATTTAATTTTCTTTATATATTATTTCGAAACAGTAAGGTGTTGTTTTGATAAATATAAAAAGTTATGGGTGAAATGTGCAAATATTTTAAAGTGAGCAAGTGGTTATAAAATATTTATTGTTGTCGGGGAATATTCGTTTGGTCGTGAAATATTCTTGTTGTCGGGAAATATTCGTACGACGGCGCAGCTATTTGTGGGCCCCACAACAGAATAACTGTCGGATATAGAAAGCGACAGAAATAACCTTTTTATAAAATAACGGCGTAGTTGTTACCGTTAGTACTGTTGAAATACTCAGTGGTTAAAATACAGTGATACGCGGTGTTACACAGTAGCACACGGTATTGCACATTATTTCGAATTATTGAGTCTTACGTGAGAAGACACTTACTCAATTATTGTTACAGTAATTACTGTTCAATATTTTATATTATTGACTCAATAATTGCTACGTTGATATTTTATATTATTGACTCAATAATTATTACATTGATATTTTATTGACTCAATAATTACTACGTTGCTATTTTATATGATTGATTCAATAATGGTTACAGTTGATATTTTGTATTATTAATTCAATAATTGTCACTGCATAGTATTTCACATTATCAACTCAATAATTCATATTATTTGAATAATATTACTAGATAGCATTATTGACAATGTCTAAGGAAGTTTTGTCTAGGAAGGGTTATTTAATTGCGCGTCAGTAAGGAGAAGTCCTTATCGGAAGGCCCCCTTTTTTCTGAGAACGACCTGGTTGTCAATATTATAGTTCTATAATATTATTTGTGAATAATTAATTATTGATTTATATGATAAGAAAATATTTATTTTGTAGATATAAGAGAAGAAATTAGTGCTGATGTATTTTTATCAGTATTTTGGTGTGAAAAATCATCCGTTTATGAATTTCGGATAATTTATGTTTGGAATTTGGAAAAACTTCCTTCTACAAAGTTGTGGAGAATTAAATTTCCTATAGAAAGATATAGAATTTGTATTTTTCTGACAAAGGGGCTATTTATTATGAATTATTGAAGTTTCAAAAAATAAATATTTTTTAATGGGTGAGCCCCACTTTTGTTGTTTTGTTGAAAAATTCTGAGCAGCCGGCAGCGGAATTTTTTAAAAATAAAATATTATTTTATTACTTTAGTCTTCTTTGGCATCCTCAGTTTTTTCTATAAATAGGGTGCTTAGGTTAGAATTGAAAATCACACCAGAATCTGAAGTTTTCTCTCTCTATAATATCGAGCGTATTTTTGTGAGTAATTAGATACTTTGAGTGTTACTATTCAGTGTAAGTTTCCTTCTATATTATATCCGATATCCCAGTCAGAAGTAACTTTTTAGGTAAGGGATGTTATTTTCTTTTATAAATGATGTTATTCTTTTCAATATCATTATACCAAAATATTAGCATGCATTTTATTATGAAATTCTTACTTTTTCCGTCGGCACTATTCACGTATACGGCACTATTCACGGAAAAATTAAATTTTCTTCTATATGTTCAAGTTGCTTGTTAAAGTTCTTATCTTTGATTGGATCTAAGTTTTGAGTTTTATTCTTGAATTTTGCTCCACAAAGTATTATTATGGAATATTCATGAACTTGAATAAACTAAAATATGAATTCTTAATCTTATCCTTTATTTCACTAGATTCGTTATTTATATTATTTTTCATCATCCTCAGTCCTAAGTGGTGTTATAACTGAATATCTTTGGCCTGTAGAGCAAAGATGAATGATTACCTGATGAATATCTTTGGCCATAGTGCAAAGATGACAGGTGTTGAGATGAACATGACCACTGATGATACAAATGAATATCTTTGGCCTGTAATGCAAAGATGAATATTTAATTTGAGATGTATATTGATTGATGTTACAGGGATAAAATATTGATGATGAACGGTTATTTTCGCTGCGAATATTGATCTAAGACTTGTTGTCAATAATATTTTATCTGAATTGTTGATGACTAACGATAATTTATTTTTCATTATCTTAGTCATAATATTCTTTACTGGGCTAGTTGAGCTCACCCTTTTCATCTGTTGTCCTCTTCAGGAAATGAGAATGTTGCGGGAACTAATCGGAGGACAGAGTGATGGTCCGAATTAGAGCAGTAGTAGTCCTCACTATTTCTGATAAATAGTGTGATAATAATTATAATGAGGACTTAATTTGAATATTAATATTTTCTACATATTTGTATTGACACTCACAGTTGTGTGGTCGTAATTTGCACGACCGTGTGATATAAAAGTTTGTATTTAAATTCTGTACCATGTATTTTGACGACTCATAATAAGTTGGGTTGACTGGACCTATTTTGGGGGCGTCACATTTTAGTTTATCCAAGTTCAAGAATATTTCATAATAATACTTTGTGGAGCAAAATTCAAGAATAAAAATCAAAACTTGGATCCAATCAAAGATAGGAACCTTAACAAGCAACTTGGACAAATAAAAAAAAACTTAATTTTCCCGTGAATAGTGCCGTATACGTGAATAGTGTCGTATACGTGAATAGTAATTTCGACGGAAAAAGTAAGAATTTCATAATAAAATTCATGACAATATTTTGGTATAATGATATTGAAAATAATAACACCATATACGAAAAAAATAACATCTCTTACTATTTTAAAATAATATATAAAGAAAATTAAATCTTTATTTATAAAATTCGGGGTCTTACAATATTGATAAATAAATTATTTCAATATAGTCTTCAGTCTCACGTAAAAGCTGAGGTGGAGTATGCCACATCAACAAATTATAAAATAATTATAGAATAAGTTGTGTCTCTAGTATTATTCTAGCATGTGACCTAAGGACACATGTTAAGAGGAGCCTTGTTCTTAATATAAGTGATTTGAGAATTTCAAATAAGTATTAATTGCTTAATTTCTAATATTACTCTAAGTATTAAATATAACTTTGATTCTCTTACTATTTGTTATCTAATAAATAACACTATATTTTTTTTAATATAAGAACAATATAGATAATTAATATTATATGCTATTTTCGTTCTTTAAAGAGTGCAATTTTAGCCAAAAGCACACAAATTAATAAATGAGATAAAATGACAAAGTTAGCATTTCTCTTTCTTTAGTACATTAGCTTCTCTATTTAGTGCATTAATTAAAATAAAGATATATTTTAAAAAAAAAGACTTTGAATTTCTAAAATTATATTTTTTAAGGAACAATTTTTTTTCTTCTAAAACTGCACTATTTTAAAACGGAGACGGTAATTATTTTGTTAATAGTTGTGCACAACCCTGTACACGTGCGCCTGTGGTCCACTAACAAAGGCAACATTATTCCCGCCATCATCACCCACGATCCCAATCCAAAATCCCCCCAGTCGAAAAAAGTGTCCTCGATCCCCCTTTTCGCTCTCCTACAATCAGGACTAATTACTAACAAAATTGCTTAGAAATGGAGCTTCCGGTGATCGATTTGACTCTGTATTTAGAGATCTCCGCCGATGAGGTGGATCCCCAACTGAAGAAGCTGTGCTCTGAAGTGAGCCGGACCCTGAGGGAAACCGGAGCCTTACTGGTGAAGGATCCAAGATGTTCTGTTGAAGATAACGATCGGTTCATTGATATGATGGAGAAGTACTTTGAACAACCCGATCATTTCAAGCGCCTCCAAGAGCGTCCTCACCTCCATTATCAGGTCCCCTTTTTAACTTTTTTTTTCTCCCATTAATTTCCTTTTTTTTTATTTCTGACGTGTCCAGGGAGTTCAATTTTGAGTGGTTTTAGTTTATTATTTGTATTTGGGGTTATTTTGTGGGGATTGATTCAGAGTTTATGAGCTTAGGTGGGATTTTTTGAGTAACCAAATGTTTTTTTTGAAGTAAATATTACAAATTGGTTAACTTTTTCCTTTTATACAACCACTTATGTACATTTTCTGTTAGTGAGTTTTTCTTTTTGGTTGGTTTGTCTAGGTGATTTGGCTTTAATTTAGTGTGAGATTGAGATCTACAAGGTGTCTTAGGGATTTAATTTTCTTTGTTCGACGATATGGGGTTTGTTCTTTTGTAAACATAAGAACATGGAGAGAACCACAGGTTATATATGTTGTAGTAATGAATTATAAGTGTCAGTCTGTTACCTTTGTCTATTTTGTTTAAAAGTCTTAAGATTTTTGTTGATTTACCAAACATCGTTGATATAACCTAAATTTTACTTGTTATATGTCCATTTGATTGTTTTAAAAAGCAGTCATGCTTGCTGAGAAGTTACTTAGTTTGATTGCTGGACAATTTTGTCATGCTAATATGGTGTGACATTCCAATGATATTCAACGCGTTGCATGTGTCTAATATGATAACCTATGTGCACATTGTCTCTCAATTATCCTGATTTTATGGGTTAGACATCAATACATCATCTTCCTTAGGAGTGATGTGCAATGATGGTTATCAGCTTCATAATTAACATCTCTAGGAGTTCTGTGCTATGCATGTGATTGAGGCTTTAGACCATATTAGAATGAGGACATGCATGGTGTGAATGTTCCACCAAATACAGAACTCCAAATAAGTTTTCTTTTCCTAATTGATTTCTAAGGGACCCTCAAGGTGAAGATGGGCCAAAAAGGACTTCACTATGTATAGTTCCCGCATAATACAAGAGGAGGAGAAATTTTATGCTTCATATATGTCCTTAAAAAATCATATTACTTTATTAAATTAGAACCTTTTCTAAGAGACTTTTGATTTTTTACATACTTACAAGAGGAGGAAACCTTCTAGCTAGAAATTTTCAATCGAATACTGCATATCCATAAAAAATTGGTACATGTTAAAATGGTAGAAAATTAAGGCACCTCTTGAGTGAAGTCTTGGATTCTGAAGTCCAAGTACATAGCAATGTTTTGTCTTATAGATGAAGGCCCATAATAAACAACTTACTATATAAAGTTATAAACTATTAACTTAAAAAGACTATTTCTTAGGGATTCTTTTTTATTGTATTAAAAAGTATAACTTCTAAGTGTGTCTGGTGAGAACCTTAATATTTGAAAAAGAGTTGGTAAAAAAGTATCACTCTCTTCTCTCAGGAAGAGGTAGTATTTTTAAGCATTATTTAAGCTGTTAGTGGGCAAAACTTTGGGAATCTTAAAAGTCATGAAGCAGAGCAGTTGAGGAGAGTGAATAAGTGAGAATATGAGTAGTTACCTTTGTATTTATAGATGAATTACATGGAGTACGAACTAGCTGAAATTGAAAAATTATAATCACAATTATGGCATCACTAATGATTCTCCCTTTTTAAAAAGGTTAGGTACATTCGTCTAACTTGCAAAATTAAAATATTGTCTTTATTTGGGAAATTTTAGGGAAATTGAGTAAATAAATGGCTATTACACCTTATAACAATTAACACCACTGGATGACCAAATGGTGAGGGTTCGTATGTCCTTTTATGGTACGATTAAATTACAAAACTAACTTAAAAGGTTGAGATTAATATAATAATAATTTGGATTAATGTATCTATGTACAAGGAGTGGAGTGATGCTTTCTATTATAGGCTGAGGTAGTTACTTCTTATATTGATTGTTGGATGTTAAGCCAATGACTCGAGTTTAAAATATTCGGACTTAAAAACTAAATTCATCTTGTGTCATTCCTTATGCAAGAAAAAGAATCCTAATAATTATAATTGTTTACGAAACTGGCTATTGAAGCTTTCTTTTATGATATTCTTAATAGAACATGTCACCTTCGGAACCCGAGGCCCGAGAGTGAACCCAAGTTATGAAATGAAAGATTGGCTTTCTCTACTTCGTTAATGATTAAAATAATGTCATCTTCTCCTCTTTAAAGTTTCCAGATGGCTTGGTCTAATAAATTTTTCTTGGGGATCAGAGGGTGTTCCATCTTTCTCAGCTTAACCAGGTCTCGGGACTTGGTTATGTCAATTAGTAGATCACATGAGTGTTATGAAATAGACTTCAGAGACTCATTTGGTTTTGTGTTGCGCATGTCTTCAGTGGTTTAAAGGTTCAAAGATAGAGCTTAAACAGATATGAATTGAATATAATATGTTAAATGTTTTTTTTCTTTCTTTCTTTGCTTAGTTTGGAATAACCATCCAACTCTTGCCCTTTTTTTTAACTTTCATTTTGCTGTAAGCTTGTTAATTTTTCACTCGTCTCCAGGGGTGAATTTAGTGGGGTCAAAATTATTACTAAGCTGTAAATAATTTGGTGGGGGTTTGCCCCCGAACCAATATTTTTAAATTTTTTTGTACTTTCGGGTCACACACACACATATACTATATTACAATGACAATATAATAAGTAATAATATATGGTATATATACACTATATTGACTCATAATAGACTTTTTTAATCACAACTGTTCATAAGTAATTAATTCATTAATTATTTTTAAAAATAATATAAATTAGATTATTATTTAGTTTAAAATATTATAGAGAGATATACATATATTGAGAGGATATGAGTCATATGTGGTTAAAATTTGATTGACAATTATAAATTTTCAATTTGACCTCGTATAATAGAGATTTTATAAAATTTTAGTAGAGTCAATTTATATAGGCTTAAATACGATTCACTACCCTCAACTATCTGACATATTTCACTTTCGTGATTTACTTTTTTTTTTTCAATTAGATGATTGAACTATTGATTTTTTTCAATTTGATCCAATTAAGGCTGCCACGTCAGCAATTGCTGACGTGGCTATTTCGGTGGGGCATAAAGCAGCTGATGTGTCAAAAAAAATATTTTTTTATTTTAAGATTAAACATTATTAATACATTAAAGGGTAAAATAGTAAAATGATAATTAAACAAAACAAAATTAAACACATCCTCTCTCTTAATTTTGATATACTGTGCTTCCTCCGCCTTCCCTTTGGCCACCACCGCCACCACCGCCACCACCTTCCCAACTACCTCCATAGCCACCATCTCCACCATATCCACCTACACAGCGTCCGCCGCTGCGAAATTCACTGCCGCCGCCGCTGCTTCCATGAGATTGAGCCTCATTTCCAGTTTCACTATCATTAATTAATGATATGTATATCAACAACAAATTTCAATTAGATCTACTGCTCTACCACCATCTACAACCATCACCATTGCATATTACTAAACAAACAATAATCAAAAATCTGAGCCAATAAATTATTTTCGAGAATGGTTAAGTTTTGATTGAACCGAAAAATAAAATATAACCATGTTTACAACGGGATACCTGAGTAGCAGAGCTCAAGCAATACCCAAAATCTACAAACAATCCAAATGTGCACGGAGCTGCAAGTATTCACATGATAATAGAAAACTGAGATTACATCAGTAGAAATTCTTTTATTGTTGGTACTTGAAGAAAAAATTCAGTCTCTTAGCAACTTTCCTAATTAAGAATATTCAGAATAAAAAATAATTAAAATGAAATTAGTAAAATTATGCCCAAAATACAAACGGACCAAAATTAAATTAAAAGCTTCACCAGAAAAGGGAGGGGAAAAAAAGAGGACGGGAAGAAGAAGAATTGGGTTGTGATCTGATAAGATTTTTGAAGTTATGGGTTCTTGATTTGAGGATTTTTTTAGCAAGGACTCTGAAGAAGTCACCGCCGGATACTCCAATTCCGCCATCCTCACCGCCATCTCCAACATCAACCAACGGGCCGCCACCAATTCCACCTTCATCTTCATCATCTCCGCCCCCTCCATCTGGTTCCAGACCATTGCCTCCAACGACCAAGTCTCCGCCCTTACCTCCGGGGACTTCGAAATCTTCGCCGCCGCCACCACCTAGGGTTTCGTCCTCCAATATTAATCTTCTATTCATTTTTAGATTGTTATTTTTTATTATGTTTTGTTTTTAGTTTTGATTTTGATTTTGATTTACTTTTATTTATTACAAAGTGATTTGTCAAATTTGCCCTTTCATATATAATAATTGTGTAAACAAACATTAAAATAATATTTTTTAGTTACACATCAGCTGAACAATGGCCCACCCAGATAGCCACGTCAGTAATTTCTGACGTGGCAGACCCAATTGAATGAAATTGGAAAAAATCAATAGTTCAATCGTCTAATTGAAAAAAATTGAAAGGTGGATCACCAAAGTGGAATATGTCAGATAGTTTAGGGTAGTGAATCGTATTTAAGACATTTATATATAATATTTAAATTTTTTAAAATTTTCCTTGCATTATAAAACAATCATTTTTTTCACAATGATATATGTGGCTTCGCCACTGCTCCTCTCTTCTAAGGGTTCACAGTTTTCATGGCATAAAAAAATAATATGTTTTTTTAGCTATAGGTTTAATGAGAATATCATAGATGGAGCTTCACTAATCAATTTGTAAACTATTATAATATTACTCCCTTTGTCCCCTAAAGGATGCCAATAATTTAAAAAGAAATTGTCCACTAAAAGATGTCTAAAATACTGATACCTAGATTGTGGTTTGATGCGGTATGTGGAATGAATTTGAGAATGGAAAATGTCACTTTTCGTAGTACAGAGTATAGTAGGGGTAGGTTTCTTCGAATTACTTAATTTATATGGATTACTATTATTCAGAACATGATACAGTGGGAATAGTTTTCTATAAAGGTATAATCACAACAAGAGCATTTTCAACGAGATTACGTCATGTCATCGCTTATTAGAACCCACAAGACGCCATTTGACTACATTAGTAGGCATTCCTTGATGTAGGATGGGGTATGAAAGAAGTAATAATAGTACCTATTCCTGTAGAGAATCGGTAAAGAAACACACAAAAGCACACAACTTTAATCTCAAATCAATTCATTCAACAAATCTGTAAAATAATGAAGTATTACAATGCTTAAATAGAAAAACTCAATACTTGGGGACTAAATAAAAACCCTAATTTAAAAAGGAAAAATCTTCTAACTAAAATCTACTACCACAATAAAACTCTCATAGAATATCCTAATAAATAATTATATTAATAATTCAATATTTATATCTAATTAACAATACAAAATTAATAATAAATGTTTTGTTTTTCATCTTCCGTACCGCATTATTCCCTATAACCCTATTTTACATAATACGGTTTATAAAATGGAGTTCTAGATTTATTCATGTGATTATTATACTTTGTATATATTTTGGAGGATGATTGTAGATAGTCGTTCTTTGTCTTTCATTAGATTTAATCTTAGCCACTGGTTGTATGGCCTAAGGGCTATACAAGAGGATACTCCTCATTTGTATATCATAAAGTAAAGTTGAAATAATGTTTAGTAAAATACGGTGAAAAAGTTTTGGATTGCCATATTGGATGTTTCGGAACGTAAGTGTACCCTGATTTGAAATATTCATACAAAATCGCAATTCGCTACCATATTAGCGTTTTTGGGTAACCATGGTCTAAAAGCACACAAATTATAAAAATTATATAAAAGACTAATTGACCATCAAAAACATATGTAGGTAGGGTCCATTAGCTTCCTAAAGATAGTTTTATTTTTGTACTTACATGGGTCCACTATAAGTATAATTAAAAGTTATTTCATTCTTCTATACTTTACTTTTTCTTAATGCGTGAAATAAAGAGCCTATGTACTTTCAACAACCTTTAGGTGATGGAGGGAGTATGATTTTATAGAAGTCTTGTAGAAAAGAATACATAGAGTTTGGGTTTATAATTTATTCTTAATTCATTTCCTTTCAATTACATTGATTTAGATACACAAGTATAACAATCCCTAATTTACAGTTATGGAAATCCCTAATTTACAACAATATATACACTAATTATATTAACTACAATTATGGGAATCATATCTTCTAACACTCTCCCTCAAGTTGGTGTATAGATGTATCACATACCCAACTTGAAACATAATGGATGAAACATCTTACTACTAAGACCCTTAACCAAAATATTAGTAAGCTGATGTTCTGTTTTGACAAAAGGTAAGCAAATAAGACCACTGGTTAATTTTTCTTTAATGAAGTGCTTGTCAATCTCAATATGCTTCGTTCTATCGTGTTGTACCGGGTCGTTTGCAATACTAATGGTTACCTTATTATCACAAAATAATTGCATAAGCCTTTTAGTTGTAACATTCAAATCTTCTAGCAAAGTTCGAAGCCACATTAGTTCACATATACCCAAGGCGATAACTCTTTGGCCTCAACTGGATCTTGTCACCACGGATTGTTTCTTACTACGCCAAGTTACAAGATTGCCTCCAACAAATGAACAATAATCAGATGTAGAACGACGATCCTTCATAGAGCCAGCCCAATCTGAGTTGGAAAATGCTTCAATTCTCATATGACCATGTGGTGCGAACAATAAACCACTAAGTTTGCTTGTAAGTGATGAGGTGCAATTTCAATTCTTGATTAGGAACTAGTAGTTTAAAAACTGGTAAATTGTGGTTGTGAATTGCAAATTTCAGAGTTTATTCCATTGTTACGCAGACCGTGGTTCGTATCGGTATTCGGTATGCGGTATGCTATATAGCTAAAACGCGATATGTTAGGGTATTTTTATATAAGTTCTTATAGCTAGAAATTCTCTTCAAATCTAAATGTCATGAACCTAAGTTTTATTGAAGATTTTTAGTTGAATCAACAAGTTGATTGTCTTATAAATAATTTAATACAAATTTAATGTTTGAGCATCCACTACTAACTTATAATATTGATATTTGTGTAATTATAGATTATACAACAAATAAATTTTTTGGCACGCTAAATTTGGAGTACTTATGTAATCACGTTTGGTTACATAAGGACCAATATGCAGTTCGCTAGGTCAATGAGCGTGTTTGGTAACTATGGTTTATTCCTTATTTCCCAATCCTCAATGCCTTAACCTAGTACAAGGGTTAGAATCGTATGGATAAGGAATAGAAGCTATGAAACAAAATGTTTAAAATGATAAGGGAAATTGTTTTTACCTGATGGTGTATGTAATTTTAATTTTTAAAAATTAGTCTTTCTATTGTTGATAAGACAACAGGTTGGGGTGACGCCTGAAGGAGTTGAAGTTCCCCGTAGTCTGGTTGATGAGGAAATGCAGAAGAAGCTAAGAGAAATGCCTAAAGAATATCAGCCGTCCACTCCCACAGGACCAGATCCTAAGTGGCGGTACATGTGGAGAGTTGGTCCTCGGCCATCAAATACCCACTTTCAGGTTTTTTCATATATGCTTTCTTTTGTCAACATTAAGCCATTATGATGATTTGATGGTTATTATTGAGGAATGTCACTCCTGTAGGAACTGAATTCTGAGCCTGTTATACCTGAGGGTTTCTCTGAATGGAAAGACACGATGGATTCCTGGGGTTACAAAATGATAAATGCTATTGAAGTGAGCCATTTGCTTGTAGAATTGTTTTGCAGTGTTCGTTTTACATGTTTGCAGTATCATAAATTCTATTTTTTCTTCTCAGGCTGTTGCTGAAATGGCAGCAATCGGATTTGGCCTGCAGAAGGATGCGTTCACTTGTCTTATGAAGCAGGTGTGATGGTTTTTTTTTTGGCGTTTGTTTTTTGATCTATATCCTTCTTTAACTCATTTCATTGGCTGCACTTCTAAAATTAAGAAGTAAGAGTAGTGCAAGATAGTGACTATTGTGATTGGTATTATCAGATTTCATTTATAGTTTGAATGCAAAATTTCATATGAACACTGTCGAAAGGTCTCACCTTTAGATAACATTTGTAACTACATAGTTTTTAATTCCATGTACATTACTAACAGCAACACATTATATATTTATAAGATAAATGGAATTGATAGGCTTAGATATTAAAATACCAGCAACCTGTTAAAACTTAAAAAGAGACTGCAAAAATTACATTATTATATGATAATGTTTGCAACCGTAATCATTTTGCAAAAAGAACAAGAAAGTGGTTACTTTTCCTTGAGAGTTTGCAATAGAAAACCAACTTAAAATTTGGAGCAACAAGAAGTGATTGCATAATATCCTAAATTTTGACCAACAGATTATTGATCAATATCATCCATCTTAAAACATATTGCTTATGTAGTGCTGCAATAGTTTTGAAACGTAAAACAGTAAGACTATTTATGAAGACAAGAAAGTGAGATTGGGAGAGAAAAGGATCTAGACTATATGCCAATGATTCAGCCGCTGGTAGGAATGAAGGAAACATTGTCGCTAGAATTAAGTTGCTGATATGATGTTTGAGACAATTAAATGGAAAACAAAAACAGTGGCGGTGCTTTAATTCAAATGGGAAGTTGGCGAATTAGGAGAGAATGTACGTGGGTTAGTGGGTGGTTATTATGACAATAGGAGAAAACAGTGAGATGGGTGGAGATAAATACCAGATGAGAAAGAGAAACTTCTTTTTATAGTTTTATCTCAGTACTTTTGAGTATGAAAGAGTAAATAACACTCTTTTTAAGGTGTGACCCAAAAATACCAAATTGACAATTACTTAACGCTGCCTCTTTATAATAAGAGATTCTTTTCCCGCTGGAAATCTCCTGTACTTGTTCTTCCATGTGTATATTTATGCTGATTTTAATTCTATACCAAGCCTGTGACCATGTTAACATATTGGCTGTTAAGCTTGTTAATACACTTGTTGCTAATCCCCAAGTGAAATTTTGTATTTCCAATGTTGTTTAAACAAGTAAAAACTAACAAGTACAAAAAGTAAATTTCTGAATCTGCATATTGGATACATCACCTGTGATAACATTACAGTTCTTGCAAGGCAAAATTTATATCCAATTCCTAATTAACTGGGGCAGCACTTGCAACCTGTTAAGCATGTAAATGATAGCCAGCAAACTGATAATATTTTGTTTAGTAAATATTTAAAATATCTTTGTATTTGGAGGATGTCTTTATGTCCAATTCCAAATGAACTGGGACAGCATGGGCAACCTGTTAAGCATGTAATGATAACCAAAAAACAGATAATATTTTGTTTGGCAAATATTCTAAATATGTTAGTAGTGGATTTGGAGGATGCCTGTGATAGTGTGCGGTTCGTTATGTTTACTGGTCCTTTCTCTAAATTTTATGATCAATGTTTAATTTTACATTGATGTTTGATGTTGTCATAAAGAATTTTTCTTAGTTGTTCGAATTTTTAACCATTTGCTTCCATCTTAACTCTAGGGGCCACATCTCCTTGCTCCAACAGGAAGTGACCTTCATCGGTATGGCCGGCAGGGCACTGTATTTGCTGGTTACCATTATGACCTTAACTTTCTGACAATTCATGGCAGAAGTAGATTTCCTGGCCTAAGCATTTGGCTAAGAAATGGGCAAAAAGTAGAGGTGAAGGTTCCTATTGGGTGCCTTCTTATTCAGACAGGAAAGCAGGTGAGATCGTATTATAAACTATGCTCTCTATTTTTGACGAGCATCGTGGGCTCGTGTTGACTGCTCAATAATATGACCTAGTTCATCAGTTGAATTCCTGGTTTCCCTTATCATTTTACTTGCAGAGAATTCATCTAAAACCCACCCAATGCTGGTATAAATAAGCAAGATAGGTGTTATTATATAGTTGTTGCTGTACTTAATCATATTCATGTTTCCCATTTTCAATTATGATGGAAATAATGATTTGTCACGATTATCTGGTTATAAGATTTTTAGGGACAAAAGTAAATGAAAAGAAAATTAATAAATTTCTTGCAAGTTACCATTACATAAAGGGAATGAAAGAAGGATGACAATCTTAATCATAGAATTAGTAGTATTTCATTCTTTTGGTATAATTATCCTCTTCTCCTCTGCAAATCTTGAGGCCCAAATTTTGTTGGTTGTGATTTAGCTAGTTAAGCCACATGTCTGAGATTTTAAAGCAGATGACTAGAACTGTGATATTTGAATATCCGATTGTTAAAATTAACCTTTCGTTCTGGTTTATGTGCACAGATAGAATGGTTGACTGCAGGAGACTGCATAGCCGGCATGCATGAAGTTGTTGTAACCAAAAGGACAACTGATGCAATTAAATTAGCCGAGCAGCAAAATCGCAGCCTCTGGAGAGTGTCATCAACAGTGAGTGAATCAAAACCTATTATCATCATCGCCAATACAATTCTTATTGTTCTTTAACTTGGTTTCTTACAAGATTCATGCTTATGTTGGCTATTCTCGTGTCTTTTTAGTTATTTGCTCATATAGCCTCTGATGCCATCCTAAAGCCCTTGGGCCACTTTGCTGAATCTCCTCTTGCTGCAACGTATCCACCAATCCGTGCAGGAGAATTCGTAGAACAAGAGCTTTCAGCAATTAATCTTAAAGGAAATAAAGGAGAGGTGTGAAATCTTGTTTGACCCTGATGCAGATGCCGACCGCAGTTTAACATTGTTGTGAATGATATTGATAATTATGAAGCAGATTGAAATATTGTACTTCCAGCTATCTGTGGCCTGGAGAAAACAAGACTTGTAGATATTTTATCAAACCATATTGTATTTTATATTTAACCATGGTATTTGATTCCATTTTCTATGGCTTTAGAAATTCTCATGTATGGATTTTTCCTTAATAACGTCGTATCTTTGCAGAAACCCAAAGGGAAATTTTTCCATATTGCTTCCTTTGAGCATGAGATATATATATGCAGTCTGGTTTTTTTTTGGACCACCTATAGCGACGGACTATACCGTCGCTAAATCTGTCGCTATATGACCATCCGCATAAGAAGCTCTTTGTATATATATATCTTCAAGGGCATACCTCTTTATTTTACGTACAATGTTCACAACTTTTAGCGACGGATCGGACTACGGTTCGGTCCGTTGTTATAGAGCAGATTAACGGTTTATTTGTTATGGCGATGGTTCGATGCGTCGCTAAAAGTTAAGACGACGGTTATCTGGCATACGCGACGGACGGTCGGTTGCTAAAGGTGGTGAGGTATGTAGGATCAATGGGTATGCCTTGATCCTTTCCGTGTGTATATATATATATATATATATATATATATATATATATAGATATTTTTCCTTCTTTGATTCTGTTTGGTCTGGAGGTGTCAGTTGGGCATTAGCATTACCAAAGTGGTAGCTAATGTCAATCAACCACAAACTACCATACTACAAGGACAGAAAACAAAGTCAAAACAGAAAAATGTAACATTGTTCTCTTTAGGTATCCTTCTTGTAGGATTTTTTTCCTCAATCCAAATTCTATATAATAAAATACCGAAAATGTATTCAAGAAAACATCGGCAAAATATATTAAAATGTAAATCAAAATAGCGGCGAAATTCTGCAAACTTGTTCAATTTCTGAAATGAATTGCCAAACGCTGCAGTAATTACTGAAATGAACCTAAAATGCAGTTAAGGTCATGAAACTTGAGCATTAACACAGAATTGGCATGAACCAAGTGTGACATGAGAGTTAGGACAGAGGCACAAAATGGCATGCACTATCCCCATCTCCATCTCTTATATATAAATAGTCACGAACCTTGGCTAAATTCATTGCGATAAAAATAAAATAAAATAAAATTCTGAGCAGAATTTCAATTCCAATCCAAATATGGGAAAGCTTTTTGACACAAAAATGGCACTGCCATTGCTGGTGATTGTATTGGTGATGGCAGGATTTGTGCAGCAGAGTGAGGGGCGTAGTTGTGGTAACACTTTCTTCTCTTCACTGATCCAGATGATTCCTTGCAGGGCAGCAGTTGCTGCCTTTAGCCCCATCCAGCCAAGCGAGGCTTGCTGCGCTGCCATCAAATCTCTCGGCCAGCCTTGTCTGTGCGTGCTCGTGAATGGCCCTCCGATTTCTGGCGTTGATCGCAACATGGCGTTGCAGCTTCCTGACAAGTGTGCTGCTAATTTTCAACCATGTAATGAAGACTGAACTTGTTCTTTCAGATCCTGATTCCATGATGTACAAAATGGACAATCTATTTGGACAGTCTGTAAAAATAAGTTGCATTTCAGACGAGTTTTGTTATAAAAATATAAAATTACAACTCGCTGCTATACAAATGCAACTACTCATTTCTATAGAACTGCCCAAGTCGGATTGCTTGGAATCCAAGTAATTAAGACTTAAAATCGATAACTTCCTTTTTTTATTATATTTATTTATTACTATTATTTATATAAGTCTGGCCTGATAATTTGATTGCTCTTGTTGCAGGTGAAATTCTGAAGTAAAAGGATGTTATTGTGGAGCAGAGAAGAATTTTAGGAATAAATGTGTGTGGAGAGCAGTTCTAGGCCCGCCCATACAATTTCTAGTGCTGCTAAACATAAAGTTGTCCCAATGTTGAATTTATGTACTAAATATAGGGCTGTTATCTTGAATCATTTAGTTCCGTCTAATCTAGGTTTTATGGTGTTCAAGTATATTTATCTAATCAACTACCTATCTATCTATCTTGTCAACCTAAAGTTATCCTTACAATAGATCGTGACCGTCCATCCGTAAATCGAACGGTTAAGGTTATTTAGGGGCTCTATTAACCGTTCGATCTACGGGTGGACAATCACGATCTGTTATAAGGATAATTTTAAGTTGACAACGTTGACTATTTCAATCCAAAAAGGTGTAGTTATATAAGAAAATAATCAAAATAAGAACATTTTACCTAATATTAATTGGTTTCTTTTATTCAAATATATATATAATAATACAAGTTTAAGTAAAATTATATTTCTAACTTAAATCATAAAAATTTGTTATTATTATTAAAATCATAAATAGTTTGACAAGAAAAAAAATCATAAAAATTTTCTACCTAACTTAAATTTGTTATTATTATTAAAATATAAATATAACAATAGCTCCGAGTATAAATGAGATTTAATCATTATTTAGATGATATAATTGTTATTATTATTAAAATAAAAATATAATATACTAATCGATCAATCATATGATTCAATTATTAAATAAAAAATAAAAATTAATTACTCTATCCAATAATATTTTATAAAATAAAATTCAAAATGACAAAATATTATTCTCCAAATTTATCCTTATTGGCCTCACAAAATTATACAAAGTGATGAATACTTTTATTTTTTTTATACTAATGAAACTCACTAAATGACATATTTACCATTCACTTTATGTACTTTATCTCGTCCTTTTTTAGAGATAAAAAAATTTGTACCTTTAGTCATCCTTTTGGGGATGGAGGGAGTTATTCTTCAAAAAGACCTTTCGTTCAGTTCAACCAAGTAAAAATTAAAATTAGTAATATAATTTACAAGAAAACAATTATACGATCATCTTACTTAATATTAATTTGTTACCATTATTATATAAAATTTTATTACAACTTAAGATAATATAGTTTGCGAAGAAAATAATTTTAACATAGATCGTTTTATCTAACTTGAATTTCTTACTCTTGATTAAATATAAGTGTAATTATATTCAAATATAAGTAATATAATTTTATAAAGAAATATTTAGTAATTAAAACTATTTTACCTAATAAATCTAATAATATATTTATATTTTTTTACAATATCATAACTTTATAATAAAACTCCGTGCTTCGCACGAGGGGTATTTTGTTTGTCCTCTATTTTTTTGGTTTGGTTCGACCTTTGATTTTTCTTACAATAAGTCAACTTTTATTATTTATCAATTTAAATCAGAAATTAGAATTAGTATCATAGTTTTATAAGGAAACAAGTATTAGTAATGTAGTTTTATAAGAAAATAATCAAAATAAGATTCTCTTACCTAAAATTAATTTGTTACTTTTATTCAAAAATTGAAATTAACATTGTAGCGCCCCCAAATCTGGGTTCCCAGAACCTCGGACCTGGTACGTTACGATACATCATTTCTATAACTATTGCAGAAGATATAAACATAAATTGTTTATACAATAACTTTTACAACATAATCCCAAGGTTTACAACCTTTATCCTGATACATACCTTAATTTCTTAAAGGTTTACATAATAATTTGCATTAGATAACCAAATAGTTAACGTGCATAATCATCTACTATTGAATTCTATCCTTGTCTTTGTCTTTCTTTGAGCCTTCGATTAAATTTAAAAATATTATCAAGATATAGCAAGAGTGAGCAACTACTTTGCTCAGCAAGTTTAAATATAAAAATGGATATATCATGATTGAAAAGAAATAAGCTTTCAAGTTTTCAACAATATATAATAATTGTGAAAGAGCATGAATCAAAATTTCAATAATTGAATGACTGAATCAATAATATTGGGTGGTCAACAATGACCATGGACAAATTTACTGAACCTTATGGTAAGGAAGGTGATCAACTTTTCATACCTGATGAACATATGTAACTTGCACTAAGTGCGAATCAATAATCAAAGATGTGGAATAATTATAAATAATTAAACCACTAGCATGCCTGAAACATAATAACTCAAGTTTGAGTTAGGTAACTTGCCTGTACCGCTGATTACCGCTAAGCAATCTAATTTAGTCTCTTTATTGAAAAGACCAATCAGTTATAAAATTGATATTTCAATTAGCATAACATACTTTATCTCACAATACTATTACTTGAATAATAAATTAGCTAATCTTTAGCCACATAATCAAACATTGAATAATTCTTCAATTCATTAGTAATATTATTATCCCTTAATAATATTACTATCACTTAACCATCATCTTAAACTCGTCTAATATTATTAATTATTTAATAATATTTTAATCACTTAATAATATTTAATCACTTCTTAACATTATTAATCATTTAATAGAATATTAATCATTCACAAATATTATTAATTATTTAATAATATTTTAATTATTATCTAATATTATTAATTATTTAATAATATCTTAATCATCTTTTAATATTATTAATTATTTAATAATATTCAAATCACTTACTAATATTATTAATCATTTAATAATATTTTAATCATCTTCTAAATATAAATAATAAAAGTCTTACATATTTTAATATGTAAATATTTTACATCTTGAAGCTTAAACTATTTATATTCCATTTCAGAAATATCTTTTACCTTTTCTCGCAAATTCGAAGTTTAAACAGCTAATACATAGCTTTTATAGTAAAACTCAATTTACTATATTATTTCTTTAATTTAAATAATTTTTATCTCATTTTTTCCGTTCATGAGTTAACTTGAACTATTGTCTCATATATAAACACTTCATCCTGCTAGAACATTCGCTTTATTTTTTGTTTTACGAATATTCGCATTTTTGCTATATATATATATATTAAATATATATATATATACTGCGTTACATAAATCTTAACTCAAAAACTTCATTTTGAACTCCGAAAACCTCAAAATATAATTTTTATGATTAATATAATTTTTCAAAGGTTTTAAGTTTTTCGTTGCACCACAAAATAATTTTATAGGCAACAATAATTTTTATTTCGCTTAAATATGTAATTTATATTCATTATATATTTTTATTGCTTTATTTATGTCCAAAAGGAAGTTTCTCGTATTAAAATATAACTTATAGTGAAATCTCGTCCCGTGGGACTTTATTAGATTTATTATGACTTATTATTTCGCCAGAACGCGATTCGGAACGTCGAACGTCAAAATCACTCGACGCGTCGATGCTCGGCGTTGCCCGTTTTTAAGTTCTGACATGCTCTTTTACTCATTTTTAATTTTTAAATCATGAGTCATATAACATCGAAATTTCAGACATGTTATAGACCCCATGTCACAGAATTTCAGAAAAATTTCTAACCACGAAAACAGATCATGGAACCCATCAAAACAGCACGTCAAAAAGCATGTCACGCAGCTGCCCAACAGCGCAGCGCGGCACCGCACGTTGAGTGCGCACGCACACGCTGCTGCCCAGCAATGCTGCCGCTCCGCCGCTCGCATACCAAATCTTCTATTTTGCGAATTTTGTACGCGTTGCTCGTTAATCGGATTGATCCCATTTTTGGATATGTTTTTTGTATCATATGAGACTATTTTAAAAAATATGAAACCCCCATTTCAGGTTCATTATGCCGTCCAAACAATTCGTCAAAAATGGATGTTCATAACGATTTTAACCTTTTTTCACAGCTTTACCCTCTCTCGCTAAAACAGTCATAACCTTTTCGTTTCAAAACATTTTTGAGTGATTTTTGAACCCACGCGAAGCTATCTTCCGGGACTACAACTTTCGTCTAATGATTTGTTTTCAAATTCTGAACACATCAGTCCAGAAATTTCGTGGAAGGGGACTGTTCGTGATTGGTTGGGCAGATATGGTGTGACTACTTTGAATGGTTATAACTTTTTCCTACGAAGCCGGAATTAGTCTGTTTCGGAGTCTATGAAAAGCTTATTCAGTGTACTATAACATATTAAAAGACTAGAATTTTCTGGAAACATTAACTGATCGAAACACTGTCTCGAATAGCACCTCCTACTTACAGTTTGACAGATTCGACACATTTCCTTCCAATCACCATAACTCCCTCATCCGAGGTCGGAATGAGGTCATTCCAAAGCCTATGGCTTCCTAACTCAGTGCACTACAACTTACCAGAAACTCAGAGTTTTTCAGGCAACATAGATATTCTAGAATTTGACACTATAGTCACTGTTCATCCAGTTTTTATTTCTAGACATAGTTTACTAAAATCTTCACCACGGATTCGTTTTAACTCCGTTTTGGTTCATTCAAGTTAGAAAATCTTTAGAACTTAATGAAGTACAACATACAAGTATCAAACTAAATTTTTAAACATAAAACATAGCCATGCAAAGTCCTCAAACCCAGTCCAAAAATCTATCCATAATGTTCTTTGTCAATCTTTCCATCCTTTGCGCATAGGTTCGGATTTTGTGTGATTTAGTTTCACTTGGATGTTCTTAAGAGTTCATTTATCTTTAGAGAATCATCCTTAATAGGTTTCTTTACACATATAACTCAAGAACATTATCATAGCCATGAAAATGAAGAAAATGGAAGTTAAGGTTTTTAGAGCTTACTTCTTGAAGTTAACTCCACTTAGATGCTAGATGATGATCTAAAGCTTGCTAGAATGCTCTTCTCTACTTCCTTGATCCTTTCCGTAGCTCAAATCAAGCTCCTTCAACAAACCCATTTGTTTCTCTCTCTTAGATTTTCAAAGCTTCAAGATAGTAGATGATGAAAAGTGGTTATGGATGTTATATAAAAGATGTTTAAATGCTATAAACTTACTAGAACTTACCTAGAGTTTGATTTTCATGCTTCATGAGCTCTCCCGTAGGTTTTCCTTCAAGATTCTCCATCCACCCATTTCCTACTCTCACTAGTTTTCTTGGAGTTTTAATGGAGGAAGATGGTGAAGATGGTGATCATGGAATGATCAAGGATGAAGAAATGTAGAGTTTTGGTTTGATATTCCTCTTTATCTAGCCATCCGTCTCTCTCTCTGTTATTTCTTCTAAATCTAACCAAAATATCACATCTCTCTCTCCTATCTCCTCTAAATCTATCCAAAATCTTTTCAAATAAAAATCACATGTCAATTTCTCTCTCTCCACCCGGTTCATTGCACCAACATATTGCCCAATTTGATTTATTTTAATTGTTAAATTTGTTTAATAAAATGACCAAAAAGTCCCTCACCTTTTGGGCTAAAAAAAATTGGGCCATTTGATTTATTGTTTGGGCTTCCTACTTTAATTTCTTGGGCTATGCATGAAAAATAACATGGACCAACATAAATTTTATCTTACCCTAATTATTTAATTAGAGTTTTTAATCCACTCATTTTAGAATTTAAATACTTACTTACATAATTTAAATATGTAAACCCATTAAGCTAGGTTTAAAATAATTAATAAATTGAGATAATAAAATTAATCTCTTAGGTTAGTATATATTTTAAATACTAAATTCTCCTATATCATAACCCTTAAGTTATTTAATTACCATACCTAATGTATAATTAGGTTATGTAACTTTCTTTATAATTCACTTTATAAAATAAATAAACATATATACATATTTACAATATATATATTTATTTAGTCACATACATAATCCTCATGAGTCATAATATATTTATCCTTATACATAATCTCTTTCTAAATTTCAAAATTTCTAGCATTCTCATTTAATTTCTTTACATTACTTAAATTTTTTAAATCAAACTGTATAGGTTCCTTAAAAATTTTAAATCATTCCTCCATTTCCACTCTAGGTTTTAAACTTTAACCTTTAATTTAATCATTTAAGATTTTCTAAATTTTTGGGTTGTCACATTCACCCCTTTTTCTAAGAATTTCGTCTTCGAAATTACAGTCTACTAATCTCTACTCTTTTTATTCATCAAAACTAGGTTTTCTAGTTAACCTTTACCTGATTTCATGCTCAATTTAATGAGCACATACTGCTTCCTTCTATGAGGAATTCTTCTATCATCACATTTTTCCATGACTTCTCTCTAAGGAGTAAAAAAAAACTTTTTATATCATGCTAAGGGGTCATATAGACCATAAACGCATAGTTTTAACGGTATTCACACCGAAAAACGATAAATTACTAGGTATGTTTACAATCACAAAGAAGGTAAACTACCGATGCTAGTACTTTAGGTAATTAGCCTATCGTACGCTTACGTCATGCATAACGTATTAATCTAGTTTAGCGACTAATTGCGCTACTAGATTGGATTATTTTATCCAATCGGCATATCTCCCTTATTCGGGGTGGTTCACCTCAGACTTAGCATAAGAATCCGCACCAAAGCAATTTGGTTCGGGATATTTTCTCAAAAAGATACTTGAATTTTCATAAACATTTGTCTAGCTGAATCAATTAGCTTAGACGTATATCAATAATTCGAATATAAATCGAAACATGTATTTGGCCAAATCAAATTGACACTAAACTTTTCTTTAAAATTCTAAAAATTATTTTATGACGTTATGATACCGCACTGTATTTACAGTCCGTTTGAGAATTTCGTCATTTTATGACTTTGTCATACTACATCGTACCATAGTGGGCTGACGATCCTTAGATCACATCCAACACTAGGTAATTATGCATTGATAACTTCATCATTTTTATCATTTATGCATCAGGTTCCATGATGCATCAATGATATATAAAATACCTTTTGATATCGCAATTATTTTTGTCTAGCCGAAATAATTAGCGTAGACTCTTCTTTAAACAGCTCAAAACCATTGAAAATTATTTTTGGGGTTATCATGCCGCAACTGATAACGATGTGTTAGTGGTTCGCAGTCCACTTCTACACAATTGTAACCATGTGTTGCTGATAACAAAATTTTATTTATATTTTTAAAGGCACATCAGTGCGAATTTAGCTTGATGTCAAAAATTTGAAGTCTAGCACAGCTAGAAGATTTGGAATACCTATGCTTCCACCATCAACTTCACTTTCTAATGATCAATTGCTTAATAAATCTATCTATTCCTATGATCCTCAATTCGCCGTTCACACAATTCTATATCCCAGTACAGTTCATCAAACATGCCACACGTTATGAGTTCAGGAACTTTCCACAATCATATGGATTTAGGAACTTATCCTAGTCAGATCAAAATCGTCCATTCGCTGAGGGGTTCCATCATACGATTATGAGTCGCGAACTTACCATAAGTGTGAGTTTAAAGAACTCGCACCCAATCTTATATTTTTTACCTATCCGTTATACACATGAGAAAAGAATCACCTTCTTAACATACATACAACAAATAGCGCGACACCAATATTTCAATGATTAACAATATAACAAGCTAAGTGGTTGTCAAACCAAACACAATCCCCTGCCCATACAAAGAATTGGTCAACTCAGCTACTAATCAAATAGAAAGCTAAGCGGTCCTAAAACCAAGCATAAATTCCCCGCCCATACAAGGAATCATACAACTTAGCTGCTAACATGAGTCATCAATTGAAATCCCACCTATTCCTAGTTCTTTCTTTACAAGATACGAATTTTATTTAATTCGTATCTCATCATCCTTTTCTACTCTTTTAAGTTTAATTCGTACTATTTCATAGTACCATATTTGTATAGCAATTCTGCTATAAAGTTTTCAATCAAACGATTGATCATTTGTCCTTCTATGACCTTATCAGATCACGTTGTGATCTCATACTATAATCGTATTATATTATGATTCTTTTCTATCTTATGATCTTTTTATTTTATGATCTTCTTGAATCATAGTACATAATGATTTTAGACTTTTCATCTTATAGACTTTGTCTATTTATTATCACTTTTCATCTTTATTACTAGAGTCAGGTAACTCCGGATTCTTATCTTATAACTCTTTAAGATTCTTCTTTGAATCTTATTTATCATCTTCTTATCTTAATAATGAATTTCCTGAATTCATCTCTTATCACTTCAACTCTATTTGAGTTTATTCATCATCCTCATCTCTGCAGTTATAGCCTAAGGTAATCGTACTTAAGGTTTATAACCTATAGCTTTGATACCAACTGTAGCGCCCCCAAATCTGAGTTCCCAGAACCTCGGACCTGGTACGTTACGATACATCATTTTTATAACTATTACAGAAGATATAAACATAAATTGTTTATACAATAACTTTTACAACATAATCCCAAGGTCTACAACCTTTATCCTGATACATACCTTAATTTCTTAAAGGTTTATATAATAATTTGCATCAGATAACCAAATAGTTAACGTGCATAATCATCTACTATTGGATTCTATCCTTGTCTTTGTCTTTCTTTGAGCCTTTGATTTAATCTGAAAATGTTATTATGATATAGCAAGAGTGAGCAACTACTTTGCTCAGCAAGTTTAAATATAAAAATGGACATATCATGATTGAAAAGGAATAAGCTTTCAAGTTTTCAACAATATATAATAATTGTGAAAGAGCATGAATCAAAATTTTAATAATTGAATGACTGAATCAATAATGTTGGGTGGTCAACAATGACCATGGACAAATTTACTGAACCTTATGGTAAAGAAGGTGATCAGCTTTTCATACCTGATGAACATATGCAACTTGCACTAAGTGTGAATCAATAATCAAAGATGTGGAATAATTATAAATAATTAAACTACTAGCATGCCTGAAACATAATAACTCAAGTTTGAGTTAGGTAACTTGCTTGTACCGCTGATTACCGCTAAGCAATCTAATTTAGTCTCTTTATTGAAAAGACCTATCAGTTATAAGATTGATATTTCAATTAGTATAACATACTTTATCTCACAATACTATTACTTGAATAATAAATTAGCTAATCTTTAGCCACATAATCAAACATTGAATAATTCTTCAATTCATTAGTAATATTATTATCCCTTAATAATATTACTATCACTTAACCATCATCTTAAACTCGTCTAATATTATTAATTATTTAATAATATTTTAATCACTTAATAATATTTAATCACTTCTTAACATTATTAATCATTTAATAGAATATTAATCATTCACAAATATTATTAATTATTTAATAATATTTTAATCATTATCTAATATTATTAATTATTTAATAATATCTTAATCATCTTTTAATATTATTAATCATTTAATAATATTCAAATCACTTACTAATATTATTAATCATTTAATAATATTTTAATTATTTTCTAAATATAAATAATAAAGGTCTTACATATTTTAAGATGTAAATATTTTATATTTTGAAGCTTAAACTATTTATATTCCATTTTAGAAATATCTTTTTACCTTTTCTCACAAATTCAAAGTTTAAACAGCTAATACACAGCTTTTATAGTAAAACTCAATTTACTATATTATTTCTTTAATTTAAATAATTTTTATCTCATTTTGTCCATTCATGAGTCAACTTGAACTATTGTCTCATATATAAACACTTCATCCTGCTAGAACATTCGCTTTATTTTTCGTTTTACGAATATTCGCATTTTCGTTATATATATATATATTAAATATATATATATATATATATATATATATATACATATTGCGTTACATAAATCTTAGCTCAAAAATCTCATTTTGAACTCCGAAAATCTCAAAATATCATTTTTATGATTAATATAATTTTTCAAAGGTTTTACGTTTTTCGTTGCACCACAAAATAATTTTGTAGGCAACAATAGTTTTTATTTCGCTTAAATATGTAATTTATATTCATTACATATTTTTATTGCTTTATTTATGCCCAAAAGGAAGTTTCTCGTATTAAAATATCACTTATAGTGAAATCTCGCCTCGTGGGACTTTATTAGATTTATTATGACTTATTATTTCGTCAGAACGCGATTCGGAACGTCGAACGTCAAAATCGCTCGACGCGTCGATGCTCGGCGTTGTCCGTTTTTAAGTTCTGACATGCTCTTTTGCTCATTTTAAATTTTTAAATCATGAGTCATATAACATCGAAATTTCAGACATGTTATAGACCCCATGTCATAGAATTTCAGAAAAATTTCTAACCACGAAAACGGATTATGGAACCCATCAAAACAGCGCGTCAAAAAGCATGTCAGGCTACTGCCCAGCAGCGCAGCGCGGCGCCGCACGCTGAGCGCGCACGCACACATTGCTGCCCAGCAATGCTGCCGCTCCGCCGCTCGCATACCAAATCTTCTATTTTGCGAATTTTGTACGCGCTGCTTGTTAATCGAATTTATCCCATTTTTGGATATGTTTTTCGTATCATATGAGACTATTTTAAAAAATATGAAACCCCCATTTCAGGTTCATTAAGCCGTCCAAACAATTCGTCAAAAATGGATGTTCATAACGATTTTAACCTTTTTTCACAGCTCTACCCTCTCTCTCTAAAACAGTCATAACCTTTTCGTTTCAAAATATTTTTGAGTGATTCTTGAGCCCACGCGAAGCTATCTTCCGGGACTACAACTTTTGTCTAATGACTTTTTTTCCAAATTCTAAACACATCAGTCCAAAAATTTCGTGGAAGGGGACTGTTCGCGATTGGTTGGGCAGATATGGTGTGACTACTTTGAATGGTCATAACGTTTTCCTACGAAGCCGGAATTAGTCTGTTTCAGAGTCTATGAAAAGCTTATTCAGTGTACTATAACATATTAAAAGCCCAGAATTTTCTGGAAACATTAACTGATCGAAACACTGTCTCGAATAGCACCTCCTGCTTACAGTTTGACAGATACGACACATTTCCTTCCAATCACCATAACTCCCTCATCCGAGGTCGGAATGAGGTCATTCCAAAGCCTATGGCTTCCTGACTCAGTGCACTACAACTAAACAGAAACTCAAAGTTTTTCAGGCAACATAGCTATTCCAGAATTTGATACTATAGTCACTGTTCATCCAGTTTTCATTTCTAGACATAGTTTACTAAAATCTTCACCACGGATTCGTTTTAACTCCGTTTTGGTTCATTCAAGTTAGAAAATCTTCAAAACTTAAAAAAGTACAACATACAAGTATCAAACTAAATTTTTAAACATAAAACATAGCCATGCAAAGTCCTTAAACCCAGTCCAAAAATCTGTCCATAATGTTCTTTGTCAATCTTTCCATCCTTTACGCATAGGTTCGGATTTTGTGTGATTTAGTTCCACTTGGATGTTCTTAAGAGTTCATTTATCTTTAGAGAATCATCCTTAATAAGTTTCTTTACACATATAACTCAAGAACATTATCATAGCTATGAAAATGAAGAAAATGGAAGTTAAGGTTTTTAAAACTTACTTCTTGAAGTTAACTCCACTTAGATGTTAGATGATGATCTAAAGCTTTCTAGAATGCTCTCCTCTACTTCCTTGATCCTTCCCGTAGCTCAAATCAAGCTCCTTCAACAAACCCATTTGTTTCTCTCTCTTAGATTTTCAAAGCTTCAAGATAGTAGATGATGAAAAGTGGTTATGGATGTTATATAAAAGATGTTTAAATGCTATAAACTTGCTAGAACTTACCTAGAGTTTGATTTCCATGCTTCATGAGCTCTCCCGTAGGTTTTCCTTCTAGCTTCTCCATCCACCCATTTCCTACTCTCACTAGTTTTCTTGGAGTTTTAATGGAGGATGATGGTGATCATGGAATGATCAAGGATGAAGAAATGTAGAGTTTTGGTTTGATATTCCTCCTCATCTAGCCATCCGTCTCTCTCTCTCTGTTATTCCCTCTAAATCTTACCAAAATATCACATCTCTCTCTCCTATCTCCTCTAAATCTATCCAAAATTTTTTCAAATAAAAATCACTTGTCAATTTCTCTCTCTCCACCCGGTTCATTGCACCAAAATATTGCCCAATTTAATTTATTTTAATTGTTAAATTTTTTTAATAAAATGACTAAAAAGTCCCTCACCTTTTGGGCTAAAAAAAATTGGGCCATTTGATTTATTGTTTGGGCTTCCTATTTTAATTTCTTGGGCCATGCATGAAAAATAACATGAACCAACATAAATTTTATCTTACCCTAATTATTTAATTAGGATTTTTAATCCACTCATTTTGGAATTTAAATACTTACTTACATAATTTAAATATGTTAACCCATTAGGCTAGGTTTAAAATAATTAATAAATTGAGATAATAAAATTAATCTCTTAGGTTAGTATATATTTTAAATACTAAATTCTCCTATATCATAACCCTTAAGTTATTTAATTACCATACCTAATGTATAATTAGGTTATGTAGCTTTCTTTATAATTCACTTTATAAAACAAATAAACATATATACATATTTACAATATATATATTTATTTAGTTACATACATACTCCTCATGAGTCATAATATATTTATCCTTATACATAATCTCTTTCCAAATTTCAAAATTTCTAGCATTCTCATTTAATTTCTTTACATTATTTAAAATTTTTAAATCAAACCGTATAGGTTCCTTAAAAATTTTAAATCATTCCTTTATTTCCACTCTAGGTTTTAAACTTTAACCTTTAATTTAATCATTTAAGATTTTTAAAATTTTTGAGTTGTCACAAACATCGTAGTTTTATTAAAAAAACATGAATTCGTAATATAGTTTTATAAGAGAATAATCAAAATAAGATCATGTTTCCTAATACTAATTGGTTTCTTTTATTCAAATATATATACAATAATACAAGGTTAAGTAAAATTATATTACAACTTAATTAGTTTATATGGTTTGAGAAGAAAAGAAAATTATCATAAAAATCAGCTACCTAATTAACTTAGGGTAAAATGCACAGGTGGGCCCTGAACTTTAGGTCTATTTGGGTATTGAGTCCCCTTCTTTTAGTCAATGCAAATCGAGCCTCTTTTTATCCAAAAATTTGGGTATTGAGCCCATAGGCGCCACATGAGCGTTGACTTCCTACGTGGCACTCGCGGCGCCTACATGGAATATCTGACATCAGCATTTTTTAAATTAAATTAAATTTCTACGTGTGTTTGCTGACGTGGCAGTTTTACAATTAAATCCCAAAAATATGGCCATCCCATGATTGGAACTCAAAACCTCCCACTTGAAATCTAGATCATCAAACCAACTGAGCTACAGAGCCTAACTATTAAATTTGTTCAAGTATTAAGTTTTATACCAAATCAATTCATTTCTCCAAACAAAATATTAAAAGGATAACAAATTAAACAATCAACATTAATTAAAAAAGTAAACAATTAACATTAACAAATTTATAGATTAAAATTTAAAAATTGAAATTAAAAAAAATTAAAACTAACTTACAAATTTTAAAAAGAATATATTTAAAAATAAGCTTAAAATTAAAACTTAAAAATATCCCATATTCAAAATATCATTTGAAAAGACATTTCTAGAAATTATATAACAAATTATAAAATCTTACAAACTCTAATATACTATAATTCATGATGCATTAAATACACAATAATTAACCAAATTCTAAAAATTTTACAACTTTTAAATTCAAAAACACACATTAACACACCAAGAACACACATACAAATTCAAACACACACACTAACACACTAAGAACACACACACACTAACACACCAATACACAATAATTAACCAAATAAAACATAAAATTAAATAAATAACAGATCTGTAGAATCCGGCGACCAGATTGGAAATCCGGCGACCTGATCTTTCTCATTTCATTTCTTCATCTCAGCCTCCATCGTTCAACAGAGCCTCTTCTCTTAGATCTACGTTCACTCATTTCTCATTTCTGAATTTTCTTTCGGATCTGGATAGGTCGTTCTTTGATCTACGTTTTGACTATGGATTTGTGTAGTTTTAATCAGGAATTCATTTCCATTTCTGCTCGATTGTGTTGACATGGAGTCTTATTCATGGAGGTCAGGTGAATTTCAAGCTTATATATCCAGATATGTAGAGGTATGGTTTGGATCTTCTTCATTTCTTACAAATCTGCTACTTCTTATGTAAATCTGGTAATAATTGCTTCGAGGAAAAGTAAAGCTTAATCATTATTTAGATAATATAATTGTTATTATTATTAAAATAAAATTATAATATACTTATCGACCCTATGATTCAATTATTAAATAAAAGATAAAAAGTAATTACTCTATCCATTAAGAATTCATAAAATAAAATTCAAAACATCATTAACATTATAATTTTACAAAAAGTCCATTCGTTCAGTTCAACCGTGTAAAATATAACTTAGTAATATAGTTTACAAGAAAACAATCATAAGATCATCTTACCTAATATTAATTTGTCATCATTATTAAATAAAAATTTGTTACAACTTAGATAAATAATTTGAGAATTTTTTTTATACATATTCTTCAATTTGTTCATTCAATTTGGGTTCAAAAAATATTCTGTTTTTATAGAAAACAATAATACGTAATAAGATCCCGTGCATTGCACGAGGTATACTGCTTGTCTATTCTATAATTAAATTTCGTCCTCAATTTTTTTATTCGACCTTTGACTTTTTCTAAAGTCAACTTTTATTATTTATCAATCCAAATCAAAAACTAGAATTAGTAACGTAGTTTTATAAAAAATAAAAATTAGTAACATACTTTTATAAGGAAATAATCAAAATAAGATCATCTTACCTAATATTAATTTGTTATTTTTATTCATATATATATATATAATAATTCAAATTTAACTAAAATTATTTTACTACTTAGAAAATATAGTTTGAGAAGAAAAGAAAATTATCATAAAGATCATCTCCTTAACTTAAATTTGTTACTATTATGAAATTATTAAAATATAAATATAATTATAATTTCAAGTATAAGTAAGATTTAATTATTAGATAGATAACATAATTTTAGAAATAAATAGATTTCTTATGAGGATTATCTTACCTGATATTAAATCGTTACTATTATTAGAATGTAAATATAATATGTTAGAACAATTGTATATTTTGATTTGATGATGGTGTGATAATGTATATTTGTAACCACTAACTTTTGTGAAGTCCTTAAAATGAAATTGATGTACAAGGACTTAGAATATAAGATCAAATTTGTTAAGTTGATTTATTGATATAAACGAATGTATAGACTATAGGAAATGAAACGATCATAGAGTTGTTGAAACGATCGTAAAGGTGTTCAATCTATCGTAGAGTACTCAGTTTAAGATCACAGAGTTTTCCTGGAAATTGTAAAGTTAATTAAGATCGCAGAGTCTGCTTGAAATCGTAGAGTCTGCCAGGAAATCGTAAAACAAAATCAAGATCGCAGAGCCCGCAGAAAGATTATAAGACAAGACAAAGATCGATAACAGATCGTAGAGCTTGAAGAATCGTAGAGTCAGTTCAGACAGACACTCTACGATCACCTAGGAAGACTACAATTAGGAAAATCGTAGAGTACTTCAGTTCTGACAGAAGAGTGACAACGTCCAGACTCGTAGATCTTAGCTTGATTAAGATCGCAAAGTCTGCCAGAAAATCGTAAAAAAAAATCAAGATCGCAGAGCCTGCAGATAGATCGTAAGACATGACAAAGATTGTAGAGCATTTCAAAGACCGTAGAGCAGATCGTAGAGCTTGAAGAATTGTAGAGTCAGTTCAGACAGATACTCTACAATCACTATAGAAGTCTACGACTAGGAAAATCGTAGAGTACTTCAGTTCTGACAGAAGACTGCTAACATCCAGACTCGTAGAGTGAAGATCCCAAGACAATTGCTAAATATTTTAAGATTCAAAATGAAGATCAGACCAATATATGTCTAACAACTAGTTTAGTGAAATGACAGCCGCCCACGTGACTGTTACTGTTACAGTCAGATGTAACATATCAAAGTCGAAAGTAAGCTCACACATCCACCGTGAAAGTTAACATTAAAGATATTCTAGGATCAGAGCATTAAATGAGTAACGACAACTTTCCAATCGGAAAATCTCGAGGTCTACTATAAAAGGGCGTGCAGATTCAATCTAATAGTGATGATTACGAATTACAAGTTGAATCGCTGCTCAAATCTCAAGAACTATACTATACGAAATCAAGAACACCTTGTTCTGCTACTAAATCCTTCAAATGCCAAGCATAACGCCACTTAGTAGCACCCCAAAAATCACTTACTTCTTTGTGATTCATTGGTCTTAGTGACCTGTTGTTACTAAGTTTAAGTGAGTTGAAGAGTTCTTTGTGAACTAGTCTTAGTGACCCTTCTGTCTTAATAACATCTGTCATGTTGTAGTGACTTGAAGGAATCTAAGTGATTCGTTGGTTGTAATAGTTCTTAGTGAACTAATTTGAGTGATCACCCCACATCCTTAGTGGATTTTCTATTCGTGGAGTAGAAGAGTGAACTAGGAGATCTTTGTGCTCTGAACTATTTAAAAATTTTATATCTCATTTACATTTTTGTATTTATCTTTTATATCTGAGTGTGACTTAATTCCACATGCGAACTAAATTTAGAGTTGAGATTTTCTTAAATCTTTAAAGGGGTTTTTCAAAATAATATTTTGTTGGGCATAATTAAATTAACTCGCTTAATTTATAATCTGGCAATCTTTCTTTAAAAAGAAAAAGTAAAGGATCTATTCAACCCATTTCTAAATCTCTTAGTGCCTTTGGGAAACAACAAGTGGTATCAGAGCTGATTCTCATAACCAAAGCTTAAATTGCTTGAGTAGATCAATGACACAAAATAAAACTAGTTCTGAGCTTGATGGTGGAAACAAACCACCCCTTTGAAATAAGGATAAGTTTGCTAATTGGAAAGTTCACATACAGGCGTATATGGACGCGATCGATGAAAATTTATTCGATGTGGTGATAAGTGGTCCTTATGTCCATACAAAGCTTGCCCCAACAACAGATGATCCAAATAAGATGGCAATCAAGTATAGAGTAGAGTGAACAAATATGGAAAAGAAGCTTGTGCAACTGGATAAGAGGGCTAAGAACATCATGTTCATGGCTCTAGAACATGAATTGTTCGAGAACTCCGTCAACTGAAAAACAACGAATGAAGTCCGGGAAGCCTTGCTTGAAGGAACCGAGGAAGTCATGGAAAACAAGCAGTCCCTGTTGACTCAACAGTATGAAATGTTCACCCATGTCTCCGGGGAGAACATAACAGCCACATATGAGATTCAACGTGTTGCTCAACTCTCTCAGAGCGTTTGGGAAGGTTTACCCAAACAAGGACCTCACTATCAAATTTATGAGGGCATTTCCTAGCAAGTGGGATGCTAAAACCACTATTATCAGAGAATCGAAGAATCTACACGAGATAACGGTGCAGAAGCTCTATGGTAATCTTCTTACCTATGAGCTAGAGCTAAACTAGAGGGCAGAGATTACTTCAGAAGGTAAGAAGAAAGAGAGAGGAGTTGCTCTCAAAGCGTTAGAAACAGCTTCAAAAGCTCTCATCGAAGTAGATTTTGATGATGAAGATGAGGACGATGATGAAGACATTACCTTGCTCGCCAAAAGACTGAGAAAGTTCATGTGAAAAGGTAGGAGCAGCAAGCCAAGGAGATACAACAACAACAACAACAACAACCATGACCATGCTAAGGACCTGTGCTACAACTGCAAGAAGTCAGGCTTGAAAGTCCAATAATAATCTAGAAGGGGGGTTGAATAAATTATTACATATTTAAAATTTATGTTATGTGACGCCACCAAAATAGGTTCAATACCAACCCATTCTAAGTTGTCAAATACATGGTACAGAATTCTAAATACAAACCTTTTATAACATACGGTCGTGCAAAATACGACCACACAACCTGTGAGTTTTAATACAAATCGTATATAATACGAAATATAAACATTAAAATTCAGTCCTCTTTTATTATAATTATTGTCACACTATTTTACAAAAATAGTGAGGACTACTACTGCTCTACTCTGACCATCACACTGATCACCGACTAGTTCTCGCAATATTCTCATTCCCTGAAGAGGACAATAGATGAAAAGGGTGAGCTCAACTAGCCCAGTAAAAAATGCTATGACTAAGATAATAAAGAATAATTTATCGTTAGTCTTCAACAAATTAGATAAAATATTATGGACAACAAATTTTAGATCAACAACTGCAGCAAAAATAACAATTCATTAGAAGAGTTACGTAGAGAATGAAGTCTACTATCTTCTATGATTTAAAAGTCCATCATCAATATTTTATCCCTGTAACATCAATCAATATATCTCAAATCAAATATTCATCTTTGCACTACTGGCCAAAGATATTCATTTGTATCAACAGTGGTCATGTTCATCTCAACACCTGTTCATCTTTGCACTACGGGCCAAAGATATTCATCAGGTAATCATTCATCTTTGCTCTACAGGCCAAAGATATTCTGTTATATCACCATTTAGGACTGAGGATGAAGAAAAATAATATAAATAACGAATCCAGTGAGATAAAGGACAAAGATTAGGGATTCGTAATTTAGTTTATTCAAGTTCAAGAATTCTCCATAATAATCAATTGTAGAGCAAAATTCAAGAATGAAGTTCAAAACATGGATACAATCAAAGATAGTAACCATAACAGACAACTTGGATAAATAAAAGAAAATTTAACTTTTTAGTGAATAGTGTCGTATATGTGAATAGTGAAGTATACGTGAATAGTAACCCAACATGAAAAGGTAAAAATTTCATAATAAACTTCATACCAACATTCCAATGAAATGATACTAGATGAAACGTAAAATTTGAAGAATTTCTGATCATTTCAGGAATTATAGAAGCAATACTTACCGTAGTAAGTTTTAATTTGGGTATATGAAATGAAATATTATTGCTTCCATAATATGGAATATGAAAGAAAATAATATTTTTTACGAGTATTGCAACAAAATAATATCTTTTACCTTAGTAGAAACTGGATTTAACTAGAATATTGGATATTATTCTGAGAAAATCTTGCACAAAGAGCTACACTCAAAGTATCCTTATACTCAAGAAAAATACTCAAAATACTATAGAATAAGAATTTCTGATATTGAAATGGTGTGTTTTAGGAAGGAGGGGTTACCCCCTATTTATAGCGCAGCACGGAGGAAAAATCAAAACAACTGCCTAACTTTCCTCTCTTTTTTCTTTGCCTAACCTGCCTAACTCTCTTATTTTCCACTAATGCCTAACTCATATGGCCCACAATTTGGAAAACACAAGATTCTGCAGGAGAATTTGAAAAGGAAGCTCACATTTATTCAAGCCACCAAAAAAAGAATACAAAGCATTCACATATCCGTCTCTTTTTATCACATGTGTATATATATATATATATATATATATATATATTATAATATTATTTATTTAAATAATTATAATATATTATAATAATATATTTAAATGAATATTTTATTGAAGAAGATAATTGCCAAACTTTCAACAAATATTTCATTCAAAAAATTATTTCATTTAAAATATTTCCCTATCATATAAATCAATAATTAATTATTTACAAATAATATTACAAAACTATAATATTGCCAACCAGGTCGTTCCCAGGAAAGAGGGGGCTTTCCGATAAGGATTTCTCCTTATTGGCGCGCAATTATATTAACCTAACCCCTTTCCTCGACAGAACTTCCTTAAACATTGTCAATAATGCTATCTAATAATATTATTCAAATAATATAAATAATTGATTTGATAATTTGACATACTGTGCAATGACAATTATTAAATCAATAAAATATTATGCAATTATCAATGTAGCAATTATTGAATCAATAATATAAAATATTGAGCAGTAATTACTGTAACAATTATTGAGTAGTGACTTCTTACGTAAGAATCAATTATTAGAATTACTGTGCAATACCGTGTGCTACTGTGCAACACCGCGTATTACTATATTTTAACCACCGGGTATTTCAGCAGTTTTAACGGTAACAACCACGCCGTTATTTTTAGAAAAACTTATTCTTGTCGTTTTCTTTATCCGACAATTTTTCGTTATGGGGCCCACTAATGATTGCGCCGTCGTACGAATATTCCCCGACAAAAAGAATATTCCCTGATCAAACGAATATTCCCCGACACAATGAATATTTTATGACCACTTGCTTACTTTGCAAAATTTGCACATATCACCCCATAACTTATCACATTCATCAAATCAATACCATATTATTTAAAATAATATATAGAGGAAGTTCAATCTTTATTTATAAAATTTGGGGTCTTACAACCTCCCCTCCTTATGAAATTTCATCCTCGAAATTGACGTACGTACCTGGTATGTCGAAAAGGTGAGGATACCTTGCTTTCATTTTCGATTCCAACTCCCAGGTCATTTCCTCAATAGCATGGTTTCTCCACAAAACTTTGACTTCTGGTATAACCTTTGTGCGTAGGACATGCTCCTTCCTATCCAAGATCTTGACAGGTACCTCTTCGTACGTTAAATCTTCGGCTATCTCTTCTGATTCTAACTCAATAATGTGGTTTGAGTCTTTCACATATTTACGAAGCACAGATATGTAAAAAATGTTATGAACACGAGACATGCTTGGAGGTAAAACGAGTCTATAGGCCACTTTTCCTACTCGATCAAGGATTTCAAATGGACCAATGAATCGTGGTTTGATCTTTCCTCTCTTCCCGAATATCGTAACTCCCTTCCATGGAGCAACACGTAACAATACATGATCCCCAACATTAAATTCCACGTCCTTTCGATGAAGATCCGCATAACTCTTTTGTCGATCCTGTGCGGTTTGTATACGTTGTCGGATTGTTTGAATCTTTTTCGTAGTCATACGTACTAACTCTGGTCCCAACAATGTTGCTTCACCCACCTCATCCCAGCATACTGGAGAGCGACACTTTCATCCATACAATGCTTCGAATGGAGCCACGCCTATACTTGCCTGATAACTGTTGTTGTAAGAGAATTCCATCAATGGTAGGTACTTATCCCAACTCCCTTTGAAGTCTAGAACACAAAGTCTCAATAGATCTTCAAGAGTTTGAATAGTCCTTTCTGATTGTTCGTCCGTTTAAGGGTGATATGCCGAACTGAATCATAAATCCGTGCCCATAGCTTTCTGCAAACTGACCCAAAATCATGAAGTGAATCTTGGGTCACGATCCGAAACTATGGATACTGGCATGCCATGCAACCTCACAATCTCATTCACGTACATACGAGCAAGACGCTCAAGGGAATAAGTCTCTCGTATAGGCAAGAAATGAGCAGACTTGGTTAATCTATCAATAATAACCCAAATCGCATCTATGCTCTGAGAAACCTTGGGAAGACCCGTAACGAAATCCATGGTAATGTGTTCCCACTTCCACTTTGGAATCTCAAGTGGTTGCAATGGACCTTTTGGCACTTGATGCTCCGCCTTGACACGTTGACACGTTAAACACCTCGAGATGAACTCCACGATCTCTTTTTTTATATTGCTCCACCAAAATGTATGTCGAAGATCACGATACATTTTGGTACTCCCAGGATGGATTGCAAACGGTGTGTTGTGTGCCTCCATCATGATTGTATACTTCAAATCAGAATCATTAGGAACACAAAGTCTGGAGTTGACTCGAAGTATTCCTTCTTCATCGATTCTTGCTTCTGGAATAGCACCTTCTTCTTCATCTTCATAAGCTCTGGGTCTGTAGCTTGAGTAGCTTTAACTTTATCAATTAAAGTTGGTTCTACACGTATACTTGACATCATTTCACTCGTTCCCGCATATGATCTTCTACTCAATGCGTCAGCTACCACGTTCACTTTTCCAGGATGGTATTGGATGGTATGGTCGTAATCTTTCAACAGCTCACGCCAACGTCGTTGTCGCATGTTGTGTTCCTTTTGAGTGAAGAAATATTTAAGTCTCTTATGATTCGTATAGATCTCCACTTTCTCCCCATACAGGTAGTGTCTCCAGATCTTCAACGCGAAAACGACAGCTGCTAACTCTAGATCATGAGTAGGATAATTCCTCTCATATTCCTTGAGTTGTCGCGAGGCATAGGCTATGACTTTTCCATATTGCATGAGAACACATCTTAACCCTTTGCCCGAAGCATCGCTGTAAATGACAAATCCATCCGAACCAAATGGTATCGTCAGAACAGGAGCCGAAATGAGTCTCCTCTTGAGCTCTTGGAAGCTCTTCTCGCATTCTTCGTTCCATACGAATTTCGTATCTTTCCGAGTCAGCTGAGTTAATGGATTAGTGATTCGAGAAAATTTTTCCACGAATCTTCGATAATAACCAGCTAAGCCCAGAAAGCTACGTACTTCGATCACCGACTTAGGTTGCTCCCAACTTTGTATTGCTTCAATCTTCGTTGGGTCAACAAATACTCCATATTTTGATACCACGTGCCCAAAGAATGCTACTTCCTCAAGCCAAAACTTATATTTTTTCAACTTGGCATAAAGCTTGTTATCACGAAGCCTTTGGAGTATCAGCTTCAGGTGGTGCTCATGATCTTCACGGCTTTTGGAATAGATGAGGATGTCATCAATAAAGACAACCAAGAACTGATCCAAATACTCTTTGAATGCACGGTTCATCATATCCATGAAAGCAGTAGGAGCATTAGTCAATCCAAAAGACATGACTAAGAATTCATAATGCTCGTACCGAGTTCTGAAGGCAGTCTTCAGAATATCCTCAGTTTTAATCTTTAACTGATGATATCCAGAACAAAGATCTATCTTTGAAAAGAATTGTGCTCCTTGCAACTGGTCGAACAGGTCATCAATGCGAGGTAACGGATACCTATTCTTGATGGTGACATGGTTCAACTCCCGATAGTTAATACAAAGTCGCATACTCCCGTCTTTCTTCTTTACGAATAAAACAGGAGCACCCCAAGGAGATGTACTAGGACGAATCAAATCGATGTCTAGCAACTCCTGTAATTGGACCTTTAACTCCTGAAGTTCAATAGGATCCATTCGATATGGGTTTTTAGAAATGGGTTTTGTACTGGGCTCAAGGTCAATAAAGAATTCAACTTCACGTTCTGGGGGTAGACCGGAAAGTTCTTTGGGAAATACATCGGGAAACTCATTAACAACAGAAATATCATTCAAACCTGACGTATTCTAGTTTAGATCAGTAACATGGGCTAAGAAAGCTTGACATCCCTTTTTCAATAAACGAATAGCTTTATGACTTGAAATGACATTGATTGATTTTAGAGGTTTGGTTGTTTGAATTTGCACAATAGGTTGGTTAGGAATATGAAAACTAACAACCTTACGAAAATAATCAATTTTGACATGATAAGTGGTTAACCAGCCAATTCCTAAAATCACGTCAAATGCAAGTATTTTTAAAGATATAAGATCAACAGGTAGGGTGAGGGTACCAATTTGAATTAAGCAAGATTTGTAAACTGTAGATATAACGAAAGTTTCTTCTAATGGAGTTTCAACAGCTAAGTCAAAGTCTAATTTTTCAGGAGTCAAATTCAAACGTTGAGCACAAGCAAGTGAAATAAAAGAATGGGTAGCACCGGTATTTAATAAGGTATAGACTTCGCAAGAGTTTATGATTAGCTTACTCGTAATAACCTCATTCGGGTTCCTTGCTTGTTTGGCAGTTACGACAAAAGCTCTTCCAAGAACCACTAACTTTGCCTTGTCAGGGACAGCCTTTGGAGTCACCATCCCTGCTGGACTTGGTTTCGCTACAGGACACACTCGAGCTATATGTCCTTCCTTTCCACAGTTATAGCACACCTTGGATTGCTGTGTGCAGTTGGGACTGATGTGTCCTTCTTTTCCGCATTTATAACATACGACCGGTGGTCGTTATCCTCCCCTAGAAACAGTTGATGCTGGTGCTGCTGTCGACGTTTTCATGTTCTCATCGAACCTTCTCTTCTTGAAATCTCCCCTGACTCACTTCTTCTATTATCATGGCCACGATTACCACCGGAGTGGTTACCGCTTCTGTCATGATACTTTCCTCCTTGCTGGTTGTCATTGTTCCGATGACTGCTGCCACCGGTACGACCTTGGTTGTGGTCCCTTGGTTGAAAATAATCATTATCTTGTTCCAATAACTGGGCCCTGTTCACTACATTCGAATATAGAGAAAATTTGTGAGAAATGAGGTATTGACAAATTTTTGGTTTCAAACCTCTCAGAAACATCCGCGTCATACGTTCCTCATTCTCCACCAAATCAGGTGCAAACCGGGATAACTCCGCGAACTTAGCCTCGTACTGGGACACCGTCATGTTGTTCTGTTCCAGTCTAATAAACTCTACCTCTTTCATGTGACGAATACTTTCCGAAAAGTATTTGTCATTGAACAGTTTCTGGAACGCCTCCCAGGACATCTTGAGTGCGGCAGGCTGGTGTAGGGATTTCGACACATAAACGCAGCGGGAATTAAAAATTTTCTGAAACCCTAAAAATAGGATCCATGCAAAAATATATTAATTTAGAGGTTTAGATTTGTTTTATCGATTATTCAAGACTGAACGGAGACGATGGAGATTCTGGAACAGCTTCGAATCTTCAACGCAATCCAAAGGAACTGCGTCTCTACAGTATCCACACGAACGTCCCGCGAATCGTCACACGATCTGCAGCAAGGAAAGCTGCGGTACTAGCTGCCAAGGATCTGGACTTTCGAAGTTTTTCTCTCTAGTCTCTCTCTAAGAGCGGCTAGGGTTAGGGTTTATAATGAATGCCCTAAAAACGACTGATATATCATATATATAGCAGTTAAAGGTATTAACCAAAACATAATCCAATTAGAAAAATAAAATCCAAATATATATATATATATATATATATATATATATACAAATTATCCTATTAATTTAAATTCGTAATTTAAATACCATCAATCATATTGATATATTTAAATCCTTACAATTTAAATTAATTTTATTTTAATTACGTTCTAAGTGTGTGACCCTATAGGTTATTATTATGTTGGCAATAATTTTAAAATCATATTATAAAATTATAAACAGTAAGCGACATCTAGTAATGCATCACTGCTACCCAAATAGTAATAAGATCGGTGATTTGATACAACCTTTTCGTGACCAATGTTTCAATGTAATTTAATCCTTTTAACCTTGACATCCTAGATTAAACTCGAGGCATGGAATGTGTCATCCTCTTGTCATCCTCTTCATAATTTAATCTGAGTTTTCTTGATCGATGAGTAGACTATATGAAACAAATCACTATTTGAGTATGGCCATGCATTTCATAGTCCTACTCAATCAAGAGGCCTATGGATATCACCCCTAATATATAGGAGGGTTAAATTTCATCTAGATCACTCATTCCTCACACGATTCATGATGTACCCAATAATCACCTTTATTGTCTACCTGGCCTATTAAAGGTGACCTTTGATGATATCAAAGTACATAAATTCCCGTGTAGTAATATAGTGATTTCAGGTCGGAGGATCATTACATCATTGTCACTATGAGAATTGCTTATGACACTTTGCATAATGCTCCACGTAGAATTCTCATGGTGGGTCTGTCCAGTACAATGTTCTCTAACATGTTCCTATGCATTGACTCAATATCTCATATATTTATGACCAATGAGATTTGGCCATCAGTCAATCCACATACTAGTCTCGATGTATCATTGTTGTCCCATTAACAATGACACTCGACTAGGGACATTTAAGAGTAATGATACTAATTGTAATTATATGATCTCATGTTCAAGTCACACACTTGAAGTTATATAATTTGTATCACTATTCTAAGGACTTTTATTATGTTAACATTTATATAAAGCAGTAAATAAAACCATAGTAAAATAATTCATTTATTCAATCAAATATAATATCAAAAATGTTAAGCAATTACATCAAAGAATTGGCCTCTAGGGCATAAACTCTAATAGCTGGGTACGCTTCACAGATTTTCACCAGTAATCTGCCTCTCCACGGAACATAAAGGTGGCGAATGGAACCTTCTGTTCCTCCGTGCATCCCAAGACATCATATATCTTGGTAATTTGCTTAACCCACGTTTCTGCCTTGATTGGATCTGACTTTCCCTGAAATTCTGGTGGTCCCAACTCTTTGAACTGCTTGGCAGTGAGAAGCTGCGAGTTGTTATTATTTTCACCTGTACTATGAACACGCGTCTCCCTCGTCTGATTTTGCATGAACTGCAAAAAGCTTTTAAACATCCCATCATTCATCGTCTGATCGGTGGTGTTGTTTACAGGAGAATTATTGCCTTCCTGTTGCACGTTCACCTGGTTGGTGATTAGGTGTCTCAACGGTCTCATTCACTCCATTGCTTAGATTTTCAGCTGTCATTCTCAAATACTGCCATAAAACAAAGGTTAATTAAATAAATTAACATATCACATATTAACCCTATGTTTCGACCGACCAATTAAATACCAAATAAGCTTAGGTAGGACACACTAGCGAAGGTTTTACTCGTCTTTTCCCTCCTAGTTCTATTCCCAGATCTCCGCCAAAGATCATATCCCTAAGCTCTGATACCAACTTTGACGCCCCCAAAATAGGTTCAATACCAACCCATTCTGAGTTGCCAAATACGTGGTACAGAATTCTAAATACAAACCTTTTATAACATACGATCGTGCAAAATACGACCACACAACCTGTGAGTTTTAATACAAATCGTATATAATACGAAATATAAACATTAAAATTCAGTCCTCTTTTATTACAATTATTGTCACACTATTTTACAAAAATAGTGAGGACTACTACTGCTCTACTCTGACCGTCACACTGATCACCGACTAGTTCTCGCAATATTCTCATTCCCTGAAGAGGACAATAGATGAAAAGGGTGAGCTCAACTAGCCCAGTAAAGAATGCTATGACTAAGATAATAAAGAATAATTTATCGTTAGTCTTCAACAAATTAGATAAAATATTATGGACAACAAGTTTTAGATCAACAACTGCAGCGAAAATAACAATTCATTAGAAGAGTTACGTAGAGAATGAAGTCATCTTCTATGATTTAAAAGTCCATCATCAATATTTTATCCCTGTAACATCAATCAATATATCTCAAATCAAATATTCATCTTTGCACTATTGGCCAAAGATATTCATTTGTATCAACAGTGGTCATGTTCATCTCAACACCTGTTCATCTTTGTACTATGGGCCAAAAATATTCATCAGGTAATCATTCATCTTTGCTCTACAGGCCAAAGATATTCAATTATATCACCATTTAGGACTGAGGATGATGAAAAATAATATAAATAACGAATCCAGTGAGATAAAGGACAAAGATTAGGGATTCGTAATTTAGTTTATCCAAGTTCAAGAATACTCCGTAATAATCAATTGTGGAGCAAAATTCAAGAATGAAGTTCAAAACATGGATACAATCAAAGATAGTAACCATAACAGACAACATGGACAAATAAAAGAAAATTTAATTTTTCTGTGAATAGTGCCGTATACGTGAATAGTAACCCCAACATGAAAAGGTAAAAATTTCATAATAAATTTCATACCAACATTCCAATGAAATAATACTAGATGAAAAGCAAAATTTGAAAATTTTCTGATCATTTCAGGAATTATAGAAGCAATACTTACCGTAGTAAGTTTTTAATTTGGGTATATGAAATGAAATATTATCGCTTCCATAATATGGAATATGAAAGAAAATAATATTTCTTACGAGTATTGCAATAAAATAATTTCCTTTACCTTAATAGAAATTGGATTTTATTGAAATATCGGATAATATTCTGAGAAAATCTTGCATAAAGAGCTACACTCAAAGTATCCTTATACTCAAGAAAAATACTCACAATACTATAGAATAAGAATTTCTGATATTGAAATGGTGTGTTTTAGGAAGGAGGGGTTACCCCCTATTTATAGCGCAGCACGGAGGAAAAATCAAAACAACTGCCTAACTTTCCTCTCTTTTTTCTTTGCCTAACCTGCCTAACTCTCTTATTTTCTACCAATGCCTAACTCATATGGCCCACAATTTGGAAAACACAAGATCCTGCAGGAGAATTTGAAAAGGAAGCTCACATTTATTCAAACCACCAAAAAAAAAGAATACAAAGCATTCACATATCCGTCTCTTTTTATCACATGTATATATATATATATATATATATATATATATATTATAATATTATTTATTTAAACAATTATAATATATTATAATAATATATTTAAATGAATATTTTATCGAAGAAGATAATTGCCAAACTTTAAACAAATATTTCATTCAAAAAATTATTTCATTTAAAATATTTCCTTATCATATAAATCAATAATTAATTATTCACAAAAAATATTACAGAACTACAATATTGCCAACCAGGTCATTCCCAAAAAAGAGGGGGCTTTTCGATAAGAATTTTTCCTTACTGTTGCGCAATTAGATTAACCTAACCCCTTTCCTCGACAGAACTTCCTTAGACATTGCCAATAATGCTATCTAATAATATTATTCAAATAATATGAATTATTGATTTGATAATTTGAAATACTGTGCAATGACAATTATTGAATCAATAAAATATTATGCAATTTTCAATGTAGCTATTATTGAATCAATAATATAAAATATTGAACAGTAATTACTGTAACAATTATTGAGTAGTGACTTCTTACATAAGAATCAATAAATAGAATTACTGTGCAATACCGTGTGCTACTGTGCAACACCGCGTATTACTGTATTTTAACCACCGGGTATTTTAACAATTTTAACGGTAACAACCACGCTGTTATTTTTAGAAAAACTTATTCTTGTCTTTTTTTTTCATCCGACAATTTTTAGTTATGGGGCCCACCAATGATTGGGCCGTCGTACGAATATTCCCCGACAAAAAGAATATTCTCTAACCAAACGAATATTCCCCAACACAATGAATATTTTATGACCACTTGCTTACTTTGCAATATTTGCACATATCACCCCGTAACTTACCACATTCATTAAATCAACACCTTACTATTTAAAATAATATATAGAGGAAATTTAATCTTTGTTTATAAAATTTGGGGTCTTACATCTTAGGCCTTTATGAATTTTTTAGATAATTAATTAATTTTCACATTTAAATTAATAAGCAAGACAATAAAAAATTCAATCACATAATACACAGAGATTTGTCTGGTTCACAACATACATCCTGGGTATGTTGCTACATCCAATCTCAAGCTCCTCTCCAGGACTTGAGATCCTATTACTCCCAATAATAAGTACTTAATTATTCAATAGGCGGAGAAGCCTTTACAAAATTTTATAGACAAACTTCCAACTATTCTCAACTAATTTATCTTGGACAACAAGCTCCTAACTCTCTCCTCAAGCTTAGTCTTTTGAGTTTAGTTCTATTCTATGATCTGGTCTTGAAACAACAGTCTCTTCCTCACCTAACAAGTTCACTAGAGACCCAACTCCCAACTGACATTTCTAAGACTCTGGTCTTGGTCGAAGAATTACTCGTTTTTTTTCACAGGTACACAAAATAAACTAACTCTAATCTTTTCCCTTTTTACAAAAGATTTTATAATGATGTGCTTCTTAAATAAGCAGATAAAAATTAGATATCAAGTGATAATATAAAAGTTCAATAACTCTTATATGTGTGAAATGTGCTTCTGTGTAAGCAGATGTGAATTTCAACTCAATTTATAAAAGTTTATGTAGCTTTTATAATTATATAAATATGCTTCTTGATTAAGCAGATAGATCAAATTTAGTTTAACTCAAAAATGCTTCTGTATAAGCAGATATATAGTTTAATTCAATTTTATAAAGAATTATTTATTCTTTATAATAAAGAATGTATTTCTATGAATTTAAACAAATTATAACTTTAATATCAGATGTTATCTAACAAGTATTTTATGAATGAATTTATGTTCAAATAATTGTGATCAACAATATAATGAATAAATGAGTTAGATAGTAGTTATCAAGTATAATGATTGAATCAGTTAAACAATACTTGATGTAACAAATATATTTTTCTAACTCAAAGAATATATAATAATATTTTATCTATTTTGTGAATGATTATAAATAAAGCCACTTAGGACTTTGAGATCGTACGACCAATTCCCTCACTTAAGAGGAATATCTCCGTAATCTCGGTGTCTAAATATTGACAAAATTTATAGTTCCACATTTGATATTTATATAAATATTTTTTATAGATCACTTAGATATTCAAATCCGATTCGGATGATTCACTCTATTAGAGGAATATCTCGGGGTTGTTTTGAACTATCATGTGTTGATCTACTTTACGATATTTATATAAATAATATCAATAAAAGGCCACTTAAGACTTTGAGATCGTACGACCAATTCCATCACTTAAGAGGAATATCTCCGTAGTCTAGGTGTCTAAGTACTGACTTTATAATTGATAAATAGATGAAATATATATATATATATATAAGCAAGAGATAATTCAAATAAATTAAACCAAACAACTTATCTCAAATACTTAGACCAATTTTCTTTTCTCAAACAATTAAACTTTGATAAGAAGAGAGAGAAAACTTTTTAGAGAGAGAGTATGTAGGCAAGGAGAGTAAACTTTTTTTTCCAAGTGAATTGGCAAATTAAAATGAAAGAAAAGGCTCCTATTTATAGTTTTCCTGAGCTTGGGGCATAAAGATAATTTTGGTAGTTTAATTTTTAAAACAATGACTCATATCTATTTATTTGAAATGAATGGTCCAGATGAAGCAAATAAAAATTTCACGCGAATTGATCAGATGTAAGTTTTCGGCCCATGAAATATTTTAACTACCTTGACATTTATTAGGCACATGGCAATTCAAATTTGGTCAAGTCAATTAATGCATGCATATTTCCTCAATTCTTAGCACATGCACGAATACTTTTGTCCCGATATAATTGTCACTAATTCATTTAAACTTCCAGCATATGTAACTTTGGAAAGCCTAAGAAAAAGAGACATTGCACAACTAAAGAAAAAAAGGGTTCAAAAATGAAGGAAAAATAGAAAAAGAAAGAAAAATGAGTTTGTTTGATTTTTATGGTAAAAGTTCCTACTAAGAGTAACATCAGATACACAATGCAAACATCACATGAAATTAATTTTATGAAGGATGATGTCTAGAATAAAGATTGAGTATTTTTGATGATGTGAAAGTGTGATTTTTAATTTAATCTTGCTTATGTATAATGCTCATGTATACTTAGGAGTTTTCTTTCAATTTCATAATTTGTCAAACTCAAAAAGATTTGATTTTTGATTTTTGCGGGTATAATCATTGCAAACCCTCACGAAACACAACTCATCCACTTGGGGTAACTTTGGGTTTTAAAAGCTTGTTGTACATGCTAACTGCAATCGTGTTTCCTACAAAAATAGGGTAGTATAATTTTTTGTTTTATTTTTATTTTCTTTTTGTTTTACTCGAGAATGAGCAAAAGATAAGTATGTGGGTATTTGATAGACTCATAATTTATATATTTTATTATCCCTAATTTTGTCCTTTTAATTATATTAGTTTATTAAATTAATATGTTTTATTTTATTTTGTATGATTTAATATTTTGTTATAATAAAGTCAAAATCTTGGTGATCAAGAAAAATTTAATGTTCTTATTCATGTAAGAAAATATCCAAGAAGAATCCTACAACGAGAAGGAAGGAGGTGAAACAATCTTAGTGTGCAAGTCAAATCCAATGAAAGAAAGAAAAGTCCAACTAGAAGATCTCTTTGAAGGAAGTTAATTGCCACTAAGAAGTTAAAACCTACATAGAATAGAATTAATGCCTATGCCTATAAATAGTGAGGAGATTATTAGGTATTTTGGGAGGTATTAGTTTAGGTTAGGAGTAGGAGTATGAATAAATTATTTCTTCATTGTACGCTCGTTGGATGAACGTTAATAAAGAGAGTTTTATTTTAGTTAGTTTATTTATTTATTATCATGTCTAGTTAATTTCTTTAATCTAGGATGAAGATGACATTAAATAATTATTCATGATAATATTTTTCATCTCTTTTATTATTTTTGCTTTTATGTTTAATTGATTTCGTTTTCATGTTTCATTATTGAAATACTTTCGTTTTATAGTTCTTATGTGATTTTAAATAAATTAAGAGGGTTTAATATATATATATATATATATATATATATATTATTGCTATGATATGGGTTTTTCATAATTCATGCTTACTCAACTATCAAAAATTTGGGCATCTGACAGGGGCGAATCTGTGTGAGGGCAGGGGGGGGGGAACAATTGCCCCCACTGAATTTTGAAGGGTCATATTAAAAATAAAAAAATTAGGAGGGTGTTAAAATGAAATTTTATATTTTAGACTTAAAAACTATTATAATTTCTAAAGGACCAATCCCACATTCCCTCATGGACCTCACCCACATTATTCCTCTCTATAATTTCCTAAAAGACTGTTCTATTTTTAGTTTTTTTAAATTTTATAATTTATTTTGTAATGTTGCTTGTTAATGGTTTAATTGAGATTGTTTATTGTTGGTGTTAATTACACTTGACTATTTATATTGTATATTGATCTTGTTTTGATGTTGAATTAGTTTTTAAATATTTATTAATTATTAGGCATGGACATTTGAATCTATACATTGAGCGTAATATTTTATAACTATTAAAAATGAGGATATCATGCAACAATTTCAAGCAATGAAATCTCGAAAATGTTATTGTAAACAATATTTGAGGATTTTTTAAATTTTTAATTTATTTTATTAAATTTTTATTCTTAAGAATTTTTTTTTTCGAATTTGCCCCCATTGAACCTCCAAGCTGGATCCGCCCCTGGCTTCTGAGACGGAACAATCCGTCTCAAATATAGCAAAATCCGTCTCAATATCCGTGTCAGTAGGGCGCGTCGCTAATCTGTCGGTCTCAAAAAGAAAATTTAGACATGAAAAATATCCTTCTCAAATTCGTCTCAGAATATTAGATATGGAAACGATCCGTCTCAAAACTGATCCATGGTGAGCTGACTTTTGAAACCGATTTTGCAGGTTTCAAATTTGGCGGGATAATTGGAGCCTTTTTTAGCACATGTAATTTGAGACAGAAAAATCCGTCTCAAATCCGTATCAAAATTAGTAGCAACTATTTTCCCTTGCCATATTTTGAGATCAATTCCGTTTCAACTTTGGCGCCACTATTGTCAATATTGTTTTAGCGTGCATATTTTGAGACGAACAGTAGCAGTCTCAAAATCAGTGTCAACTTTGGCGCTATTAACGCACATTTTTGAGATAGAACAAAGCGGTCTCAATTCCGTCTCAATATGTTTATTAACAACAAATTACAAATATTTTCATAATTTACTTTCGAAATCTAAAAATAAATATGTTCAAAGTAATAATGATAATTACTAAACTGTTATTTATAGATAATACTAAATAAGACATCTCTCGATGAATACTATTACAAATATCCTATAAAAGATAATGAACTACAAGTCTCACCAAATACAGCAAAAGTAACTTCTAAAAAACTACTGCTTTAAAGCTCAAAAATATGCATAATCGCACGCCTTCATCCTTGATGGTAAACAAAAGTAACTTATAAAAAATACTACCTACAAGATCAACATGAATATATAATCACAAGTCTCCATCCTCGTTACCATCGTTTGAATCTTCATCATGCTCATGTTCGACATCAACATCCTACAAGTAGCAGTACATTAAATGCATGTCAAATATATGAAATGAATACATGCATTACCAAGAAAACTGATTTCATACTAATTACTAAATACCTGAAACATATTAATAACTAATAAGTTCTCAATAGAAGAAGGAAACACGAAAGATAACTCCACGACTTCAAAGGAATCAAGCAGTAGAACGATACAAAAAAATAAGTGTATGTCAATGTCTTGCTGGAGTACATAAGATTGTCTCAAATATTTGCAGACAAAGTCTTGCATGGCCTTCGAAACTACAAGAGGTCCTTAGTGCTGAGCCTGCTAAGAAACAAAGGTGGGAAGGCCTTAAATCTAGAGGGATCTTGGTTTTCAAAATAAAATTGGTAAAAGGACGTATTAATCTTAAGAGCATATCAAAAGGTATACAAGGAATAACAAGAAAAAATGGCACAATATCAAGACCGAAAATCCATACAAGGAGAGGGATGACAAGTATTCAACAAGGTAATATCTTCAATCCCTAATCAAAAGAAGAAAAAAAAAATCAGTCATATCTTCAGTTTCCTTATTGTTCAGGAAATCTCAAACAATCACACGAGGCCAAGAAATATACACTGCAACTATATCTAAATAGTTGCTGAAATATAGGGGTAAGATAAAATCCAACAACAATATCTCCTCAATGTCGAAGTGCAATATCTCCTCTATATATGTCAAAATGCATAAATCACACACACAACAAGCCATGCAGGCAAACTGGATGACTAACCCAAGCAAAATATGTGAATTAAAATGTAACAAATTGGAGAAAAAAAACTTTAGCTTCAAAGATGTTGCAGAAACATTTTTTTTTTTGATAATGTGGAGTTTCCGACCAGCGGGTCGACTAATCTCCCCAGCCCAGTATCAGAGCGGTTTGCTACCTAGCTTGCGCCTTAGGGAGTACCGTGGCCACCATAAAACATTTGAAGTGTCCTAACTTTGTTGCAAGCGGGACTCGAAAGCAAGTCAATGTCGACTAAAATTTCTTAATGAATTGTCCAAATAAACAATAATGAGATGAGGAGAAAGTTTCCATGTGGTGATCTGGCCACTGTATCAAGCTATTTTTTCCTAAAGTGACTCTAAATTATTGGTCTTTATCACATAATTCACTCTCTTTTCAAATACCACAGAAACAGAAATCAGCCACTCATTAGCCCCATATACAAACAAAGATTGCCCGTCAAACCCATCACAAAACCCATTAAAATTCAAGTATATTAGGCTAGTGTAATTGGAAAATCAAATTTTTATGATGCCATCTACGTGTGACTGTGTCTGAATTTCGATGCCAAAATGAGTTACAGCATCACAAGTACATTAAATTCAGGTATCAAACCAACTATTACACTACATTTAATCAATGATTTCTCATTCTTTCTGTCAATATGTGTGCGTCGAAATGAGAATTCCATAATACTCCATTCTCTCTCCTTCTTTCTCTGAATATGTGTGGGTATATAGTTGTATATGTGTGGGCCCAAGTGCAAATTAGGGTTCACATGCCCTAATTGAATTAAATGCACAATTAGGGTTTCACGACCTAATTATATGAAGATGGAAAAGCCGAAAATAAATAGGCGAGACCCGAGAGAAGTCTCCACGTGTCCCGAGGCAGAAGGCTCGTGGAGGCAGCTCGTTTTAGGAATTGATTGAGGGATTGAATTGGTGGCTAGAAGGACAGGACGATCTGGGCATTATTTTGATGATTGAAGGGTACTTCTGAAATTTTTCTGAAGATGTGCCTGACATGTGACTACTTTCCAGAAAACCCTATAAATACCCTTTCTATTCTATAAAGGAGGGCTCAGAACTTCAGATTGGGGACCTCTCTTCAAACTCAGGATTTGGACTCTTGGAAGATCGAAAAACTCAGATATTCTCTCTCAACACTCGGAATCCCAATAACCCTGATAAGGTTTCCGGATTCTAGGAGTAGAAGGACTCAAGAAGAAGGCTATTGGAATCCCAATAACCCTAACACGGTTTCCGAATTCTAGGAGTTCTGCCACGCGTCATTGGAGTAATCGCCCACCTGTCGTTCTCCTCTCTTCAATCAATCAATCAATTCTGTGCTCTTCGTGGATTTCTCTCCTCCTCAGCCAACACGAAATCCTAACCCTAGCAAGATACGATTTCCTTGCCCACAATATGTATATATCCAGGTAGAAGCTATAACACTTTTGACCAATATATATATATAACAGGTTGCAGAAGTTTTAATGAACAGAGAATTTTTTGAAGCTGTGCTAGTGGTCAAACTAGTTGTAAGAATTCTGTTCAGCAGACTGGGCACTTTGTTACTTTGTGGACATCTGTGTCTCAGTGATAAATGGCCACACATCAACAAATTCTCACTTATTCCTTTGGAAAAGAGAGAAGATTGTCCAGAAATGGTTCAAGAATAGGTTTCTAACACCTATCCGTCTAGGATTCGTATTTATCAAATTCTTGTGCCTCTTGGTTTTCTTCAGTCAGGTAAGCCTCTAATATATGACATTTGGTATGCATAACATTTATTAAATGTTTATATCTTCACATATTCATTTGTATATGTATCCTACTATAATTGGCTTTGATTTGTTAGCAATATTTCAGCCTATGATTTAATTGGTAGCCATAAAAATAGTCATGAGCATCATCATTAATTATAGGTATATATTGTTCAAAAATTAATTAAGTTTAGTAGGAAACTTGAAGAACTCCATAATTAAAAAATAAAACAAATGAACCAACAACACATGACATAAATAAAATCAAAATTTGTAACCAAATTGTACCTGCTATTACATTTTCCAAATCCACAATTCAGCAATCTCGCGGTTAGTCAGTTGAACTTTCGCCTGCGTCATGTACCAAGTAACTACATAAACCACCTGTTTGGAACTCAGAATTAATAAATTAATAGGAATGACTAGTGAATACTATGTGAAATACATGCAACAGATGAATTAATAAAGCTAAGCTGCACGAACCTTATCAAACTCGAAGATACTTTAGCTTGTACCTAGATTGAAATTAATTCCAACCGAGTTGCCATTAGGTGAATTAATAGGCAAGTAAAGATTAAAAAGGTAATACTGATGATATAAAGATATTATTGTCATTAAATGACTTCTTGATAATAGAAAAGGAATTCCGACAACTATATATGATTACCAGAATCCTTCTCAAAAGGGTAATAACTAATAATCATTGTAGCTCAATTCAGTTCCTATGCATTCAGAAGTACCATAAAGCAAATTTTCAATTCATACACCATACAATAAAAAACTATGCTTTTACCCCAGTGCAAAAGATTTTTATTATTTGAATAAGGAAAAAGGTAAGTTTTATCACTGTGATGAATAAAAAGGTAAGTTTTAAAAAAGCGTTGTATAATGTTTATAATAGAGAACATTTTTTAGAAAAAACGTTGTTTAATGTGTTAAATAGTCAACATTTTTTAGAAAAAACGTTGTCTAATATGTACAATAGACAACGCTTTTAGAAAAAACGTTGTCTAATATGTCAAATCGACAACACTTTTTTGAAAAAACGTTGTCTAATGTATCAAATAGACAACGTTTGTTTTGAAAAAACGTTGTCTAATGTGTCAAAAGACAACGTTTTTTAAACGTTGTTTATTCGTGTCTAATAGATGACACTACTAACCACGACGTTTTTGGGGGACCTATTACAATGTTTTTTAAACGTTATCTATTTATTTTTTTCTACCAGTGTCTTCTTCTTTTTGGTTATAAATAGCCTTGTACAAAGTTTTAACCACAAACCTTGCATTGTACTTCTTTATCACCTTCTCCATCTTCATCAACAATAAAATCTCAATTAGAATAGAAGTCATATAATGAATAGATAAAGAAAAATTATGTGAAAGTATATAAATTACATAAATCAGTAGTTTTTTTTTGTTGTTGCTTTTTTGGGATAGATTAAAGCTGAGACTCGATATATCAAAGAAGGAAATTGAATAGGTGAATAAACAAGCCTAATCAAAGAAACAGAACCCCCGCCAACAAGAACAGTTTACTGGTATGAACATTTGCTTCTCTAAAAATGGGTAGGGAGTAGCATGTTGGAAATCTGCTATATTTCTAATAGCAGTAAGTAACGCAACAAGGAAAATTGATTGCAAATAGAAAATATCTGCTGTGAAGAAGTAATGGTCTGCTACGGCAGAGAAAAGAAGAGAGCAGCATGCAACACAAATAGCTGTGCAATAATATAAAATATTGAACAGTAATTACTGTAACAATAATTGAGTAAGTGCCTTCTCACGTAAGAATCAATAATTCAAAATACTGTGCAATATCATGTGTTACTGTGCAACACCGCGTATTACTGTATTTTAACCACCGGGTATTTCAATAGTACTAACGGTAACAACTACGCCGTTATTTATAAAAAGGTTATTTCTGTCGCTTTCTATATTCGACAGTTATTCCGTTGTGGGGCCCACAAATAGCTGCGTCGTCGTACGAATATTTCCCCACAACAAGAATATTCCACGACCAAACGAATATTCCCCGACAACAATGAATATTTTATAACCACTTGCTTATTTTGAAAAAATTGCACATTTCACCCATAACTTACCACATTTATCAAATCAACACCTTACTATTTTGAAATAATATATAAAGAAAGTTAAATCTTTATTCATAAAAGTTGGGGTCTTACATGGACTCTATCCCAGAACTCCATCATAGTAGGAGATCGGCCCAAGCTACTCCGCATGGCCTAAATCATGTACATTAATTAATATCACCTTACTTACTATAGTTGCAGTTTAATATTAAACTAAACTAAATATAAATACATACCGGCTTAACCTCCTGAAACGACTGCGAGCCAGAAGTATGTACAACCCGTAGCTGACCTTGATTCTTCTTCATCTACTCAGACTTGGTCTTGATGGCAGCATCATCCCAATACGTACACATGGTAGCCCATGCTGCATTTGATACTGCTGGCGGCTGATGCTCTTGTATAGTAGTCCCGGGCGATTCTTCTACTGCCCGGACTGCCCTCTGTCACATCTCGTACAGTCAGCCGACATAGTTCTTCGAGATGTGTGCAATAATAATAGCGTCACCATCCGCCTCAGTGATGCCGACCTCGTATCTATAATACCTCTATCAAACGGACATAATGTGCGTATAATTAATTATTTGAACAATATGTAAATAACTTGAACCTTGATTTAATATATGTAATTCGACTTACGTGAAACTCCTGCAACACTGTCACCATAAAGCCGGTATCGTAACGCGAGTACTGGCTAAATCGCATGCAGCCAGTTGGGAGATGCGCCAGGCATATGGCGTGTACGGTCGCCTTAGCGACATGATCCATAATACTAGAATACAAAATTTGTATGGAATATTTTAATTTATTAATCACATAATAATATCATTCTAATTGAACATAAGTGATATATTATAGTTGAAACCTACACTGACAAGCCGACATCAACGGGAACTGTGTCAGGAACTGCTGGCGGACGACCTAATCGACCGAGGTTAGGCCCTCGCTGACGCCGACGTCTAGCATCTGTATGTTTAATATAGTTATGACATTGTCAAAAAATAGTAAATGAATGTTTAATATAGTTATGAAAAAAGTGTTACTGAGCCAAAAAGAAATTAACTCACTAGCTGATGAAGACGACCCGCCCTGGGAGCCGTCACCCGATCCTGTGCGGTCGCCACCATGGCCACCTCCACCACTATGTCTAGGCATAGCTGTACTACTGAAATAACAGACATAAATTACATTAATTAAATTTTATTGCAATTATTCTAATGATTTGTTTTAGTTGTATAATATGTACAAAACACCAATTAGTGAAGAAGTAGTACGTCGTCAAACCCGTTAGAATCAAAATTATTTTCATCCTCTGATTCTGTATCAATTTCTTCCTCAGTATCATCTTCTACCATCACATACGGACTGACAACCACATCTTCCTCCACTTCATCAACATCGGGTACGTCAACGATATCATCTACCAACACATCGTCATCATATAGTAATACGTGGCTGGGATTGTTAACTTGTTCTTGCAACGGGTCATCCGTTCCTGTGACAACCCAAAAATTTATAAGGTTTTGAATGAGTAAAATAAAGGTTAAAGAATAAAACCTAGATGAAAATTTGAGGATTTATTAAAAATTTTAAGTAAAACCTATATGGTTTACTATTTGAATGAGAATAGAAAAAATACGGGTTACAAAATTTCTAAACCCTAGAAATAGAGTTATATGTATTTGAAGGAATATTAAGGATAAGGTACTACGATACCTATAAATTTGATGTAAACTAAATAGTGTAAGAAATTTTAAATGTAGATATTTATGAAATATGCACTACAAGAAATCACACATTTTATGACGAATTTTTTTGTCACGCACAAAATTTTGTCACAATTTGTTAATTAATAATTACGAAATTCATAATCGTCACTAAAATTTTTGCTTTTGTGACGACCTTTAATTTTGTTACTATTAATCATTTATTTCGTCACTAATTTACACATTTGATGACAATTAACAAAATTTCATCACAATTTATTTTGGAGGTAGAATTTCGTACCAAAATTTTGGAGAGAAACCTTTTAGTGACATATTTGTAATAATTTATGACAGTATTTATTGTCACACAATATTTCTTTCGATAACAACATAATAATTTGTCATTAATTATTTGTAAAATTTAGTGACAATGTGATTTCGTCACTAACGTTCACATTTAGTGATGCCAAATACAAATTCATCACAATTTTATTTAGAGGCAATAATTTTCTGAAAAATTTTGGAGGGAAATTTTTTAAAGACGAAAAAAGAATAATTTATGACAATTTGTATTGTTATAAATACCAATTTTATATGACGAGATAATAGTTCGTCACTAATTAGATGAGTGGATAAGTGACAAAAATGGTTCGTCATAAATTATTATATTTAGTGACAAAGTATGTAATATCGTCACAATTTTATTTGGAGGCAAAATTTTTTTTAGAAATTTTGGAGGCAAATTTTGTAAAGACGAAAAATTAATAATTTATGACAATTTGTATTGTCATAAATACCAATTTTATATGACGATGTAATAGTTCGTCACTAATTAGATGAGTGGATAAGTGACAAAATTGATTCGTCATAAATGCATATATTTAGTGACAAAGTACGTAATATCGTCACAATTTTATTTGGAGGCAAATAAAATTTAAGAAATTTTGGAGGCAAATTTTGTAAAGACGAAAAATTAATAATTTATGACAATTTTATTGTTTAAAATACCAATTTTATATGACTACATAATAGTTCGTCACTAAACGTCCAATTTTTTTTTTAAAATGATTTTTAAAGCAACTAAACGCCCAAATTTCATTTAAAAAAAAACAGAAAAGATAATAATAAAACTTATTATTTTACTAATGACCGTTTTATAAAAATATTTAACTAAGAATTTCTATCAGTACAAGAAATTATGGAAGTAGTGAATGAAATTTTGTGAAGGAATTCATTCCTTCACATAAGGAGTTTTCTAGTGAAAGAATTGTGAAAGAAAAAAATATAGTGACAACATAATTATTAGCGAAAGAAACATCCTTCACAATTTAATTTTCTTTCTTTCGTAAAATTGAGGTGGTAGAAGGATATTTGGTGCCAATTTATGAATAAAATTTTTTAAGAAAAAAAACTATTAATGAAGGAATTATTGCTCATAGATTTTTTGTGAAAAATAAAATTGGTCACTGTTTTGTTCTAAATAGATTTTTTAGAATTAATTGTGGTGAATATAAATTGTAATATAACATTTCTACAAAACAGTAAAAAAATGACACTTAATAGACAACGTTTTTATAAAAAACGTTGTGGTATTTTTTGTTTACAACATTTTTTTGACAAAATGTTGTAGTTTATTTTATAAAAATGTTTGTGTATTCGTAAGGGAGATTTTTTTTAAGGATACAACTGTTCGGATACAATCCACCGACCCCTACATTGACTGAAGGCCTGGGCCGAGAAGGGGTCATCGAGCCCAATGGGCCAAACCTGGAGTAGCAGAGTTCGGGATCGGATATCCGAGTTCTTTGGGCCGGAACCCAGACCCAACTGGTGATGTCTAGATCGGGCATCCTAGTCCACTGGACCGGAGCCCAGACCAACTTGATGGTGTTCGGGGTCAAACTACGGAGCCCTTCTGGCAGGAGTCTAGACCAGGTTGGTGAGGATCGGGATCGGGCTACCGAGCCCTCCAGGCCGGTGTCCAGACCAGTTTATAAGGCCAATACCGAAGGCTATTCCTCAAATGAAGTCCGGAGCAATAAGGAGTCTAAATGATTAAGGACTCAAACCCTAATCATATTTAAGCATCAACCCCTATAAGGCAAGTGGTTGGATAACCACCAACTTGCACTTTTATTGGGGATTGAGTTGGACCCAAACAATGGTAACTGCCATGTTTAGGAGTCCTAATTCGACTGGGACATAGACTCTAGAGGCGGTGAGAATGACTATAAATACAAGGCTTGACCTAATAGTAACAGGTAATATTCACTTGAGCACTATACACTACTGTCTCCATTGTTAACCTTGTGACCAGCCTGTACTCATTCTCACACCGGAGCTATCACCCGGCGGCCCCAGTCATCAAGCTTCGTTTGTGACGTGTTATTGTGCAGGTTTAGGCGCGTGGATTTGGTGATTGGACGCGCCGGCAAAACTTGGCGTTAACATTGACGCTAGAAGGAGGGCCTTAGTGCTTAGATCAATCACTTTGCACTTTTCTAGTAGAAAGACATGGCCAGTAAGGACGGTGGAGCTTCAAACCAGGAAAAGGCCAAGACTCACCCGACGACCCTGGTCAGGGCGTCGGTCAAAGATCGATTGGGACCTAGCAACCAGGAGGGCAATTCGGTGCAGGCCCAGTCGGCACGAAGGCAACTGTTCGTCCCCAGTCAACACACTCCGGTTCCCTAGCACACCCATGTGGAAGATAACCAGTCTCAGGCCTATGAACGATGGGGTAACGATCGGGTGGAGAACAGCAAGGACCAGCGTCAGTTTATTCTATTGACAAAAATACAATAGAATAAGGACACCATGCGGGCCTTGCATCTCCAGCAAGAAGAACTGGAACTGCAGATGGCTAAGGTGGCTGGAGAACAGGTGGCCTCTTCGAAGAAGCATAGGCATAGGAGCCAATCCAGATCACCACGATGAGAGGAGGCTGGGAAGAACAAAAACCGACACAGAAGTCACTCTCGGGATGGGAGAAGCCGAAGAAGGAGTCGTTCCCCTGACAAAAATCTGATCACCCGGGCCGATCGGGACAGAGGACGAGGATTGGATCTCCCGAATATGAGAGAGACAGGCACAGGCCTTCCCCCCGTAAGAAGGAGACCGACCCCCTCGCTCGACTAGTCGCGAAGTTGGAGAAGCTTCTGGCTGCAAAGAATCAGTCGGGAACACCCTCAAGCTACCACAACTCGCCCTTCTCACCCGAGATTAATCAGGTCACTGCGGCCCCGAAGAGGAAAATGCCCCCGATGGAGACCTATGATGGAATGGGAGACCCGTATGATCATTCAGATGGATATAACAGGCTGATGACATATTACGGGCATTCGGACGCAGCGAAGTGTCATATGTTTGTAACCACCCTGAATAAGAGTGCCAGAGAGTGGATGGGAACTTTGGCATCAGGAACAATTAGTTCATGGAGCAACCTGCGGGAGAAATTCCATGCTAGGTTCGGGAGCAACAAAAGAAGGGGAAAGATCACTACTTCTCTCATGCAGGTGAGACAACGTTCGGACGAGACTTTCGGCACATATATCAGGAGGTTTCGGGAAGCTGAGGGATCGGTGGCAGAATTAAATTCACCACAGGCTTTGGGATTCTTCACCACTAGTCTGGACATAGGCAGATCAAAGAAGCTAATGAAAAACCTGGTGATCCTGACTGAAGCCTTTCATCGGGCCGAAGGGTTCATTGCTATCGAAGAGGCCATGGGAAATTTTAGACCCCACTCACACGATAAGTCCAAGGATAGAGATAAGCAGAACAATCAACGGTCAGACAATCATCATGGGAGATCGGATTATCAAGGGAGGAAAAACTACAACAATGGGATTGGGAAGTGGCCGACCACCCTTCCCAAATAGGAGTGTCAATAAGGTTTTCACCCCACTCAACACCAAGCGAGCTAGAATATTGGAAGACATCAAGGACAAACCCTTCTATGAGCCCTGCAAAACGAGGCCAAAGCCTGACAGTCGAAGCAAAGATAAGTATTGCCAGTACCATCAGAATGCGGGCCACACGACAGAGGAGTGCCTGGACCTGGGTGATCTAATCGAGGAAAACATACAGAACGGGAAGCTGATTCAGTACGTGGCCGGTAGGGAAAACACCAGAACCCAGCCAAGAGAAGAAGACAGGGATCAAGCCCGAGAAACACAGCCGAATCAGAACCATCCTGCTAGGGGGGTGATCGATGTCATTTCAGGCGGTTCGGTGGGGCGTGTAACAGGGAAGAAAAGAAGCGAGCACCTGGACGTGGTCCTATCAGTTGCAGGGTCATCAGGAAAGAAGGACAGGGCCTTCTCGGGGACGGTTATCTCTTTCTCAGATGAAGATTACCCCACAAATACCATAGAATCACATGATGGGGCATTGGTAATAATAGCTCAGGTCGGACCAGTGGACATGAAGCGGATGATGATTGACAACGGGTCTTCGGTCGACATACTGTATACACATGCCTACTAAAGGATGGATCTAGAGGGGAAAAAGATGGAGCTGGGAGGGGAAGGACCTTTGTATAGATTCAGTAGCGACCCGGTGCATGTATCGGGCACCATCGAACTGCCGGTTAGGTTCGGCACAGCTCCTCAGCAGGTGGAAGTCATGGTCAGATTCTTCGTTATCCAGGTGGATTCGGCTTACAACGCAATATTGGGAAGATCGACCCTGGCCACCTTGCAAGCAGTCACGTCCATACCCCACTTCAAATTCAAGTTTTTGACGCCCAACGGGATTGGGGAGGTAAAAGGGGATCTGGGCATTTCCCAAAGGTGATATCGGAACACACTAATCTCTTCGGGAGTCGGGGTAAGCAAACAAAAGCAAACAATGGCTATCGAGATGGAACCATTCACAGAAGGCAGTACAGAGCCGCTTGCCCTACTAGCAGAAGAAACAGAGGATATACAATTGATCCCGGGGAACAAGGAAAAATTGATAAAGATTGGTTCGGGACTATCAGAACCCTTTCGGACAGGGCTGATTGATCTCCTTCGGGCATACGCGGATATCTTTGCATGGATACCTAGTGATATGCCCGGGGTAGACAAGTCAGTAGCAGTACACCGGCTGGAAATGGATCCTAGTAAGAAGCCCGTTATACAGAAGAGGAGAATTTTTTCCCCAGAGAGACAGAAGATCATCGACGAGGAAATTTCCAAGCTCCTGGAGGCGGACTTCATCTTCGAGATTGACTACCCTGAGTGGCTGGCGAATGTGGTATTGGTTCAGAAACAGAATGGGAAGTGGAGGATATGCATCGACTATATGGATCTGAACAAGGCTTGCCCGAAGGATTTCTACCCATTACCCAACATCGACCAATTGATTGATGCCACTTCGGGGTACGGCATGTTGAGTTTTATGGATGCTTTCTCGAGGTATCATTAAATCTCGATGAACAAAGAAGATATCCCGAAGACAAGCTTTATCACGCATCGAGTTATTTATGCATACAGGAAGATGACCTTCGGACTACTCAATTGGGGGGCCACTTATCAACGGATGATGAACTTTGTGTTTACAAAGCAGCTAGGGCGAAGCATGGAGGTCTACGTGGACGACATGATTGTAAAAAATGTGTCAGTCCGAGATCATCTGGCAGACCTGGAAAACTGCTTTGAAATAGTTCAGAAACATAAGCTACGTCTAAACCCAACAAAGTGTACCTTCGGCTTGGGGTCAGGGAAGTTTCTGGGTTATCTAATCAGCAAAAGAGGCATCGAGGCAAATCCAGAGAAAATCCAAGCGATACTAGATATGAAATCGCCGAAGTCGTACAAGGATGTGCAAAGGTTGACAGGTCGGATAGAGGCTCTTCGGAGGTTCGTGTCAAAATCAGCAGAAAGGTGTTTGCCATTCTTCGACACTCTAAAGGGGCCGAAAAACTAGAAAAGCTTCCAATGGACCTCTGAGTGCGAAGATGCCTTCCAGGGGATCAAGCTATACTTATCTTCGGCACCTCTATTGATGAAACCGATCCCTTCGAAACCGTTGTACTTGTATCTAGCAGCAAGCTGGATGGCAGTGGGGGCTGCATTGGTAAGGGAAAAGGGGGGAAAGCAATTCCCGGTCTACTATATCAGCCACGTCCTTCGAGATGTAGAAACCAGATACCCGAACCTGGAAAAGTTTGCCTACGCTCTGATCATTGCAAGTCGGAAGCTTCGGCACTATTTTCAGGGTCAGTTGATGATAGTCTACACAGATCAGCCGTTGAAGAAAGTACTGCACAGGCCAGAAGTCTCGGGAAGGCTTGCCACATGGGCGATGGAACTAACTCAATTTTCTCCAGAATACCACCCCCGAACGTGTAACACCCCCTTTCCGAAATAGAAAGAGAGGTTACTCAAAACACAACAAAATCGAACGAAACCTCTATGCCACGAAAGAATAATATTTCACCAATAAATATCAAAAGGTCAAACCAAAATAAATGCCAACAGACTCAAACTCAAATCTAGAGTATTTATTACAACTCAAAATAAAATCAATCTATCAAGCCTAAACAGAATATCTAAATCATTGGATCGAATGGAGCTCTCATCACACTTGCCCTTGATCCCCCTGATTACTTGCCGGAAGAAAAACACAGCATGAGCCAAACGCCCAATACAGATATAGAATACAAGAATAATGAAACGAAATAACTAACTCAATAAATGAACTAAAACGAACAAAACTAACACCATGAAATAATAGGCTGAATCAAATGGCTGGGTGTTATTTCATACCGAGCTCAAAACAAAACAGAAATATACCTTGCCACACAGGCAAGGTCAAATAATGCCACACAGGCAAGTCACACACATTGGACAGCGAATCCAAATGTATGTAAAATCGGAAGGCGTGTTTGGCACAAACATCGCCACTCCACAGAACAGAACAGAAAACTAGGGTCGACCCATACGCCTCCCACAATAAAACACCAAATGGCCAACTCCCACCGGAGCACAAAATAGAGACGCCGTGGACTGATCACACCGCCACGGAAAGTGTCATGCCTCTCGTGCCAAGACGACATGCCTGTGGTACCCCCACAGGTGGTTATAGCTCAGGTATACCCTACGGTATAATCTAATAATAATATCATGTCACAACACATGCGACACAATATTAACACAAGGGGTTCTAGTATGTACATGTAACAACGAAACAAATCGACAACAAATTCTCCAAAATATATCAACATGTACATTACTACAAATATCGAAATAAGCTCTAGACATGATACACTAGTCTAAAGAGTACAAATATGAGTCCCGAATATCAACGTCAAAACAAAACTATCACATGAATTTGAGAATGAACAATCATGTGAAACTATAAACAAAATCTAACGAAAAGCAAAACGAACAAATCAAAAATAAAAGGATTATCGCTGAAAGAGTACAGAATCCGTACCTGAATTAAGCAATGTACTACCCAAATTTATTATCCCAACATAGTTCGTTAAACTCCTTCCGTCCGAACTAATTACATGATTTAACAAACAAAATATAATTTACTAACTGTAAGTTAAATTACTAATTACTAATTATAAATTACAAATTTATTTTTCCAAATCAAATTATCATGTTATTATTATTATTATTATTATTATTATGCCGCCAAGTTTAGTATTGATAAAACATTTAGTATTGATTTACACAAATCTAATAAGTATTGTCAAATAAACACTGATGTAATTCGGATGATACCCCTGGGTGTAGTAATCATTAAAATAAATTTAATCATTATAAAAATTAAATAAAGTCATCTCCTACAATTATCATAATTATCCATGAAAACTATTTGTTGTCACAAAATCCATTGGGCTTATATTGTAGTTATTATTATTATAATGGTTTACAATAAAGATGCATCACAGATGAATACTTCTCAAGTTGTAGTCATACCTGTCAATTTACTCCCTTGTTCGGAAGTACCGAGCACCTCATATTCGGTTTCAGCCCATAGCCGTATTCTTTTTTTTTTCTTTGCTCTGCTCTCCAATTCGTATGATTAGATGTAAAGTAGCAGTTAGGTTTTCCTTATTGTTTATATATCTTATTATCTCTCCTAATTTTAATAGGATTTTAATATTACACAATTATAAATTAGACCCAATAAGTTTAAGGCCCAATTAATTTAGTTCATATAATTAAATACAATTTGACCCAACTACAAGGAAAGCCAAATTAAAATATTTAAAACAAAATTTTAAAAAAAGTCATTTATTTATATATTTAAATTCCTGGGTAGTACAGAACGGCAATAAAGGGACAGGCCTTAGCAGACTTTGTCGTAGAGTGCTCCTTCACCGAGCCAGATGTAGCCTCGGTCACCGAGGCACATCCGTTACAAACAGTATGGACTCTCTACGTGGATGGGTCATCTATTCGGACATCAGTGGAGCAGGGGTCATTCTGAAAAGTCTCGAAGGGTTCCGGGTCCAGCAAGCCATTAAGTTTTGATTCAAGGCCACTAACAATGAGGCCGAATACGAAGCCATTCTTGTCGAACTTAGATTAGCTCGGAGCCTGAAGGTGCAGAAGATAGTGGTCTACAGTTACTCTCAGCTGGTGGTCAAGCAGATATCAGGGGAATATGAAGCCCTGGGGGCCCGAATGGTAAAATACCTGGCAGAGGTAAAAGACAGACTATCATACTTCGGTTCGTACAGTTGTCTAGGGATTGATCAGTCAGATAACACAATAGCAGACTCCCTAGCCTGACTAGCTACAACCGAAGCAAGCTCTTTCACCGGATCGGTATATTTGGAAGTGTTGGACAAACTTAGTGTTCAGATGGTGGACGTACTAGCCTTGGATCGGCTCGACTGTTGGCTCACACCGTATATCTCATATCTGGCAGATGGGGTTTTGCCTTCGGATCGTATGTACGCCAGGAAAATCAGACACAGGAGTTCCAACTTTGTTCTTATTGACGGGGATCTGTACCGAAGGGCGTTCACTTCTCCATTGCTTAAGTGTCTGACACCTTTGGAAGCCGAGTACACACTCAGGGAAGTGCATGAAGGAATATGTGCAGATCATATGGGGGCCAAGTCATTGGCTTATAAAATCCTAAGGCAGGGGTACTATTGGCCGAACATCTTTCAGGAAGCAAAGGACTATGTCAAAAAATGTCCTAAGTGCCAATTAAATAGTTCTATCCCGCATCAGCCTCCCGAGGAGTTGTATTCGGTCTTATCCCCGGTTCCATTTGCTATGTGGGGAATTGATATCTTGGAACCATTACCGAAGGCCAAGGGGCATATCACTTTTGTGATCGTCGCAATCGACTACATGACATAGTGGGCAGAAGCCAAACCATTGCAAAAGATTACCGAACAGGAATGTCTTAAGTTCTTCAAGGAGTATGTTGTATACCGGTTTGGCATTTCGATGGTCCTAGTCTCGGACAATGGCAGACAATTTGTGGGGTTGAAATTTGAAGTTTTCCTAAAAGATCTAGGCATCCAACACAAAAAAACTTCAGTTTCCCACCCTTAGTCGAATGGGCAAGTAGAAGTTACCAACCGAACTCTACATCATTGGAATTAAGCGAAGGTTGGACGGACTAAAAGGACGATGGCTCGAAGAACTACTCAGCATCTTGTGGGCATATCGGACCACCCTAAGGACAACAACAGGGGACTCACCTTTCAGATTGGCCTATGGGACCGATGCACTAATACCCGTCGAGATCGGATCACCAACACTTCGGGTCAGTCAATACCAAGGACTATACAATGATGATGGCTTACAACTGAACCTAGATCTGTTGGAGGAGGTTCGGGATTCGGCATGGGTAAGGCTAGCTATCTACCAGAAACGAACTGCCCTACACTACAACCAGAATGTGAAGCAAAGGAGATTTGAGGTCGGGGACTTGGTACTTCGGGAAGTAGAGGCATCTACCCCCCAAAACACGGGAAAGCTAATGCCGAACTGGGAGGGACCTTATGAAGTAACAGAAGTGCCGAAGCCAGGCACCTACCGGCTTTGGACAATGGATGGCACAGATATAAAGAATACATGGCATGCTGGAAGACTTAGAAAATATTATCAGTAAGAGTTATGTAGTTCTTTACTTCTGCTTATGTAAGTTGCTTCATACATAAATGAAATAAAATGGATTTCTCTTCGAAAAAGTTTGATCTTCATTTATATTCTAAAAGTCTACAAAACCCATCGGACTAGCAATGAACAGATCCGATCAGAATAGTTACAAAATAACTTGAACTGATCGGACAAAGTTACACGCAGATCCGATCGGGCAAAGTTACAAACGAAATAAAGAAGACAAAAAAATTACAAGTGAAATCCTAAACTACGGATCAGGAGCCTCGCCATCAGCATCATCTCCGGCATCGGACTCATCATCAGAGGAGTCTAGGATATCAGCATCAATCCCAGCAGCTGTCATCTTTGCCTGAGCCCGTTTGTTATGAGCTCCATAGCCTTCGGCGAACTGACCCATAATGGTATCGCAGAGCTCAGCCGACTCTTGATACTCTTGCGCACCCCGCTGCTTGGCTTTGGCACATTCTGCCTCCAAAGCTGTATTTTCCCTCACCAGCACCAGGTGTTGTGCGTGCATTTTAAAAATTTGGCTTTGGAGGATCAGAAGTGCGTTCTGCTGATCCAAATCCTTCTCTTTTAGAAGAGCCCTCTCCTCAACGAGCTGTTTATTGAAGTCGTCAAGGGCAATGAACTCTTTCTGCAGTTTATGATGGAGCCTCTGGTGTTCGCTGGCTTGACGTTCGGCGAAGGTCACCTTGGTACGGGTATCGGCATGATCTTCTTTTTCCTTTGCCAGATCAGCCGATAACCCCCGAACCTCCACCCTGAGCATTTCCACTTTGGTCCGAAGTTGAGCCTCCTTCCTGGTAGCCTTGACAACAGGGGGATAGCTCGGGCCAGAATGGCGTTAGCCTGCATCGAGAAAAGAGAAATAGGTTAATAAAGGTCAGGCAGATAATCAGAAAACTCAAGCTAAAGCTTTCAGGAATACCTGACTTTGGGCTTTGATATACGCCACCATCAAGGCCCTTTGAATCGGGCATCATCGGCAGAAAGCTTGAAGTAGTCCAAGAGGTCGAAAAGGAACGCTTCCGACGGGCTCTTCGGCCAAAAAGATTGGGTCGGAGACCCGCCGGAAGGACCAGCTTCGGCAAATGAGCCGGCTTTGGGAGGGTCGGCTTCGAGAGGGACATTTTAGAAGTGCCTTTGGAGAGAGCCCTCTTCTTGCCCTTCCTTAGCTGAGCCACCTTCTCAGCAGCGGACATTTTCACAACATTTCTGACTTTGGCAGGGGAGGAATCGGCTGAGAGCTCAGAAATTGGGATTGTCTCCCCTTCGGTAACGCCATCCCTGAGCGGTAGGCAGATTGGACTGGACTGAACAAGGAGGGGGGTAAGGGACTCATCAGTACCCTTCGGCTTGAAGATGGTCACTATAGAAACAAGTAGATCCATCAGAAAATCAGAAAAGCAAATCAAAAACTAATGCTCGGAAGGAAAAGAGATCGGGATAGAAAACTTATATCCATGCCTTTACAGCCAGGCCTCATTAGCTAAAGTATCCAGGCTCCACATGGTCTTCTTCACCTTCTGATAGATGGCTCGGAACTCGTCCCTTCAGTTGGTTGGGAAGGTGGTCACTTTCACGATAGAATCTTCGGGGGTGGCTCAGGTCGGGAGAAGTTGAAGGTTGGTCCCCTTGACGAAGATCCACTGATTGTGCCAACCCTTGTTGCTGGAGGGAGTCTTGGCAAAGGTGGCTTGGCCGGAGACACGGTTCACTTGACGGAAGCCGGGCTCTTTGGATTTGCTGACCGAAAATAAGAAGAAGAAAAAATCAAGACCAGGGGTGATCCCTAGTTCTTGGCAGATAGTTATGAAGCTTACCAAGTGGATATATGAGTTCGGCACAAGTTGTGCGAACCCGATCCCCACAAAGCAGAGAAAAGACACGATAAACTCGTGAAGGGGGAAGCGGAAACCGTACCTTAGAGCATAAGTGGGGACGGCCACCCATTTGCCTTTCGGCCACCAGAACATTCTCTCTTTGGCCCTGGGTACCCGAAGCTTATACTCTTAGGGGATATTGAAAAGGGCTCAGGAGTAATGGTAGACATGATGTTGATGTGAGAATATTCCTCCATAGAATGGTAGACAGACCGGGTCCGTGCCTCGGTTCCATCAGCAGTGTCACCGGTGGGAGCTTCCGGTAAATCGACCGGCACCAAATCGGTGCTGGCGATGGTAACGGGGGAGGCCATTTCAGCAGACATAGGAGTGACCTCAGTGGTGGGGGTCAAATCAGTGGTGGAAGAAGTTGGAGGAATGCCAGAATCAGCCATTAAGTCAGAAAATAACTAGAAATGTAGGATTTGAGGCCAGAAAAGCTTGAATCGGAAGAACGACAGTGATGGTGAACTTTTCGCCGAAAATCACACTTGCCAAAAATTTGGGAGGATGAAAGAGAATCAAAATTTTTTTGTAAAAAGTAACGGTTGGGGCTGATAGGGGGTATTTATACTATCGCTACACGAAGCTCGAGAGGCGGCTAATAATGATGTTGGGCCGTTCATTTCTGGGGTAACGTGTACGGCATTAAATAGGTCGGTTGGATTACCCAGGCATCTCTTCAAATCTCTCATTAAATATCTCATTAAAAGCTTATTATAATAAGAGACTAGGGGACAATGTTTGGATACAATCCACCGACCCCTACATGGACTGAAGGCATGGGCCGAGAAGGGGTCATCGAGCCCAATGGGCCGAAGCCAAACCTGGAGTAGCAGAGTTCGGGATCGGATATCCGAGTTCTTTGGGCCGGAACCCAGACCCAACTGGTGATGTATGGATCGGGCATCCTAGTCCACTGGACCGGAGCCCAGACCAACTTGATGGTGTTCGGGGTCAAACTACCGAGCCCTTCGGGCCAGAGTCTAGACCAGATCGGTGAGGATTAGGATCGGGCTACCGAGCCCTCCAGGCCGGTGTCCAAACCAGTTTATATGGCCCATACCGAAGGCTATTCCTCGGATGGAGTCCGGAGCAATAAGGAGTCTAAATGATTAAGGACTCAAACCCTAATTATATCTAAGCATCAACCCCTATAAGGCAAGTGGTTGGATAACCACCAACTTGCACTTTTATTGGGGATTGAGTTGGACCCAAACAATGGTAACTTCCATGTTTAAGAGTCCTAATTCGACAGGGACATGGACTCTAGAGGCGGTGAGAATGGCTATAAATATAAGGCTTGACCTAATAGTAACAGGTAATATTCACTTGAGCACTATACACTACTGCCTCCATTGTTAACCTTGTGACCAGCCTGTACTCGTTCTCACACCGGAGCTATCACCCGGTGGCCCTAGCCGTCAAGCTTCGTTTGTGACGTGTTATTGTGCAGGACTAGGCGCGTGGATTTGGTGATTGGACGCGCTGGCAAAACTTGACGTTAACTGTTTTCTTAAAAAAACATTATTAATGTAAGAAAACACGGACCTTAAAAAACACAAACAAAACACGCAGAGAAACGCGAAGCAGAAGAAGTCGAAGAAAGAGAAACACAAGATCAACACCTTCTCCTCTTGGCTCTCCTCTTCCGTTTAATCCATGGTCATAGCTGCTGCTGCTACAACCACCTTTCTCTCAAACCCTAAATCCTACTTTTCCCCCAAATCGAATCCCTCTTTCTCCCATACCCTAACCCTACCCAATTCCTCCTCCTCCTTCTGTGGTCTTCTCAAACCCCTCTAATCTCGTTCTATCTCTTAAGTGATTACTGGATGATAAAGGCATCCAAAGAAAGAGAAAAAGTGGGGGTTTTAGACATAACAAAACTCAAAGAAAGTTGGAGAGGGAAGGATGTAAGACCCCAAATTTTATTAATAAGATTTAATTTTCTTTATATATTATTTTGAAACAGTAAGGTGTTGATTTGATAAATGTGATAAGTTATGGGTGAGATGTGCAAAGTTTACAAAGTAAGCAAGTGGTTATAAAATATTCGTTGTGTCGGGGAATATTCGTTTGGTCGAGGAATATTCTTTTTGTCGGAGAATATTCGTACGACGGCACAGTCATTGGTGGACCCCGCAACGGAATGAATGTCAGATATAGAAAGCGACAGAAGTAACCTTTTTATAAAAATAACGGCAAAACTGTTACCGTTAGTACTGTTGAAATACCCGGTGGTTAAAATACAGTAATACGTGGTGTTGCACAGTAGCACACGGTATTGCACAGTATTTCAAATTATTGATTCTTACGTAGGAAGACACTTACTCAATTATTGTTACAGTAATTGCTGTTCAATATTTTATATTATTGATTCAATAATTGCATAATACTTAATTGATTCAATATTTGCTACGTTGATATTTTATATAAATAAGTGTTACTTTGCTATTTTATATTAGTGATTCAATAATTGTCATTGCACATTATTTTAAATTATCAAATCAATAATTCATATTATTTGAATAATATTATTAGATAGCATTATTGACAATGTCTAAGGAAGTTCTGTCTAGGAAAGGGGTTGATTAATTGCGCGCCAATAAGGAGAAATTCTTATCGGAAGGCCCCCTCTTTCTTGGGAACGACCTAGTTGTCAATATTGTAGTTCTGTAATATTATTTGTGAATAATTAATTTTTGATATATATGATAAGGAAATATTTATTCAATGTGGATTTAAACGGAGGAATTTTTAACATGTGACATTTGTTGAAAGTTGGTATTTTATCTTTTACGATAAAATAATTCATTCAAATATATTGTTATAATATTACATTATAGTAGTATGATGTGATTATATAATAGTATGATTTTTATAATTAGAATGGTAATATTATTATAGTAAATTCATGGTATAAAAGTTAAACGAGGTGGAAGAATGCAAATTGAATTTGAAATCTTATGATGCAAACAATGATGTCATCGGAGCGATGAGGTAAGCAATGATGTCATCGGAGCGATGAGGTAAGCAATGATGTCATAGATCGATGATGTAAACGATGATGCCATAAATTATGGCGAAAAGACTATTTTACCCTTACTCTGCTGAGCCTATAAATAGAAGCTCATTTCTTCATTATTCCTCACCAATTCACTAAAGCTATAGAGAGAGAAAGTGTAAAGAGAATAAGAGAGAAAGAAGAAGAGTATTCTGCTATCACATTAGTACAATCTCTAAATTTTTAAGGTAAGGGGTATTATTTCTTTCGTATTCATGAAGAGAGTTATTTTCTTTCAATACTCATAAAGGTTGTTATTCCATTCCTTATTATTCTATTGGAATAATCTGTCTGAGCAGACTACCGCCAGACGGGTGAATCTTCGTATTCAGTTGTTATTAAATTGTGAAAATAATCTGTTTGAGCGGACTATCTCCAGACGGGTGAAAAACCCTTCGTATTCAGTTGTTATTAAATTGTGGAAATAATCTATCTGAGTGGACTACCGCCAGACGGGTGAAAATTTAATTGCAGTTTCGTATATTATTTCATTTCAGATTCCTAACTCTAAACTTACTACGGTAAGTATTGCTTCTATAATTCCTGAAATGATCAGAAATTTCTTGAGTTTTGCGCTTCATCTAATATTATTTCACTGGAATATTGGTCTGAACTTTCTTGTGAATTTTTTATCTTTTCATGTTGAGTTATTATTCACGAGTTACTATTCATGAGTTACTATTTATGGGATACTATTCACGATAATTTTTTTTCCCCAAAATCATCTTTGATTGGATCCAGGTTTTGATCTTCATTCTTGAACTATGGATAAATTCTTTAATATTTGCCCTTATCTCACTAGATCCATTATTTGTATTATTTTTCATCATCCTCAGTTCTAAATGGTGATATAACTGCTTTCAGAACTCGATACGGGCATTATGAATTCTTAGTCATGTCTTTTGGATTGACTAATGCTCCTGCTGCTTTTATGGATATGATGAACCGTGTATTCAAGGAATATCTGGATCAGTTGATGGTTGTCTTTATTGATGACATCCTCATCTATTCCAAAAGCCGTGAAGATCATGAGCACCACTTGAAGCTGGTACTTCAAAGGCTTCGTGAAAACAAGCTATATGCCAAGCTAAAGAAATGCGAGTTCTAGCTTGAGGAGGTAGCATTCCTTGGGCACGTGGTATCAAAACGTGGAGTATTTGTTGACCCGGCGAAGATTGAAGAAATACAAAGTTGGGAGCAACAGAAGTCGGTGATCGAAGTACGTAGCTTTCTGGGCTTAATTGGTTATTATCAGAGATTCGTGGAAGGAATTTCTCAAATCGCTACTCCATTAACTCAGCTGACTCAGAAAGATACAAAATTCGTATAGAACGAGAAATGCGAGAAGAGCTTTCAAGAGCTCAAGAGGAGACTCATTTCGGCACCTGTTCTGACGATACCATCTGGTTCGGTTGGATTTGTCATTTACAGCGATGCTTTGGGCAAAGGGTTAGGATGTGTTCTCATGCAACATGGGAAAGTCATAGCCTATGCCTCGCGACAACTCAAAGAAGAGAAGAATTATCCTACTCATGATCTAGAGTTGGCAGCAGTCATTTTCGCGTTTAAGATCTGGAAACACTATCTGTATGGGGAGAAAGTGGAGATCTATACGGATCATAAGAGCCTCAAGTATTTCTTCACCTAGAAGGAACTCAACATGCGAAAACGACGTTGGCTTAAGCTGTTTAAAGATTACGATCATACCATCCAATACCATCCTGGAAAAGCGAACGTAGTAGCTGACACGTTGAGTAGAAAATCATATGAGGGAATGAATGTGATGCTTTCAAGGCCTATTTTGTGTGATTTACAAAAGATGGAGATAGAGTTCAAGACTCCGGGGACCCATGCGATGATGTCAAGTATACGCGTAGAACCATATTTGATTGATAAAGTTAAAGCTGCTCAAGCTACAGACCCGGAGCTGATGAATATGAGGAAGAAGGTGCAAGAAGGTGTTATTCCAGAAGCAAGGATTGATGAAGAAGGAATACTTCGAGTCAACTCCAGATTTTGTGTTCCTGACGATTCTGATTTGAGGTATAGAATCATGATGGAGGCACACAACACACCGTTTACAATCCATCCTGAAAGTACCAAATTGTATCGTGATCTTCGACATACATTTTGGTGGAGCAATATGAAGAGAGAGATTGCGGAGTTCATCTCGAGGTGTTTAACGTGTCAACGTGTCAAGGCGGAGCATCAAATATCAAAGGGTCCATTGCAACCACTTGAGATTCCAAAGTGAAAGTGGGAACACATTACCATGGATTTCGTTACGGGTCTTCCCAAAGTTTTTCAAGGCATAGATGCGATTTGGGTTATTGTTGATAGATTAACCAAGTCTGCTCATTTCTTCCTATACGGGAGACTTATTCCCTTGAACGTCTTGCTCGTATGTACGTGAATGAGATTGTGAGATTGCATGGCATGCCAGTATTCATAGTTTCGGATCGTGACCCAAGATTCACTTCACGATTTTGGGTCAGCTTGCAGAAATCTATGGGCACGGATTTACGATTCAGTTAGGTATATCATCCACAAACGGACAGGCAATTAGAAAGGACTATCCAAACTCTTGAAGATCTATTGAGACTCTGTGTTTTAGACTTCAAAGGGAGTTGGGATAAGTACCTACCATTGGTGGAATTTTCCTACAACAACAGTTATCAGGCAAGTATAGGCATGGCTCCATTCGAGGCATTGTATGGACAAAAATGTCGTTCTCCAGTATGTTGGGACAAGGTGGGTGAAGCAACATTGTTGGGACCGGAGTTAGTACGTATGACTACGGAAAATATTCAAATGATCCGGCAACGTATACAAACTGCACAAGATCGACAAAAGAGTTATGCTGATCTTCATCGAAGGGACGTGGAGTTTAATGTCGGAGATCATGTATTATTACGTGTTGCTCCATGGAAAGGAGTTACGAGATTCGGAAAGAGAGGAAAGCTCAACTCACGATTCATTGGTCCATTTGAAATCCTTGATCGAGTAGGAAATGTGGCCTATAGACTCGCCTTACCTCCAAGCATGTCTCGTGTTCATAACGTTTTTCACATATCTGTGCTTCGTAAATATGTGAAAGATTCAAACCACATTATTGAGTTAGAACCAGATGAGATAACCGAAAATTTAACATACGAGGAGGTACCTGTCAAGATGATAGGAAGGAACATGTCTTACGCTCAAAGGTTATACCTCAAGTTAAAGTTTTGTGGAGGAACCATGATATCGAAGAAATGACCTGGGAGTTAGAATCAGAAATGAAAGCGAGGTATCCTCACCTTTTCGACAAACCAGGTACGTACGTCAATTTCGAGGACAAAATTTCATAAGGACGGGAGGTTGTAAGACCCCAAATTTTATGAATAAGATTTAATTTTTTTATATATTATTTTGAAATAGTAAGGTGTTGATTTGATAAATGTGATAAATTATGGATAAGATGTGCAAAGTTTATAAAGTAAGCAAGTGGTTATAAAATATTCGTTATGTCGGGGAATACTTGTTTGGTCGAGGACTATTCTTTTTGTCGGAGAATATTCGTACGACGACGCAATCATTGGTGGACCCCACAACAGAATGAATGTCGGATATAGAAAGCGACAGAAGTAACCTTTTTATAAAAATAACGACAAAACTGTTACCGTTAGTACTGTTGAAATACCCGGAGGTTGAAATACAGTAATATGTGGTGTTGCACAGTATCACACGGTATTGCACAGTATTTCGAATTATTGCTTCTTACGTAGGAAGGCACCTACTCAATTATTGTTACAGTAATTACTGTTCAATATTTTATATTATTGATTCAATAATTGCATAATATTTTATTGATTCAATATTTACTACGTTGATATTTTATATCAATAAGTGTCACTTTGCTATTTTATATTAGTGATTCAATAATTGTCATTACACATTATTTCAAATTATCAAATCAATAATTCATATTATTTGAATAATATTATTAGATAGCATTATTGACAATGTCTAAGAAAGTTCTGTCTAGAAAAGGGGTTGATTAATTGCGCGCCAGTAAGGAGAAATCCTTATCGGAAGGCCCCCTCTTTCTTGGGAACGAACTGGTTGTCAATATTGTAGTTCTGTAATATTATTTGTGAATAATTAATTTTTGATATATATGATAAGAAAATATTTATTCAATGTGGATTTAAACGGAGGAATTTTTAATATGTGACATTTGTTGAAAGTTGGTATTTTATCTTTTACGATAAAATAATTCATTCAAATATATTGTTATAATATTACATTATAGTAGTATGATGTGATTATATAATAGTATAATTTTTATAATTAGAATGGTAACATTATTATAGTAAATTCATAGTATAAAAGTTAAACGAGATAGAAAAGTGCAAATTGAATTTGAACTCTTATGATGCAAACAATGATGTCATCGGAGCGATGAGGTAAGCAAAGATGTCATCGGAGTGATGAGGTAAGTAATGATGTTATAGGATCGATGATGTAAGCGATGATGTCATAAATTATGACAAAAAGACTATTTTACCCTTACTCTGCCGAGCCTATAAATAGAAGCTCATTTCTTCATTATTTCTCACCAATTCACTAAAACTATAGAGAGAATAAGAGAGAAAGAAGAAGAGTATTTTGCTATTACACTAGTGCAGTCTCTAAAATTTTAAGGTAATGGGTATTATTTCTTTCGTATTCATGAAGAGAGTTATTTTCTTTCAATACTCGTAAGGGTTGTTATTCCATTCCTTATTATTCTGTTGGAATAACCTGTCTACGCGGACTACCGCATGCATGGTAAAATTCTGTTGTTATTCCATTCTTTATTATTATGTGGGAATAACCTGTCTACGCGGACTACCGCATGCCTGGTGAATAACTATTCGTATTCAGTTGTTATTAAATTGTGAAAATAATCTGTCTGAGCGGACTACAGCCTGACGAGTGAAAATTCAATTGCAGTTTCGTATATTGTTTCATCTCAGATTCTTAACTCTAAATTTACTACGGTAAGTATTGCTTCTATAATTCCTAAAATGATCAGAAATTCCTTGAGTTTTGCGCTTCATTTAATATTATTTCACTGGAATATTAGTCTGAAATTTCTTGTGAAATTTTTATCTTTTTATGTCGAGTTACTATTCATAAGTTACTATTCATGGGGTACTATTCACGGTCAATTTTTTTTCCTTCCCAAAATCATCTTTGATTGGATCCAGGTTTTGATCTTCAGTTTTGAACTATGAATAAATTCTCTAATATTTGTCCTTTATCTCACTAGATCTATTATTCGTATTATTTTTTATCATCCTCAGTTCTAAATGATGATATAACTAAATATCTTTGGCCTGTAGTGCAAAGATGAATAATTACGTGATGAATATCTTTGGCCTGTAGTGCAAAGATGAATGATTATCTGATGAATATCTTTGACCCGTAGTGCAAAGATGAACAGGTGTTGAGATGAATATGACCAACTGATGATACAAATGAATATCTTTGGCCCGTAGTGCAAAGATGAATATTTGATTCGAGATGTATATTGATTGATGTTATAGGGATAAAATATTGATGATGAACTTTTAAATCAAAGAAGATAATAGACATCATTTTTTACTTAACTCTTCTAATGAATTGTTATTTTCGCTTCGAATATTGATCTAAAACTTGTTGTCCATAATATTTTATCCGATTTATTGAAGGCTAACGATAATTTATTTTTCATTATCTTAGGCATAATATTCTTTACTGGGCTAGTTGAGCTCACCATTTTATTTTCTTTCATTGTTCTTTTCAAGAAATGAGAATATCGCGGATATTAGTCGGAGAATGGAATGATGGTCCGAGTTAGAGCTGTAGAAGTCATCACTATTTTTTTTTTGTAAAATAATGTGATAATAAATATAATGAGGACTTAGTTTGAATGTTTATATTTTTTATATGTTTGTATTGACATTCATATTTATGTGATCGTATTTTGCACGGCACGACCTTATGTTATAAAAGATTGTATTTGAATTCCGTAAAATTTAGTTGGTGACTACATATTTTGTGGGTGTCGGCGTCACAAAAGGAGAAGAGAGGATGACAATGGCAACGGCGCTTCATAGGCTTACCTCTTCTGTAGTAGACAAACCAATTCGACGTCTCGGCTCTCTCTATTTCATGGTTTGACACTCTCTTTTTTAGTATTTAACTTCAGAACTCCATCCTCTCCGACATCACTAAATCCAAGAAAGCCATCCTCTTTGCCGTACCCGGGGCTTTCACACCCACTTGCTCCCAGAAACACCTCCCTGGTTTCGTGGAGAAATCCGCTGAGCTCAAATCAAAAACGGATGATACCGTTGTCTGCATTTCGGTCAACGATGCTTTTTTGATGTAAGCATGGAAGTCCGATTTGAAAATTGATGATGAGGTGTTGTTGTTGAGCGATGGAAATGGGGATTTCACAAAGGCAATTGGGTGTGAGCTTGATTTGAGCGATAAGCCTATGGGATTGGGGGTGAGGTCTAGGAGATATGCTATGCTTGTGGAGGATGGTATTGTCAAAGTATTGAATTTGGAGGAAGGCGGCTCCTTCACATTTAGTAGTGCTGATGATATGCTCAAAGTGCTTTGAGTTTTCGTTTTTCTTGGGTAATGTGTATGCTTTGTTTTGGTTTAATTTCTGGTTCTAATTGTTTGTCATTGTGAATGGATGGTACCAGTTTCCTTAATAAATTGAATGATATTATATCACTATAATTTGGGATTTTGGACAATGCTGATATATGCTTGAAGAGCTTTGCAATTCTCTTGTGTAATTCCTTGCTTTGTGTTTTAGGTATTAGAATTAATTTCCTTTGGTTTTTCTTTTTCTGTTTCAAATAAATATGTTTTACTGCCTCCATTCCAAAATATAAGATAAAATGATTTTTTAGTTTATTCCAAAGTAAATGGTCAAAATGACTTTTGGAAGTATAAAATATAAATATACATTCGAGTGTCTTCTTTCTCTTCTTTCTCAAGAGGATAAGCCATCTCCTAAATTTCTACATTTTTAGTATTTTAATATCTTATCTTTTGGAATGGAGGGAGGGGGAAGTCTTTTAATTGTGGCTTAAGCAATTCATGGATAGTCCATGAAAGCCTCTGTTTTCTTTCGGATGAAAGGCAATGTTTTCATTCCATGGGTTATTGTTGGTGATGGCAAGACACATTTATTGTCCAAGTTCTGTCTCTGTCATGCAAGCAGTTGGATCTGTTATGACTAACAAGTATAGCGAAGGATATCCGGGTGCTAGATACTATGGAGGAAATGAGTATGCAGACTCTACTTCTTTCCCTCTAATATCTTATTGATTTACAATATTTATGTTAATAATTTTTGGCCTCTAATATTGGGTTAGCTTTAGCATATACATATGGTTCGTCCAGTTCCTCTCGAACTTGCCATTCCGGTTGTTCTTTGTTATGAAATCTAGATAATTTCTGTTATTTAGGTACATTGACATGGCAGAATCCTTGTGTCAGAAGCGTGCATTGTCTGCCCTATGAGGAGGTTAAGAGAAAAACATTTACCTGGTATTTTTGTTTAGCGGCGGCAGCTGCACAGAGCACAGGCTTGTATATTCTATTGTCTTCAGTTTTATATATTCATGGTTCATTTTAAATAGGTAGTGAGTGATGGAGCAGAAGCATCTATTTCTATCGGCATTGAGCGTTGGGGTAGGAGTAGGGCTTGGATTGGCTTCAGGACAAACTGTAAGCAAATGGACCTTATAATGGTTCTGCCACCACCGGAGTTACCGCCGAGCAGATTGAGCAGGAGCTTCTCCGCCTCCTCCAAGACGGTAAAGAAAGCAAGGTCACCTTTGAGGACTAACCTTATTACCTCAGGTAATGTAATAATACAGATCAGCTCTAGTTTTTTTAATTGTAATTTTTTTTCTTCTGTTTTTAGTGATTTATTAATCATTATATACATGTCTAAATTTTACTAGAAAAGCTATATAATTGCTCCGGTGGAGACACGATTTGCACATATTTTTAAGTAGGATAGGAGTAATTGCTAAACTGAAGATGAATTTATGTTCTTACGTAAAGATTCGGATTTAAAAATTATTTTTACCATTTATTTTCCTTTCATATATTCATCCTTAATGCATTCCAAAATAAAAAAATAAATTTTTTTTTTCCATTTTGGCATAAAATCAGTTTTGGCTGTTTGATTTCTAGGCTTGTTATGAATTTATAGGTCTGGTGGTTAAATTATTTCCGTGTGTTGTATAATAATCATTATGGTGTTCTTGTTTTGTTGATGAAAATGACAGTGAGAGGACGCGGATGTTATTGACAAGTGCAGCGTATGTTCATCATTCAAAGAGTTCTTTATCAGAGGTGTTAAGTTATTATTCTGCATCCTGCTTGCTAATAAAACCATGATGACAACTTTATAGCTTTTAGGAAAATAAAATTAGGGATTAAAATTTTGACACTCTATTGAGTAGCTATCGGCACTCCAAAGGGCTAATCTTTTTCATAAAAAATGAAGTGCTAATTAGATTTAGATGTTTTTCTGATGCGGTATGTTTGTTTCTTAAATGTATAAACCAATTACAATGTACATAAGATTGTGTGAACACCTTGTATGACAGTGAAACTTTATAATTTGCTCCCCCTGCTCACCATGTAAAAACTTCCAGCTTAAAAGTTTCCCTTTTTTGTGCTTTTTGTTGTCAAATTTCTGTTCTTTCATTTATTCACTCTTTTTTGTAGTTTTCATCTCATAAAAAAAACAGGCGATATGTTACAGGTGAATGTTACTGTGCTGCTGGGGAGGATAAGTCTTTTGGTAGAGACATATCTGATGCCCATTACAAGGCTTGTTTGTATACTGGAATTAATATAAGTGGCACCAATGGAGAGGTTATGCAGGCCAGGTCTGTTCTCCTCATTCAACCTCCTTCCCAACCATGTGTGCACTCAGAATCCTAAAGCACTGATTCTGACCATATTCATCACAATATTCTACTGATTGTATTACAGTGGGAATTTCAAGTGGGCCCTAGTGTCGGTATTGAAGCTGGAGATCATATCTGGTGTGCTAGTACCTCCTTGAGGTAATTTATCTTAAACAATTATAATTTATAAATAAGTCCATATCATAAGATTCATATGTTTTTTATTGTTTTCTTTGACTTTCTGTTATTATCTTCTAATTTATATCATAAGAGGCATATGTTTTATACTTTTATAGTAATATAGTTTGTTTGGCTTTTGTTTATTTCCTGTTCTAACAAACAATAAGAGTTGTTCTCACACTTAACCCGAAACCAATCGAGGTATAATCTAAATCTCATTTAAGTGCAATATCTCTTTCATGGTTGAAGAGCTTTAGAAAAAAATCCTTATCTTCTTTGTGTTCGCAGGGCGACTGGAATGGAGCAGGTTGCCACACTAATTACAGGTACTTTTGTCTTAATTGATAATTTGTCATAGGACTCCATAGAGTGAGACAGCATGCCAGTATTCTAAAAACCAAGTCTAGTGTTTATTGTTTTGACTTTTTTCACAAAATTCCGATTCCTGATAATTGTTTATACTTACAAACTCCAAATTGTTAAACAGAATTTATATATTTTGTAATTTAATGAACTGTAGTATTTATTTATCTCACATAATTATATACTGTTACAGGATCAAGTATATAGCACGCCTGCTTATTGGTGTATTTTATATTCTATCTTTTTTCTATTATGTTCCATACATATTATTTCTCCTGCTTGTTTTGGGTCTAACAAGATTTACTTTATCTAACACAGTAGTAGATACTTTCAGGTGTGTCGTCTTACAGAAGCAGCAAATAACTATGGGACCTTAAATAGCATACTTGATATTGATTTGAGAAATGACACGGTGAGAACACAAGGAAGCCTATCACGTAATCTGCGCAGAGTTAGGCAGGGTCTTGACCTCATTAGATCTTTATTTGTAAACTTGGTTTTGAACCCATCACTTTTATATGTTGTTCTCCAAATACTTGTAGATATGGATTATATATCTTTTGAGGTTTCTGTGACGCCCCCCAGAATAGGTCCAGTCAACCCAACCCATTCTGAGTCGCCAAATATATGGTACAGAATTCAAATACAAACTTTTATATCACACGGTCGTGCAAAATACGACCACACAACTGTGAGTGTCAATACAAATATGTAAAAAATATTAATATTCAAACTAAGTCCTCATTACAATTATTATCACACTATTTATCAGAATTAGTGAGGACTACTACTGCTCTAACTCGGACCATCACTCTGTCCCCCGACTAGTTCCCGCAACATTCTCATTTTCTAAAGAGGACAACAGTTGAAAAGGGTGAGCTCAACTAGCTCAGTAAAGAATATTATGACTAAGATAATGGAAAATAAATTATCGTTAGTATTCAATAATTCAGATAAAATATTATTGACAACAAGTTTTAGATCAATATTCGCAGCGAAAATAACCGTTCATCATCAATATTTAATCTCTGTAACATCAATTACTATACATCTCAAATCAAATATTCATCTTTGCACTACAGGCCAAAGATATTCATTTGTATAATCAGTGGTCATGTTCATCTCAACACCTGTCATCTTTGCACTACGGCCAAAGATATTCATCAGGTAATTATTCAACTTTGCTCTACAGGCCAAAGATATTCAGTTATATCACCACTTAAGACTGAGGATGATGAAAAATAACATAAATAACGAATCCAGTGAAATAAAGGATAAGATTAAGGATTCATATTTTAGTTTATTCAAGTTCAAGAATATTTCATAATAATACTTTGTGGAGCAAAATTCAAGAATAAAGCTCAAAACTTAGATACAATCAAAGATAGTAACTATAACAGATAATTTGGACAAATAAAAAAAAATTTAATTTTTCCGTGAATAGTGCCGTATACGTGAATAGTAATTCCGACGAAAAAAGTAAGAATTTCATAATAAAATTCATGTCAATATTTTGGTATAATGATATTGAAAAGAATAACATCATTTACGAAAAAAAATAACATCCCTTACCTAAAAAGGTAGTACTTCTGATTGGGATATCGGATATAATACCGAAGGAAACTTGCACTGAATAGTAACACTCAAAGTATCTAATTACTCACAAAAATACGCTCGATATTATAGAGAGAAAACTTCAGATTCTGGTGTGATTTTCAATTCTAACCTAAGTACCCTATTTATAGGAAAAACTTAGGATGCCAAAGAAGACTAAAGTAATAAAATAATATTTTATTTTAAAAAAAATTCCGCCGCCGGTTACTCAGAATTTTTCAACAAAACAACAAAAGTGGGGCCCACCCATTAAAAAATATATTTATTTTTTGAAACTTCAATAATTCATAATAAATAGTCCCCTTGTCAGAAAAATACAAATTCTATGTCTTTTCATATAAAATTTAATTCTCTACAACTTTGTAGAAGGAATTTTTTTTAAATTTCAAACATAAATTATCCGAAATTCATAAACAGATAATTTTTCACACCAAAATACTGATAAAAACACATCAGTACTAATTCCTTCTCTTATATCTACAAAATAAATATTTTCTTATCATATAAATCAATAATTAATTATTCACAAATAATATTATAGAACTACAATATTGACAACCAGGTCGTTCCTAGAAAAGAGGGGGCCTTCCGATAAGGACTTCTCCTTACTGGCGCGCAATTAAATAACCTCTCCTAGACAGAACTTTCTTAGACATTGTCAATAATGCTATCTAATAATATTATTCAAATAATATGAATTATTGAGTTGATAATGTGAAATACTATTCAGTAACAATTATTGAATCAATAATACAAAATATCAACTGTAGCCATTATTGAATCAATCATATAAAATAGCAACGTAGCAATTTTTGAGTCAATAAAATATCAATGTAACAATTATTGAGTCAATAATATAAAATATCAACGTAGCAATTATTGAGTCAATAATATAAAATATTGAACAGTAATTACTATAACAATAATTGAGTAAGTGCCTTCTCACGTAAGAATCAATAATTCAAAATACTGTGCAATACCGTGTGCTACTGTGCAACACCGCGTATTACTGTATTTTAACCACCGGGTATTTCAACAGTACTAACGGTAACTACGCCGTTATTTTATAAAAATGTTATTTCTGTCGCTTTCTATATCCGACAGTTATTCTGTTGTGGGGCCCACAAATAGCTGCGCCGTCGTACGAATATTCTCCGAAAACAAGAATATTTCACGACCAAACGAATATTTTCCGACAACAATAAATACTTTATAACCACTTGCTCATTTTAAAATATTTGCACATTTCACCCATAACTTTTCATATTTATTAAATCAACACCTTACTATTTCGAAATAATATATAAAGAAAATTAAATCTTTATTCATAAAAGTTGGGGTCTTACAGTTTCTTTGTATTTCTCACTCATTTTAGTGTATAATATTATTTTAAAAATGATATTATTAATTTTTGCAATGAGTTGACTGAAATTTTTATGTTTTTTTTGCTATTTATTTTTAAATGAGATTTTAGATTTAATTGTGCTTATAGATTAATACAATAAATTAGTTAATATAAAATTAAATAAATTGAAAATAAATTATAATTAAAATATGAAATGACAACGACATAATTGTCATTTTAAATATATTATTAGGTGACGAATTGTTCTATCGTCATTTATTTTTTTATTTTTGGTGACGATAAACACAATAATATGACGAAAGAATAATCATAAATATGACAATATTGTCGTCATTAAAATTAGATGATTTAAATAGTGTGACATATTTTCGTCACTAAAACAATATCCTTTAATGACGAAGAAAGATTTTCGTCATTTAATGTATTAAGTTTTGATGACGAAACATAATATAGAGTGACGAAAATTTTATTCAAATAGTGACGCTATTAACGTCACTAAAAGTAATTAATTATAGTGACAATGATGTAGATTGTCACTATAAGTTAAAACATTTAGTTACGACATCAAATATTGTCAAATAAACCTAATACCACGCTCATACGGTGACGGTCTTTGTGACGATTAACACTCGTCACCAAATATTTTATTGACGAAAAATAAATTTTATATGACAAATTTTAGCTTCATTTTTTGTGTAATTTCTTGTACTGATGTCTCAATCTATTAGGTTATCTTGTATGATTATGTCAGTGGTCATAACTTATTAAGTCAATTAGGGTTATTAAGTTAATATACTAGTGGAATATATTTTGACTTATATGTATTATGTATGTGATTAAATAAATATACATTGTATAGTATGTATACATTTATTTTGTACATATAAAGAGATGTAAACTAATACATATATTCGGTATGGTAATTAAATAACCTAAGTGATTATGATATGAGAGAATGCTAGTATTTAAAAATATATATTAACCATAAGAAATTTATTTTATACATCTCAATTAATTAATTTTATAACCTAAGGAAAACAAGTCTAATTGGGTTATGAAATTAAAGATACCTGAGTAAGGATTTAAGTTACAAAGGAAGGGAATGAAAATCCTAACTAAATGATTAGGATAAGATAAAAGTTAAAAGTATTGAACTATGTGGAATTCATGGCCCAAGGAATTAATTTGCAAGCCCAAGAGAAATTAGTTAAAGTTCAATCCTTTAGTCCAATGGGAGAGAAGATATTTTGGGCCTTTAATAAGCTAATTAAGGCATTGGGCCATAGCTCAAACAATTAGTTAGGAAGCCTAAAAAGAATTAAAATAGCAAATTCAAAGGATAAATTTTTTTAAGAAAAATATGTGAAATGACCAAATTACCCTTAAAATTATTTGTGAAATGACCAAAATACCATCCAATTCATGTGAACTTAAATCAACCAATCAGAGAAGAGATGATGCAAGCATGACATCATCCTTAAAGAAACAAAGATGATGCAAGCATGATGTAAGCATGACATCAGCATTAAAGAAACACAAAAGATGATGTTATCATGATGATGTCATCATGATGTCACAGAGGGACTAAAGTGCAATTAATGAGGTACTAAAGTGTAATTAACTTAGGTACTAAACTGTAATAAGCCGGGGGCAAACTGTAAAAAGTCAAGCCCCTAACGTGCAATTATCGAAACTATGTTTTCCTATAAATAGGAGTCATTTCTCTTCATTTTTTTTCAAAACAAAAAATAGAGTTAGAGAGAGGAGAATTTCGGTTGAGAGAGAGAGAGAGGAAAGTTTTTTTGGTGAGTTTCAAGATTGCAAATGATTAGTTAAAGCTTGCAACTTTAAAATATATTTACTCTAGTGGTTATTATTTTCATTCTTCTTTGTATATTTAGTAAAAATATACTTTTATACGCAGTTATAATGCCCAAATTATTTTAAGTAAATAGTACAAAAGTCCTATTTACAAGCAGTTATAATGTCCGATTTATTTCTCTTATAAAGTAGAAAATGTACTTTTATAAGCAGTTACTATGTCCGATTTTCTTCAAGTATTTAGTACGAATATTCATTTTATAAAGCAGTTATAATGCTCGATTTATTTCAAACATAGTAAACGAATATTCATTTTACAAGCAGTTATAATGCTGAATTTATTTTAAATATAGTTGATGAATATTTATTTTGTAAATAATTATAATGCTGAAATTATTTCATATATAGTACAAGGAGTTTTATTTATAATTGGTTATATGATTTACTAGTTATAAATAAGAACTTATAAATAAAAGAATAAGTGTTAAATCTAAAGTAGTACAATCGTACTCTTTAATGATTGATGTATAGTAGCTGGGCTAAACGATTCCTTCAGGGAGCGAAGGTATATACGAATTAGCAACCGATCTAACTCACTGTGACATGCAGTGTAGACGAGACGGAAAACTAGTTTATTGGTTGTTTGTGGAAAATCACTCAGCATACTATACTGAATACTGTTAGAGACTCGATGTGTGCTAAGTTTAGAATTGTGAATATGTATGGTGTTATCTAATATTTGACTATGTGTTTAAATGTTAGACAATTTATTTATAAAGTAATAGTATTGTGAGATAAAATATGTTTTGCTAATGGAGAGATCAATCTTATAAATAATAGGTCTTTGTATTAGAGATTAAATTAGATTGCGTAGTAGTAATCGACGGTACATGCAAGTTCTCTAACTCAAATTCGAGTTATTATTTTTCAAGCATGGTAGTGGATAACTATTGTTGATTATTCCACCTTTAAGATTATTATTGTATATTCGCATTTAGTGCAAGTTTTTTATAACTCAAACTTGAGTTATATTTTCAAAGCATGTTCGTGAATAATTATTGTTGATTATTCACATCCCTACTGATTATTGATTCGCACTTAGTGCATGTTGCATATATTCACCAGGTATGAAAGGTTGATCACCTTCATTACCCTAAGGTTCAGTTAAAGTTATTCATGGTCCTTGTTGACATTAAATATTATTGGTTCAGTCATTCATTTATTGAAATTATGATTTATGCTCTTTCACAATTATTATATTGTTAAAAATTCGAAAGCTTATTCTTTCTTTCAATCATGATATATCTTCATTATATTTAAACTTGCTGAGCAAAGTCGTTGCTCACCCTTACTATATCATGATAACAAATTTCAGATTAAGACAAAGGCTCGAAGAAAGACAGAGGCAAAGGCAAACCCCAAGAGTAGATTATATACATTTATAACTATTTAGTTATCATATGCAAGTAATGTTGTAAACCTTTTTAATTACTTAAGGTATGTATTCAGTTAATGTTAATAGACCTTGGAAAATGTTATAGAATCATGTGAAACAAATAATTTATGTTTATATATTCCGCATTAGTTTATAGAATATGTATAAAGATGAAGTACTATAATGCACCAGGTCTAAGGGAAAAGGTACTCGGATTTGGGGGCGCTACAGTTCCAGACAGATTAGTACCATCGAATGACCGAGTCTTCGTTGTCACTACTGTATACCAGGGGGTTCTATAATTTACGAGATTAGGGGCGTAGTACACTTAAGTTGCTTGGCTGGCTAACACAATACGTCATCAGACTGTAACTTGGATTTTATATCTACCGTGATGATTCTATTACGATCAATTTTAACACCTTTTGCAGTATCAAACCAGCGACACTTAAATGTAACGACCTTTTTGGCCCGATAATTGTGCACAACAACTTCCTCTAATCTTCCATAGTAATTGGACTCAGAATTTTGATAACTTCCCAACACGACAACGCCAGAGTTGACTGATGTCAATTCATTCACATCATCAACCTTGAATCTATACCCATTCACGATGCAGCCTGGTTAATGAACTAATAAGTTTGTACGGGCCTAAAATTACATCTCTAAAATGCTCATAAGCGTTCTCTTCTTCGACCCTTCTCTTAAACCACTGTTGAAAATTTTCATTAGTGAATGCTTCCTTCTGTGATGTAGTCAACCCCAGGTTTGAAGCATGCGCTTTTGATTCGAATGAACTGTGTACAATACTATGACAATTGTTTAATTGTTGATTAAGGTTAGATAAATCATTTTCAACTTGTAATAATACATACTTGATGTACGACGATACTTCATGCATATTTAGAAGCACGTATGTAGATACAATCTTCAAATCTTTATCGGTTAGGTAAGTCCTCATCTCGTGTCCAAATGGTTTGGCCAAATAAGTGAATACAACCAACTTATCAGCACGCGTTTGGGGATCAACGACGACCTTATTCCGACTTAGGCGGTTGTGCTTCGTTGAGACTATATCGTCAAAGTACAACGAGCAGAAGTTGACAAGCTCTTCCTCCGTATAGCGTTCAGCAATATAACCCTCTACACGAGCTTTGTTTTTAACTTTCTGCTTTAATCGATGCATATACCTGAAATATGACAATATATCGGCTAAAATAATTATTCAGATGATGATTATAGCACAATGTAGGTGATATTACCTCTCAAAAGGATACATCCATCGATATTGCACCGGTCCTCCAAGCTTAAGTTCATATGACAGATTAATAGACAAATGCTCCATCGAGTCAAAGAACCCCAGAGGTAAGATCATTTCGAGCTTGCATATTGTTAACATTATGTTTTTCTCCATCTGCTCCACATCACTGTACCTTATAACAGTTGAGCAAATATCCCGAAAGAAATTTGAAAGTTCGATAAATGCATCATTAATATTCCTCGGTAATACTTCACAAAATGCAATTGGAATCAACTTCTGCATGAATACATGACAGTTATGACTTTTGAATCTAGTAATTTTTAACTTCTCAACCTTAGTATAACGAGAGATGTTAGAAGCATAACCATCTGGTAACTTCAATGCACTAAGCCACTTGCAAATGTTTTCAACCTGTTGCTTGGTAAGATAAAATGGAGCTTTTGGTTTTGAGTTGTTAGGTCGGAGCCACAATTCTTGCCTGATGTTCATTTCCTCCAAGTCTTTACGTGCTTTATCATTGTCTTTTGTTTTACCACTCGTATCTAGCACAGTGTAAAACAAGTTCTCGAACACATTTTTTTTTCGTATACATGACATCTATGCAATGACGAAGTGCTAGTGTGACCCAGTATGGCAACTCAAACCAAATGGGCGAGTGTGTCCAGTTATGAGTTTTACCGTACCCTATTGCTCTTAACTTACCATGCTCCTTCCCAGGCGGTGGAAATGTCAGATCATTTAGCCAGCCCAGTACATCGCTGCCCGATAAGCGATCAACAACCCCCTTCTTCTCTGTCTTTCTGTTGAACTGTGTAGACATCTTTCTATAACTGTGCTCAACAGGCAAGAATCCTCGAGCAGTTTCAAAGAAACTAGTTTTTCGCCCATGACGTAATTGTGTGCCCTGCACATCCCCTATACAGACTGGACATGACAACTTACCATGAGTCAACCAACCACTGATCATCCCAAGTGCCGGAAAGTCAGTGATAGTCCACAACAAGGCTGCCTTCATCAAAAAATTCTGCCCGACAGATTTATCAAAAGTCTGAACCCCTATTTTTCACATCTTAAGTTCATCGACTAACGGTCTAAGGTACACGTTGATGTCTTTTGTAGGACTCTTATCCCCCGGTGTGAGTAAAGTCAATAAAAGATATGGATCCCTCATGCACATTGACGGTAGAAGATTGTAAGCTACCATAATCACTGGCCAAACAGAGTATGGCTGACTAAAATTATTAAATGGACAAAATCCATCTGTAGCCATGCCAAACCTGATATTCCTAACTTTGTCGGAAAATTGTGAAAAATTGGCATCAAAATTCTTCCATTCATCTCCATCTGCTGGGTGAGTAAGCTGTCTAGGGACGACATCCATTGTCCTATGCCAACGCATATTGGGAGCAGTGTGCGAAGACATGAATAGCCGCTGCAACCTCGGTGCAAGAGGAAAGTACTGTAATATCTTCTTCGGAACATGTTTCTCCTTCCCCCCACATTTTGTGATCTTGTACCGAGGTAAATTGTATATATCACACTGCACCTTATCTTTGTCCTCCCCATAGTATAACATACAGTCCTGCTCACAAGCATCGATCTTCTCATTCCCGAGATTCAACCCCTTAACCATCTTTTTCACTTTATAGCAATTCGTGGGCAGAGTATTATTCCTAGGTAAGAACTCGCCGATTATAGCAAGCAAATCATTGAATCCTCTCTCACTGCAGTCATGCTTATTCTTGTAGTGTAAAAGCTTCGTCACTGCAGAAAGCCTGGTGTGCTTGTTATTTTCAGGATACAATGGGTTCCCTGATTCAGATAGCATCTTGTAGAAGGTAGCTGCCGAATCATTTGACTTTTGTTGATCAACACTACTTAACACATGCTCTTTTTCAGCCCAGTCAATATTGGTAGGGCCATACGCATCTACCAACATCTCCACGGCATCATAGTTATCTGATTGGGAATCCCCGTGAACTGGTTGGTCTACAGTACTGTCTGACAGTTCCCTAAACTTAACTGATTCCCCGTGATGAATCCATACCGAATACCCATCCACAAACCCACGAGAATATATGTCAAATTTTACTTCATCTGCAATCTTCCATATCATGTTCTTACACTTGAGACACGGGCATCTCATCTTTTCGTTCGGATCATCAGCATGTTCTATTACTTTGTTCATAAAATTGGACACCCCGTCACAGTACGCATCAACTAATCCCCTCCTATCAATCTTTATCCTACGGTACATCCAACTCCGGTCGGCTGACATCTTTAATTGAAGAAAATACCCAATTAGATCAAGAATAATCATGAATGTGATCCAAGCATGAATTTAGTTTACATAGTATATATCTCCACTCTACAGGGGTTAGGCTTCTATCCCGTTCCTGGATGTGTCTCCTCACTAGTGCCAATCTTGAGCACGTTTCTACTATTTTCAAAAAAATTCAGCAGCACCTCCCCATAGTCTCCAAGTACACGAAATAGACCAAGAAAACTTAGTCTGAGTATGCACTAGGAAAACATGTAGAGACACCAACTGAAAGTTCCTCAAAATTTATAAAAATGCACCATGTGCATTGGCACCGACCTAAGTGAGAGACATAACATCCAGTAACAATCCCAAACTGGGGACTATTCGACATTCACTCCTAATAAGTGAATGTCGAACGGGTTTCTAAGTTTCTATTAATACTACATGCACATGAAGTATATATATATATATGCAGTTTCTTGTAATTGTGAAAAACTAAGCAAATGTTACTTAATTTATATTTCCAATGATATAAACTAAGTAAGTGCTACTCAGTTTATGTTACTTAATTTATTTTTTCAATGATAAAAATTAACTAAGTAAGTGCTACTCAGTTTATGCTACTTAATTTATTTTTTCAATGATAAAAATTAACTAAGTAAGTGCTACTCAGTTTAATTAATTAATTTATTTTGATTTTATTATTTTATTTTGATTTATTTTGTATTATATTATCTTAAATTAAATTAAATTAATTTAATTTGTAATATATTATATAATTTAATTTATTTAAATTGTATTATCTTAAATTAAATTAAATCATATTTTTATTTTATTTTAAATTAAATTAAATTAATTAATTTAATTTAATTTAATTTAATAAAACTTAATTTAGTTTAATTTGTATTATATTATATTATATTATTTAATTTTATATTATTTAATTTATTTAAATTGTATTATCTTAAATTAGTTAAATTTAATTAATTTCAATTTAATTATATTAAATTAAATCAAATTTTTTATTTTATTTTATTTTATTTTAAATTTAATTTAATTTTTGATTATATTATATAATTTAATATTAATTAATTTATTTAAATTTTATTATCTTAAATTAAATTAAATAAAGTCAATTTTTTTTATTTAACAAAATTTGTATTATATTATATAATTTAATTTATTTAAATTGTATTTTAGTATTGAGAAACTTATAACTATACATTAATATAATAAAGAAGGGCCCACATATGTTGCAATTGCTGAATTCTGACAGAATTCCGTCGGAAATTTCGTCAGATATAACAAATATGCCAATATTATTAGGCAATCCACATATCACAACAAGAATCAACATTAACACATTTTTAACAATACAATTCAACAATTGTATATACTCAAATCAACAATATATTTGAAAATATTTCAACAATACAATTCAACAATTGTGTATACTCAAATCTGCAAAATAAGCAGTAATTAACATTAACGGACCAACAATTAATAGAATGAAGTTCCAATTTTAGCAAACTATCAAAAAAAATCCCAATTTCAACAACACTTCAAAGGTAATCCTAATTTTAGCAAGATTTAGGGTTCTGAAAATTTATGCATAACCAACTTATACCCAAATTTATGCTAAATCCAACTTATATCCAACAAAATATTTGCTAAATCCAACTTATACCCAAATTTATGCATAATCATATATCTAAAAATTTAGGGTTCTAAATTTAAAATTAATTGACAACAATATACCTTAAATTGAGCAGAGAGATGGAGGTACAGAGAGATGGAGGAGCAGAGAGCAGAAAGCGGCCGAAGGAGTTGCCGGAGGAGAGGCCGGAGGTGCGGCGGCCGGCGAGGAGAGGGACGAGAGAGAGAGAGAGCATCAGAGGGACGAGAGAGAGAGAGAGAGATCAGCAGTGAGAGAAATAAAAATGGGAGAGAGAGAGAGAGCAGCAGCAAAAGTGAGGCACGCAGCTGATAGCGATTAGGTTTTAACTACTATTTCCGACGGAATTTAGTCGAGGTTAGTTCCGTCGACACTAATGTAACCTCGACGCACAATCTGTCGACCTTAATAGCTATTCTGTCGAGGTTGTTATTCACGCTGGAGGGAAACTTTCGCGCCCCAACCATGGTCTAAGTTCGATGGAATTCTGTCGACTTTGTCCTATTGTCGAGGGATTTATGACGGACTGAATATTTCGTCGGTAATACACTAATTCCGAGCGAATCAATTTGGTCGACCTTAATTTCGTCGGAAATAGCCCTATTTCTTGTAGTGTCTGTTGGTTATAATGTTTTTTTGGATATGATATTGATGATAATGGTTGAATATCTTCATTATCTTGTTATGACTGTAATGACTTATCTATTTGCATACTATTGTCTTTCATAAGAGATTGAATGATTCTATTTAAGGCATAAATTTAGGGAAAGTCATAGAGTTAGGGGGAGAATATTAATTAAATGGCATTATATATTGTCATCGTCAAAAATGGGGAGAATGTTGATTTAATATTTTAATGATGACAATATTAGGTTTGTGTTATTTAATGGACTTGTGTTTTAATTTGATTTAAATCTTTTGGGCTAATTTAATTTATTCAAAGTTGATTTCTTGAATGGCCCAAAATTGATTATCAACCCATTTGGTGTTATTATTGCTAACAGACTTTTTAATATATTCGGTCTAAAATTAAAGATATGTTATTCAAGTTGGAAAGTAGTCTTATTTTAAAAAGGAGTCTTATAGAAAGCTGTTGGGTCTTATTTTATCTCTTCTATTACTCTTTTTAAAAAACTGTTGACTGGGAATAGAGTTTCTCTCTACTGTATTTCAGCCATTCCAAAATTCATATAGGTGTTGAAGATTATCTCTTATCTATCTGGTTATGCTAAACTGCTGAGATCATTGAATTATTCAAACGGGTCTGAGATTTCTTAGCTAACATCTTCTATAGCCGTTGCTAGTCTTGCTATATATATACTCCTCTCGGCTAAACAGAAACACACTCTTGAAGGATATATCAGTTCAGAGAAATCAAAAGCTAATATAGCTAATATTCAGAGATATTTCCATTGAGTGTTATTAGAGTGAATTTCCAGCAAGTCAGTGCTTGAGTGTTAATTCGTTAATACCTGAACTATCACAACATATTGTAATCAAAACCCTTGTATTAAATTATGAGCTCAAACATTGTTTAGCTTGACTGATCTAATAGTGGATAGGTTTGTTCAAAGAAAGATTTCAAGGTTGCAGAGGAGCAATGGTCTCAGTGGTGAGAAAGGTTGCAGTGGCACAAAGGGGACAGATGTATCCTTTACAGTGGAAAGCTTATTTGAACATGGAGTTCTTTTTATTGTATTTAATTGAATATTAAGTTTAATAAAAAGAGTTTCCAGTACTAGTTGGTATTGGACGTGGATTAGGCTACTAGACTAGTGGATAGGAGTTGAACCACGTAAAATTTTTGGTGTCATTACTATTCTGCACTTCTATTTTGTGTTTGTTTAATTTATGGATATTTTGCTTTACTCACGTTTGAAGATATACTAATCCAAACACTAAAGCAGATATGTCTAGCTGTATGATAATAATAGACGAAGAACATAAGGTAAAGCAGACACTAAAGCAGACATGCATAGTTATCTGATTTAAACCTGTTTCAGAGAATTTCAAAAAGATTTCACCGTTTATCACTTTTAGCTTAAACATCTATTCACCCTTCCTCTAGGTGTGCTTATTTACAGAATTACATAAAGAATATAGTTTAATTCTGGATATAATCGATAAATTAGATGATGAGGCTAAGAAGCGTCAGATGATCTAGGAATATATTCAGCTTACTAAAAGTAAGAAAAAAATTTCTGAAGAAGATAATGCAAGACTTGACCCAAGTCAATACTCTCTACGGAAGAATTTTCGATAAAGCTGGTGATCAGTATAAAGAAACAAGTTCTAAAGAATTAAAGATTGTGGTGAATAACTTACAGGCAAACAGTGATGCCAGGGAAGTTGTTATTCCTGATCTTCAAAGTGAAGTAAAGCAAATCAAAAAGGATATTCGTTAGCTTAAAAGCAGAGATGAAAAGGGAAAAACTAAACTCGATAATCAAAACCCTCAAAAACTTATTATTGAAGAGTTTAGTAATGATGATTTAGAGGACGAAGTTTATGACTTCGCTCTACAAGATCAGCGATCTTTTCTTGGAGACTTATCAACAAAAAGCATACAAATATTAGGAGTATACTGTAGAAATTCTCTCGTTAAGAAATCTGGGAGATAATTTGATTCTCCTTTATGAATTCTATATCGAAATCAAAAACAACTAACAGAGCCTGCCATCTTGCAAATATCTGGTTGGAAGCGATGTTTTTAGCATCCTTTTCCAACACCTCTTTAGCTAATTTACAATTAACTCGAAGGATGAATCCTTGATTTAAGAGATCTTCTTGGAATTTATTAACACATAAAACTATCGACAAAATTTCTTTTTTAATAGTTAAATAATTCTTCTGCGCAGTATTCCACCCCCCTCCCCCCCGCGGAAGCAAAACGGACAAATATTTCTTTAGAATTCTTTACTTGTTTAAGAATTCCTCCAAAACCTTTGTCTGATGCATCAGTTTCTATTATCTTTGAGGCCTCCGGATCTGAAAAATGCAGACAAGGCAATATTTTAGCTTTAAGCTTAATAGTTTTAACTGCATTTGTATAGTCTTCGGTTCAAGCTGTAGGAGTTTTATTAAGCCTTTTGTAAAGAGGAGCAGCGTCTATTGTTAAATTCTTGTAGAAATCAGCAACTTAGTTTAAACTTTCCAAAATCTCTATAATTGAGTTTTTTTTCCAGAATTTTATCGGGAAATTTAACGACAAAAGCAATTTCCCTATCAATAGGAACATAACCTCATTGATCAGTGATGTTATGCTCAAGAAATCTGATCTCAGTTTGACATAACTGAATCTTTTTTGTCGAAACTATACTAGCCCTTCTCGTTTTACCACAGACTGAAAAACCTTTAAGTGTTTTCAGTGTTGGTCTATGTTCTTTGAGAACACAAGAACATCATCAATATAAACAATTATAAAATTCATAAAAGGATTAAAGATTTCATTCATGATATTCTAGAATTCAGATGACGCATTTTCTTCAACCCAAAAGACTGAACATTCCACTCATAATGGCCAAATGGAACAGTAAATGCCGTTTTGTATTTATCTTGTTCCTTGATTTGGATTTGTCAATGTGACGCCCCCAGAATAGGTCCAGTCAACCCAACCCATTCTGAGTCGCCAAATACATGGTACAGAATTCAAATACAAACTTTATATCATACGGTCGTGCAAAATACGACCACACAACTGTGAGTGTCAATACAAATATGTAGAAAATATTAATATTCAAACTAAGTCCTCATTACAATTATTATCACACTATTTATCAGAAATAGTGAGGACTACTACTGCTCTAACTCGGACCATCACTCTGTCCCCCGACTAGTCCCTGCGACATTCTCATTTCCTGAAGAGGACAACAGATGAAAAGGGTGAGCTCAACTAGCTCAGTAAAGTATATTATGACTAAGATAATGGAAAATAGATTATCGTTAGTCTTCAACAAATCAGATAAAATATAATGGACAACCAACTTTAGATCAATATTCGCAGCAGAAATAACAATTCTTTAGAAGAGTTAAGCAGAGAATGAAGTCTACTATCTTCTATAATTTAAAAGTCCACCATCAATATTTTATCCATGTAACATCAATCAATATACATCTCAAATCAATATTCATCTTTGCACTACAGGCCAAAGATATTCATTTGTATCATCAGTGGTCATGTTCATCTCAACACCTGTCATCTTTGCACTACGGCCAAAGATATTCATCAGGTAATCATTCATCTTTGCTCTACAGGCCAAAGATATTCAATTATATCACCACTTAAGACTGAGGATGATGAAAAACCATATAAATAAAGAAGCCAGTGAAATAAAGGATAAGATTAAGGATTCGTATTTTAATTTATTTAAGTTCAAGAATATTTTATAATAATACTTTGTGGAGAAAAATTCAAGAATAAAGCTCAAAACTTAGATCCAATCAAATATAAGAACTTTAACAAGCAATTTTGACATATAGAAGAAAATTTAATTTTTCCGTGAATAGTGCCGAATACATGAATAGTGCCGTATACGTGAATAGTAATCCCGACGAAAAAAGTAAGAATTTCATAATAAAATCCATGCCAATATTTTGGTATAATGATATTGAAAAGAATAACATCATTTACGAAAGAAAATAACATCCCTTACCTCAAAAGAATAGTACCTTTGACTGGAATATCGGATATAATACCGAAGAAAACTTGCGCTGAATACTAATACTCAAAGTATCTAAATACTCACAAAAATACGCTCGATATTATAAAGAGAGAAAACTTCTGATTCTGGTGTGATTTTCAATTCTAACCTAAGCACCCTATTTATAGGAAAAACTTAGGATGCCAAAGGAGACTAAATAATAATAAAAAAATTTCTTCTGCCGCTGGCGGCTTCTCCCAAAAGCCATCAGCATTTTTTTTCAACCAAAAGTGGGGCCCACCCATTAAAAAATATTTATTTTCCGAAACTTTAATAATTCATAATAAATAGCCCCTTTGTCAGAAAAATACAAATTCTATGTCCTTCTATAGGAAATTTAATTCTCTACAACTTTGTAGAAGAAAGTTTTTTTAAATTCCAAACATAAATTATCCGAAATCCATAAACAGATGATTTTCCACACCAAAATACTGATAAAAACTCATCAGCGCTAATTCCTTCTTTTATATCCACAAAATAAATATTTCCTTATCATATAAATCAATAATTAATTATTCACAAATAATATTACAGAACTACAATATTGAAAACCAGGTCGTTCCCAGAAAAGAGGGGGTCTTCCGATAAGGACTTCTCCTTATTGGCGCGCAATTAAATAACCCCTCCTAGACAGAACTTCCTTAGACATTGTCAATAATGCTATCTAATAATATTATTCAAATAATATGAATTATTGAGTTGATAATGTGAAATACTGTGCAATGACAATTATTGAATCAATAATACAAACTATCAACTGTAGCCATTATTGAATCAATCATATAAAATAGCAACGTAGCAATTATTGAGTCAATAAAATATCAATGTAACAATTATTGAGTCAATAATATAAAATATCAACGTAGCAATTATTGAGTCAATAATATAAAATATTGAACAGTAATTACTGTAACAATAATTGAGTAAGTGCCTTCTCACGTAAGACTCAATAATTTGAAATACTGTGCAATACCGTGTGCTATTGTGCAACACCGCGTATCACTGTATTTTAACCACCTGGTATTTCAACAGTACTAACGGTAACAACTACGCCGTTATTTTATAAAAAGGTTATTTCTGTCGCTTTCTATATCCGACAGTTATTCTGTTGTGGGGCCCACAAATAGCTGCGCTGTCATACGAATATTTTCCGACAACAAGAATATTCCACGACCAAACGAATATTCCCCGACAACCAGAATATTTTATAACCACTTGCTCATTTTAAAATATTTGCACATTTCACCCATAACTTTCACATTTATCAATCAACACCTTACTATTTCAAAATAATATATAAAGAAAATTAAATCTTTATTCATAAAAGTTGGGGTCTTACAACCTCCCCTCCTTATGAAATTTCATCCTCGAAATTGACGTACGTACCTGGTATGTCGAAAAGGTGAGGATACCTCGCTTTTATTTCCGATTCCAACTCCCAGGTCATTTCCTCAATAGCATGGTTTCTCCACAAAACTTTAACTTGAGGTATAATTTTTTAGCGTAGGACATGCTCCTTCCTATCCAAGATTTTGACAGGTACCTCCTCGTACGTTAAATCTTCAGCTATCTCGTCTGGTTCTAACTAAATAATGTGGTTTGGATCTTTCACATATTTACGAAGCACGAATATGTGAAATACGTTATGAACACAAGGCATGCTTGGAGGTAAAGCGAGTCTATAAGCCACATTTCCTACTCGGTCAAGAATCTCAAATGGACCAATGAATCATGGATTGAGCTTTCCCCTCTTCCCAAACCTTGTAACTCCTTTCCACGGAGCAATACGTAATAACACATGGTCCCCAACATTAAATTCCACGTCCTTTCGATGAAGATCCACATAACTCTTTTGTCGATCTTGTGCAGTTTGTATCCGCTGTCGGATCATTTGAATTTTTTCTGAAGTCATACGTACCAACTCTGGTCCCAATAATGTTGCTTCACCCACCTCATTCCAGCATACTGGAGAGCGACACTTTCTCCCATACAACGCTTCGAATGGAGCTATATGCCTATACTTGCCTGATAACTGTTGTTGTAGGAGAATTCCACCAATGGTAAGTACTTATCCCAACTCCCTTTGAAGTCTAGAACACAAAGTCTCAATAGATCTTCAAGAGTTTGAATAGTTCTTTCCGATTGTCCGTCTGTTTGAGGATGATAAGCCGAACTGAATCGTAAATCCGTGCCCATAGCTTTCTGCAAACTGATCCAACATCGTGAAGTAAATCTGGGGTCACGATCCGAAACTATGGATACTGGCATGCCATGCCATGCAATCTCACAATCTCATTCACGTACATATGAGCAAGACGTTCAGGGGAATAAGTCTCTCGTATCGGCAAGAAATGAGCAGACTTAGTTAATCTATCAACAATAACCCAAATCGCATCTATGCCTTGAGAAACCTTGGGAAGACCCGTAACAAAATCCATCGTAATGTGTTCCCACTTCCATTTCGGAATCTCCAGTGGTTGCAATGAACCCTTCGGCACTTGATGCTCTGCCTTTACACGTTGACAAGTTAAACATTTCGAAATAAACTCCGCGACCTCTCTCTTCATATTGCTCCACCAAAATGTATGTCGAAGATCACGATACATTTTGGTACTCCCAGGATGGATCGCAAACGGTGTGTTGTGTGCCTCCATCATGATTTTATACTTCAAGTCGGAATCGTTAGGAACACAAAGTCTGGAGTTGACTCGAAGTATTCCCTCTTCATCGATTCTTGCTTCTGGGATGGCACCTTCTTGTACCTTCTTCTTCATCTTCATCAGCTCCGTATCCGTAGCTTGAGTAGCCTTAACTTTATCAATCAAAGCTGGTTCTACGCGTATACTTGACATCATCGCACTCGTTCCCACATATGATCTTCTACTCAACGCGTCAGCTACCACGTTCGCTTTTCCAGGATGGTATTGGATAGTATGATCGTAATCTTTCAACAGCTCAAGCCAACGTCGTTGCCGCATGTTAAGTTCCTTCTGAGTGAAGAAATATTTAAGGCTCTTATGATCCGTATAAATCTCCACTTTCTCTCCGTACAAGTAATGTCTCCAGATCTTCAACGCAAAAACGACAGCTGCCAACTCTAGATCATGAGTAGGATAATTCCTCTCATATTTTTTGAGTTGTCACGAGGCATAGGCTATGACTTTTCCATGTTGCATGAGAACACATCCTAACCCTTTGCCCGAAGCATCGCTGTAGATAACAAATCCATCCGAACCAGATGGTATTGTCAGAACAGGTGCCGAAATAAGTCTCCTCTTGAGCTCTTGGAAGCTCTTCTCACATTCCTCGCTCCAAACGAATTTTGTATCTTTCCGAGTCAATTGAGTTAATGGAGTAGCGATTCGAGAAAATCCCTCTACGAACCTCCGATAATAACCAGCTAAGCCTAGAAAGCTTCGTACTTCGGTCACCGACTTAGGTTGCTCCCAGCTTTGTATTTCTTCAATCTTCGCCGGGTCCACAGATACTCCACGTTTCGATACCACGTGCCCAAGGAATGCTACTTCCTCAAGCCAGAACTCGCATTTCTTCAGCTTGGCATATAGCTTGTTCTCACGAAGCTTTTGAAGTACCAGCTTCAAATGGTGCTCATGATCTTCACGGCTTTTAGAATAGATGAGGATGTCATCAATAAAGACAACAACGAACTGATCCAAATATTCCTTAAATACACGGTTCATCATATCCATGAAAGCAGCAGGAGCATTAGTCAATCCAAAAGACATGACTAAGAACTCATAATGCCCGTACCGTGTTCTAAAAGCAGTCTTTGGAATATCCTCAGTTTTAATCTTCAGCTGATGATATCCAGAACGAAGATCGATATTTGAATAGAATTGCGCTCCTTGCAACTGGTCGAACAGGTCATCAATACGAGGTAACGGATACCTATTCTTGATGGTGACATGGTTAAACTCCCGATAGTCAATACAAGTCGCATACTCCCGTCTTTCTTCTTTACGAATAAAACAGGAGCACCCCAAGGAGACGTACTAGGACGAATAAAATCGATGTCTAACAACTCCTGTAGTTGGACCTTTAACTCCTGAAGTTCAATAGGAGCCATTCGATATGGGATTTTAGAAATGGGTTTTGTACCGGGTTCAAGGTCAATAAAGAATTCAACTTCACGTTCTGGGGGTAGACCGGGAAGTTCTTCGGGAAATACATCAGGGAACTCATTAACAACGGAAATATTATTCAAATCTGACGTATTCTGGTTTAGATCAGTGACATGAGCTAAGAAAGCTTGACATCCGTTTTCAATAAACGAATAGCCTTGGAATTTGAAATGATATTGACTGATTTTAGTGGTTTGGTGGTTTGGATTCGCACAACAGGTTGATTAGGAATATGAAAACTAACAACCTTACGAAAACAATCAATTTTGGCATGGTAAGTGGTTAACCAGTCAATTCCTAAAATCACGTCAAATGCAAGTATTTTCAAAGATATAAGATCAACAGGTAAGGTAAGGGTACCAATCTGAATCAAGCAAGATTTGTAAACTGTGGATGTAACAAAGGTTTCTCCTAACGGAGTTTCAACAAATAAGTCAAAGTCCAATTTATCAGAAGTCAAGTTCAAACGTTGAGCACAAGCAGATGAAATAAAGGAATGGGTAGCACCAGTATCTAACAAGGTGTAAACTTCGCAAGAGTTTATGATTAGCTTACCCGTAATCACCTCGTGTGGATTCCTCGCGTTTTGGGCTGTCACGACAAACGCTCTTCCAAGAATCACCGACTTTGACTTGTCTGCAACCGCCTTTGGAATCACCACCCCCGCTGAACTTGGTTTCGCAATAGGACAATCTCGAGCTATATGTCCTTCTTTTTCACAGTTATAGCATGCTTTGAATTGTTGTGGGCAGTTTGGGCTGATGTGTCCCTCTTTCCCGCATTTATAGCATACGACCGGTGGTCGTTCTCCTCCCCTAGAAACAGTTGATGCTGGTGCTGATGTCGACGTCTTCACGTTTTCATTGTTGTACCTTCTCTTCTTGAAATCTCCCCCCGATTCTCTTCTTCTACTATCATGGCCACAATTACCACCGGAGTGGTTACCGCTTCTGTCATACTTCCCTCCTCGCTGGTTGTCATTGCTCCGATGACTGCTGCCACCGGTACGACCTTGGTTGTGGTCCCTCGGTTGAACATAATCATTATCTCGTTCTAACAACTGGGCCCTATTTACTACATCCGAATATAGAAAAAATTTATGAGAAATGAGGTATTAACGTATTTCGGGTTTCAAACCTCTTAGAAACATCCGCGTCATACGTTCCTCATTCTCCACGAAATAAGGTGCAAACCTGGACAGCTCCGCGAACTTAGCCTCGTACTGGGATACCGTCATGTTGTTTTGCTCGAGTCTGATAAATTCTACTTCCTTCATATGATGAATACTTTCAGGAAAGTACTTGTCATTGAACAGTTTCTGGAACGCTTCCCAAGACATCTTGAGTGCGGCAGGTTGGGTACGCTTCACGAATTTCCACCAGTAATCTGCCTCTCCTCGGAATATAAACGTGGCGAATGAAACCTTCTGTTCCTCCGTACATCCCAAGACATCAAATATCTTGGTAATTTGTTTAATCCACGTCTCCACCTTGATCGAATCCAGCTTTCCCAGAAACTCTGGTGGTCCCAATTCTTTGAACTGCTTGGCAGTGACAACTCGCGTGTTATTATTATCTCCATCTGTATGTTGCACACGAGTCTCCCTCGTCTGATTTTGCATGAACTGCAAAAAACTTTTAAACATCTCATCGTTTATCATCTGACCAGCGTTGTTTTCAGGATGAACATTGTCTTCTTGTTGCACGTTCTCCTGGTTAGTGATTAAAGGTGTCTCCACGGTCTCATTCACTTCGTTGTTAACGTTCTCAGCTGCCATTCTCAAATACTGCCATAAAACAAGGGTTAATTAAACAAATTAACATATCACATATTAACCCTATGCTCCGACTGACCAATTAAATACCACATAAGCTTAGGTAGGACATACTAGTGAAGGATTTACTCGTCTCTCCCCTCCTAGTTCTATTCCCCGATCTCCACCAGAGATCATATCCCTAAGCTCTGATACCAACTGTGACGCCCCCAGAATAGGTCCAGTCAACCCAACCCATTCTGAGTCGCCAAATACATGGCACAGAATTCAAATACAAACTTTATATCATACGGTCGTGCAAAATACGACCACACAACTGTGAGTGTCAATACAAATATGTAGAAAATATTAATATTCAAACTAAGTCCTCATTATAATTATTATCACACTATTTATCAGAAATAGTGAGGACTACTACTGCTCTAACTCGGACCATCACTCTGTCCCCCGACTAGTCCCTGCGACATTCTCATTTTCTGAAGAGGGCAACAGATGAAAAGGGTGAGCTCAACTAGCTCAGTAAAGAATATTATGACTAAGATAATAGAAAATAAATTATCGTTAGTCTTCAACAAATCAGATAAAATATAATGGACAACCAACTTTAGATCAATATTCGCAGCGGAAATAACAATTCATTAGAAGAGTTAAGCAGAGAATGAAGTCTACTATCTTCTATGATTTAAAAGTTCATCATCAATATTTTATCCCTGTAACATCAATCAATATACATCTCAAATCAATATTCATCTTTGCACTACAAGCCAAAGATATTCATTTGTATCATCAGTGGTCATGTTCATCTCAACACCTGTCATCTTTGCACTACGGCCAAAGATATTAATCAGGTAATCATTCAACTTTGCTCTACGGGCCAAAGATATTCAATTATATCACCACTTTAGACTGAGGATGATGAAAAACCATATAAATAACGAATCCAGTGAAATAAAGGATAAGATTAAGGATTCGTATTTTAGTTTATTTAAGTTCAAGAATATTTCATAATAATACTTTGTGGAGCAAAATTCAAGAATAAAGCTCAAAACTTAGATCCAATCAAAGATAAGAAATTTAACAAGCAATTTGGACATATAGAAGAAAATTTAATTTTTTTCGTGAATAGTGCCGAATACATGAGTAGTGCCGTATACGTGAATAGTAATCCCGACGAAAAAAGTAAGAATTTCATAATAAAATCAATGCCAATATTTTGGTATAATGATATTGAAAAGAATAACATCATTTACGAAAGAAAATAACATCCCTTACCTCAAAAGAATAGTACCTCTGACTGAAATATCGGATATAATACCGAAAAAAACTTGCGCTGAATACTAATACTCAAAGTATCTAAATACTCACAAAAATACGCTCGATATTATAAAGAGAGAAAACTTCTGATTCTGGTGTGATTTTCAATTCTAACCTAAGCACCCTATTTATAGGAAAAACTTAGGATGCCAAAGGAGACTAAATAATAAAATTTTTTTTCTTCCGCCGTCGGCTGCTTCTCCCAAAAGCCATCAGCATTTTTTTTCAACCAAAAGTGGGGCCCACCCATTAAAAAAATATTTATTTTCCGAAACTTCAATAATTCATAATAAATAGCCCATTTGTCAGAAAAATACAAATTCTATGTCTTTCTATAGAAAATTTAATTCTCTACAACTTTGTAGAAGAAAGTTTTTTCAAATTCCAAACATAAATTATCCGAAATCCATAAACAGATGATTTTCCACACCAAAATACTGATAAAAACTCATCAGCGCTAATTCCTTCTTTTATATCCACAAAATAAATATTTCCTTATCATATAAATTAATAATTAATTATTCACAAATAATATTACAGAACTACAATATTGACAACCAGGTCGTTCCCAAGAAAGAGGGGGCCTTCCGATAAGGACTTCTCCTTACTGGCGCGCAATTAAATAACCCCTCCTAGACAGAACTTTCTTAGACATTGTCAATAATGCTATCTAATAATATTATTCAAATAATATGAATTATTGAGTTGATAATGTGAAATACTGTGCAATGACAATTATTGAATCAATAATACAAACTATCAACTGTAGCCATTATTGAATCAATCATATAAAATAGCAACGTAGCAATTATTAAGTCAATAAAATATCAATGTAACAATTATTGAGTCAATAATATAAAATATCAACGTAGCAATTATTGAGTCAATAATATAAAATATTGAACAGTAATTACTGTAACAATAATTGAGTAAGTGCCTTCTCACGTAAGACTCAATAATTCGAAATACTGTGCAATACCGTGTGCTATTGTGCAACATCGCGTATCACTGTATTTTAACCACCGGGTATTTCAACAGTACTAACGGTAACAACTACGCCGTTATTTTATAAAAAGGTTATTTCTGTCGCTTTCTATATCCGACAGTTATTCTGTTGTGGGGCCCACAAATAGCTGCGCCGTCGTACGAATATTCCCCGACAACAAGAATATTCCACGACCAAATGATTATTCCCCTACAACCAGAATATTTTATAAGCACTTGCTCATTTTAAAATATTTGCACATTTCACCCATAACTTTCACATTTATTAATCAACACCTTACTATTTCGAAATAATATATAAAGAAAATTAAATCTTTATTCATAAAAGTTGGGGTCTTACAACCTCCCCTCCTTATGAAATTTCGTCCTCGAAATTGACGTACGTACCTGGTATGTCGAAAAGGTGAGGATACCTCGCTTTTATTTCCGATTCCAACTCCCAGGTCATTTCCTCAATAGCATGGTTTCTCCACAAAACTTTAACTTGAGGTATAATTTTCGAGCGTAGGACATGCTCCTTCCTATCCAAGATCTTGACTGGTACCTCCTCGTACGTTAAATCTTCAGCTATCTCGTCTGGTTCTAACTCAATAATGTGGTTTAGATCTTTCACATATTTACGAAGCACGGATAAGTGAAATACGTTATGAACACAAGACATGCTTGGAGGTAAAGCGAGTCTATAAGCCACATTTCCTACTCGGTCAAGAATCTCAAATGGACCAATGAATCATGGATTGAGCTTTCCTCTCTTCCCAAACCTTGTAACTCCTTTCCACGGAGCAATACGTAATAACACATGGTCCCCAACATTAAATTCCACGTCCTTTCGATGAAGATCCGAATAACTCTTTTGTCGATCTTGTGCGGTTTGTATCCGTTGTCGGATCATTTAAATTTTTTCTGAAGTCATACGTATCAACTCTGGTCCCAATAATGTTGCTTCACCCACCTCATTCCAGCATACTGGAGAGCGACACTTTCTCCCATACAACGCTTCGAATGGAGCTACGCCTATACTTGCCTGATAACTGTTGTTGTAGGAGAATTCCACCAATGGTAAGTACTTATCCCAACTCCCTTTGAAGTCTAGAACACAAAGTCTCAATAGATCTTCAAGAGTTTGAATAGTTCTTTCCGATTGTCCGTCTGTTTGAGGATGATAAGCCGAACTGAATCGTAAATCCGTGCCCATAGCTTTCTGCAAACTGATCCAAAATCGTAAAGTAAATCTGGGGTCACGATCCGAAACTATGGATACTGGCATGCCATGCAATCTCACAATCTCATTCACGTACATATGAGCAAGACGTTCAAGGGAATAAGTCTCTCGTATCGACAAGAAATGAGCAGACTTAGTTAATCTATCAACAATAACCCAAATCGCATCTATGCCTTGAGAAACCTTAGGAAGACCCGTAACGAAATCCATCGTAATGTGTTCCCACTTCCATTTCGGAATCTCCAATGGTTGCAATGGACCCTTCGGCACTTGATGCTCTGCCTTTACACGTTGACAAGTTAAACATCTCGAAATAAACTCCGCGATCTCTCTCTTCATATTGCTCCATCAAAATGTATGTCGAAGATCACGATACATTTTGGTACTCCCAGGATGGATCGCAAACGGTGTGTTGTGTGCCTCCATCATGATTTTATACTTCAAGTCGAAATCGTTAGGAACACAAAGTCTGGAGTTGACTCGAAGTATTCCCTTTTCATCGATTCTTGCTTCTGGGATGGCACCTTCTTGTACCTTCTTCTTTATCTTCATCAGCTCCGTATCTGTAGCTTGAGCAGCCTTAACTTTATCAATCAAAGCTGGTTCTACGCGTATACTTGACATCATCGCACTCGTTCCCACATATGATCTTCTACTCAACGCGTTAGCTACCACGTTCGCTTTTCCAGGATGGTATTGGATAGTATGATCGTAATCTTTCAACAGTTCAAGCCAACGTCGTTGCCGCATGTTGAGTTCCTTCTGAGTGAAGAAATATTTAAGGCTCTTATGATCCGTATAAACCTCCACTTTCTCTCCGTACAAGTAATGTCTCCAGATCTTCAACGCAAAAACGACAGCTGCCAACTCTAGATCATGAGTAGGATAATTCCTCTCATATTCTTTGAGTTGTCGCGAGGCATAGGCTATGACTTTTCCATGTTGCATGAGAACACATCCTAACCCTTTGCCCGAAGCATCGCTGTAGATAACAAATCCATCCGAACCAGATGGTATTGTCAGAACAGGTGCCGAAATAAGTCTCCTCTTGAGCTCTTGGAAGCTCTTCTCACATTCCTCGCTCCAAACGAATTTTGTATCTTTCCGAGTCAACTGAGTTAATGGAGTAGCGATTCGAGAAAATCCCTCTACGAACCTCCGATAATAACCAGCTAAACCTAGAAAGCTTCGTACTTCGGTCACCGACTTAGGTTGCTCCCAGCTTTGTATTGCTTCAATCTTCGCTGGGTCCACAGATACTCCACGTTTCGATACCACGTGCCCAAGGAATGCTACTTCCTCAAGCCAGAACTCGCATTTCTTCAGCTTGGCATATAGCTTGTTCTCACGAAGCTTTTGAAGTACCAGCTTCAAATGGTGCTCATGATCTTCACGGCTTTTAGAATAGATGAGGATGTCATCAATAAAGACAACAACGAATTGATCCAAATATTCCTTAAATACACGGTTCATCATATCCATGAAAGCAGCAGGAGCATTAGTCAATCCAAAAGACATGACTAAGAACTCATAATGCCCGTACCGTGTTCTAAAAGCAGTCTTTGGAATATCCTCAGTTTTAATCTTCAGCTGATGATATCCAGAACGAAAATCGATATTTGAAAAGAATTGCGCTTCTTGCAACTGGTCGAACAGGTCATCAATATGAGGTAACGGATACCTATTCTTGATGGTGACATGGTTCAACTCCCGATAGTCAATACAAATCGCATACTCCCGTCTTTCTTCTTTACGAATAAAACAGGAGCACCCCAAGGAGACGTACTAGGACGAATAAAACCGATGTCTAACAACTCCTGTAGTTGGACCTTTAACTCCTGAAGTTCAATAGGAGCCATTCGATATGGGATTTTAGAAATGGATTTTGTACCGGGTTCAAGGTCAATAAAGAATTCAACTTCACGTTCTAGGGGTAGACCGGGAAGTTCTTCGGAAAATACATTAGGGAACTCATTAACAACGGAAATATTATTCAAATCTGACGTATTCTGGTTTAGATCAGTGACATGAGCTAAGAAAGCTTGACATCCGTTTTTCAATAAACGAATAGCCTTGGAATTTGAAATGATATTGACTGATTTTAGTGGTTTGGTGGTTTGGATTCGCACAACAGGTTGATTAGGAATATGAAAACTAACAACCTTACGAAAACAATCAATTTTGGCATGGTAAGTGGTTAACCAGTCAATTCCTAAAATTACGTCAAATGCAAGTATTTTCAAAGATATAAGATCAACAGGTAAGGTAAGGGTACCAATCTGAATCAAGCAAGATTTGTAAACTGTGGATGTAACAAAGGTTTCTCCTAACGGAGTTTCAACAAATAAGTCAAAGTCCAATTTATCAGAAGTCAAGTTCAAACGTTGAGCACAAGCAGCTGAAATAAAGGAATGGGTAGCACCGGTATCTAACAAGGTGTAAACTTCGCAAGAGTTTATGATTAGCTTACCCGTAATCACCTCGTGTGGATTCCTCGCGTTTTGGGCTGTCACGACAAACGCTCTTCCAAGAATCACCGACTTTGACTTGTCTGCAACCGCCTTTGGAATCACCACCCCCGCTGAACTTGGTTTCGCAATAGGACAATCTCGAGCTATATGTCCTTCTTTTTCACAGTTATAGCATGCTTTGAATTGTTGTGGACAGTTTGGGCTGATGTGTCCCTATTTCCCGCATTTATAGCATACGACCGGTGGTCGTTCTCCTCCCCTAGAAACAGTTGATGCTGGTGCTGATGTCGACGTCTTCACGTTTTCATTGTTGTACCTTCTCTTCTTGAAATCTCCCCCCGATTCGCTTCTTCTACTATCATGGCCACGATTACCACCGGAGTGGTTACCGCTTCTGCCATACTTCCCTCCTCGCTGGTTGTCATTGCTCCGATGACTGCTGCCACCGGTACGACCTTGGTTGTGGTCCCTCGGTTGAACATAATCATTATCTCGTTCTAACAACTGGGCCCTATTTACTACATCCGAATATAGAGAAAATTTATGAGAAATGAGGTATTGACGTATTTCGGGTTTCAAACCTCTTAGAAACATCTGCGTCATACGTTCTTCTTTCTCCACCAAATGAGGTGCAAACCTGGACAGCTCCGCGAACTTAGCCTCGTACTGGGATACCGTCATGTTATTTTGCTCGAGTCTGATAAATTCTACTTCCTTCGTATGACGAATACTTTCAGGAAAGTACTTATCATTGAACAGTTTCTGGAACGCTTCCCAAGACATCTTGAGTGCGGCAGGTTGGGTACGCTTCACGGATTCCCACTAGTAATCTGCCTCTCCACGGAATATAAACGTGGCGAATGGAACCTTCTGTTCCTCCGTACATCCCAAGACATCAAATATCTTGGTAATTTTTTTAATCCACGTATCCGCCTTGATCGGATCTGGCTTTCTCAAAAACTCTGGTGGTCCCAATTCTTTGAAATGCTTGGAAGTGACAACTCGCGTGTTATTATTATCTCCACCTATATGTTCCATACGAGTCTCCCTCGTCTGATTTTGCATGAACTGCAAAAAACTTTTAAACGTCTCATCGTTTATCATCTGACCAGCTTTGTTTTCAGGATGAACATTGTCTTCTTGTTGCACGTTCTCCTGGTTAGTGATTAAAGGTGTCTCCACGGTCTCATTCACTTCGTTGTTAACGTTCTCAGCTGCCATTCTCAAATACTGCCATAAAACAAGGGTTAATTAAACAAATTAACATATCACATATTAACCCTATGCTCCGACTGACCAATTAAATACCACATCAGCTTAGGTAGGACATACTAGTGAAGGATTTACTCGTCTCTCCCCTCCTAGTTCTATTCCCCAATCTCCACCAGAGATCATATCCCTAAGCTCTGATACCAACTGTGACGCCCCCAGAATAGGTCCAGTCAATCCAACCCATTCTGAGTCGCCAAATACATGGTACAGAATTCAAATACAAACTTTATATCATACGGTCGTGCAAAATACGACCACACAACTGTGAGTGTCAATACAAATATGTAGAAAATATTAATATTCAAACTAAGTCCTCATTATAATTATTATTACACTATTTATCAGAAATAGTGAGGACTACTACTGCTCTAACTCGGACCATCACTCTGTCCCCCGACTAGTCCCTGCGACATTCTCATTTCCTGAAGAGGACAACAGATGAAAAGGGTGAGCTCAACTAGCTCAGTAAAGAATATTATGACTAAGATAATGGAAAATAAATTATCGTTGGTCTTCAACAAATCAGATAAAATATAATGGACAACCAACTTTAGATCAATATTCGCAGCGGAAATAACAATTCATTAGAAGAGTTAAGCAGAGAATGAAGTCTACTATCTTCTATGATTTAAAAGTCCATCATCAATATTTTATCCCTGTAACATCAATCAATATACATCTCAAATCAATATTCATCTTTGCACTACAGGCCAAAGATATTCATTTGTATCATCAGTGGTCATGTTCATCTCAACACCTGTCATCTTTGCACTACGGCCAAAGATATTCATCAAGTAATCATTCGTCTTTGCTCTACGGCCCAAAGATATTCAATTATATCACCACTTAAGACTGAGGATGATGAAAAACCATATAAATAACGAATCCAGTGAAATAAAGGATAAGATTAAGGATTCGTATTTTAGTTTATTTAAGTTCAAGAATATTTCATAATAATACTTTGTGGAGCAAAATTCAAGAATAAAGCTCAAAACTTAGATCCAATCAAAGATAAGAACTTTAACAAGCAATTTGGACATATAGAAGAAAATTTAATTTTTCCGTGAATAGTGCCGTATACGTGAATAGTAACCCCGACGAAAAAAGTAAGAATTTCATAATAAAATTCATGCCAATATTTTGGTATAATGATATTGAAAAGAATAACATCATTTACGAAAGAAAATAACATCCCTTACCTCAAAAGAATAGTACTTCTGACTGAAATATCGGATATAATACCGAAGAAAACTTGCGCTGAATACTAATACTCAAAGTATCCAAATACTCACAAAAATACGCTCGATATTATAGAGAGAGAAACTTCTAATTCTGGTGTGATTTTCAATTCTAACCTAAGCACCCTATTTATAGGAAAAGCTTAGGATGCCAAAGTAGACTAAAATAATAATAAAAAAAAAATTCTTTCGCCGCCGGCTCCTTCTCCCAAAAGCCATCAGCAATTTTTTTTAAACCAAAAGTGGGGCCCACCCATTAAAAAAAATATTTATTTTTCAAAACTTCAATAATTCATAATAAATAGCCCCTTTATCAGAAAAATTTAAAACATAAATTATCCGGAATTCATAAACAGATGATTATCCACACCCAAAATATTGATAAAAACTCATCAGCGCTAATTCCTTCTTTTATATCCACAAAATAAATATTTCCTTATCATATAAATCAATAATTAATTATTCACAAATAATATTACAGAACTACAATATTGATAACCAGGTCGTTCCCAGAAAAGAGGGAGCCTTCCGATAAGGACTTCTCCTTACTGGCGTGCAATTAAATAATCCCTCTTAGACAAAACTTCATTAGACATTGTCAATAATGCTATCTAATAATATTATTCAAATAATATGAATTATTGAGTTGATAATGTGAAATACTGTGCAATGACAATTATTGAATCAATAATAAAATATCAACGGTAGCAATTATTGAGTCAATAATATAAAATATTGAACAGTAATTACTGTAACAATAATTGAGTAAGTGCCTTCTCACGTAAGACTCAATAATTTGAAATACTGTGTAATACCGTGTGCTACTGTGCAACACCGCGTATCACTGTATTTTAACCACCGGATATTTCAACAGTACTAACGGTAACAACTACGCCGTTATTTTATAAAAAGGTTATTTCTATCGCTTTCTATATCCGACAGTTATTCCGTTGTGGGGTCCACAAATAGCTGCGCCATCGTACGAATATTCCCCGACAACAAGAATATTCCACGACCAAACGAATATTCTCCGACAACAAGAATATTTTATAACCACTTGCTCATTTTAAAAATATTTGCACATTTCACCCATAACTTTCATATTTATCAAATCAACACCTTACTATTTTGAAATAATATGTAAAAAAAATTAAATCTTTATTCATAAAAGTTGGGGTCTTACACTTATTTTCAATTTTTTTATACAAACAGTTTCATTTGATGGTAGATAAATATAAAAACAATCACCAAATACCTTGTAGCCCTGAATAATTCTAATTAAGGCTTAGGCCGAAGTCTGTAAATTATCAAGTTTTATTTTTGTATTCGTATCCCACCAGTATGATACAATGGTTTATTGTAAATTTACAATGTTCATTTATCACTTAATTGTCAAAAAAAATTCTTTTTACAATAATCTTTCTTTCTTTGCATACACTTTTTTTTAATGTTTGTTTATTTTTAAATAATATTACTTATAAATAACATCAAATTTTAATTATAAAATACTTCTGGGTAACACGTACCGTGTGTGCCAGGTTGTTAAAATTTAAATTAAAAAATTAGCAACTATTTTTTTATTTTAAAAAATTACAAACAACTTGTAAAATAAAGTTTTGTGTTATCTTGTAATTACTGTGTAAGAGGCTCAAGGATAACATGGGTAGATAATAAATTTGTAAATTGGAATCTCAAATTGATAGAACAAATTAGTCACTTTCTTATTTTTGGGGTGTGCAACTATTAATATAGGGTGCGTATTAATTAACAACTTTAAATGTATTTATTAGAGTCACTTCTTTCTACCCTTAAGGTCTTTCTCTCTTACTGAAATTTCTTTCCCAATTTCAATTTGTTTTCACATATTGTATTTATTAGTGTCAAAAAGAAAACCTCTTCCTAATTACACTCTTCTTCATAATCTTTTATTACAAATAGCTAAATAATTATTCATTTGCACAATAAAAATAATTTTATACTAGATAATGGTGAAAATTTATTTTGTCTTGATCTGTAAAGAGAAACCCCAAGGTTTATCAGTTGAAGTTTACACAATGTTTGATTTATTTATCTAGTTACGAGAGAAATAGAGATAATGAAATCTTTAAAATGGAGCAGATTAATTAAAATGTTAATTAAGGAATGAATGAGTTATTTATATAAATTTTAATAAAAATATTATGAAATATTTAAAAACAATAGGGACAATTTTGTTCAAGGAAACTGATTAATCCCAATCTCAAGATTATCAAACTCACCCCATCCCCTCCACTCCACTCTCTCTGATTAGTCTTTCATATTTAGGACTATTTTTAAATAATAATATTGGTGACTAAAAAATTATTACAAAAAAAGATACAAAATAATGTATATGATTTTGATTGATTACAGCTATTCGAAGCTACATATGTACAATGAATCATCTATTGATTACATCATGACACATTATTTTGTAAGCTAGTTATAAAAGTTTTTTTGTAAGTGGAACTGTACTCATTTTTAAATGAGGCTAACAGTTTCATCTAAAAATATCAAAATAAAACAATAGTATTATTTTTTATGTGTGACTAATAATCCTCTAATTCCTAAAACAAACACACCCAAATAATTTATAAGATTTATTAGAATTAGAATTTTTACACGATTCTATTTTTTATAAGTATCCAAATGACACTCAAATCATTGAATTCTGTAAAAATTTCAATTCCAATAAATTTTATAAATAACCTGGGAGTCATAAAAAAAAATTGCCCCGTCACTACCCTTGTCAGCAAAACCCGATCCTCCTCACATTTTTGTTTGTAGTTTATTACTCCCTCCGTTCCTAAAAAATTGAAGTTTTAGAAGAAAAAATTTGTTCTTAAAAGATTGTCGTTTACAACTTTCTAGGAGAATAAATTATTTACTTTTCTATATCACCCTTACCTTCTCTTATTGTCCCAAGAAATTCTCTCTCTTGTATTAATAGTTTTCAACTTCCCATAAAAAAGTAGTGATGCAATTTCACACAAATTTTAATTATAAAATGATAGTATTCAATGATTTTCATAATCCATGTGTGAAAACTTTAAACGATAATTTTTTAAGAACAGAAAGAGTACTACTACCTCCGTCCCATAATAAGTGTTTTTTTATCTTAAATCACACATTCCAATACACAAGCTAAAATGATAAAAATACCCTTAATATACTTTCTTTGTTTTGTTTGAGACTTTTTTTATTACCTTTTGATCTCTCTTTCTCTTTCTTCAATCTTTTAACTTTCTAATAAATACCATTGATTGCATAAGGACACATATAAAAAAATATTATAAAAATTATATAAAAATTCTAACACATTATTTATTTAAAAAAAAATATTAAACCTAAAAAAATATTTATCGTAAGACGGAAGTAATAATATCTATTTATGGTGGAAGATAGATGTACGAGAACACAATAAATAAGAGGTAGAGACGTAGAGTAATTGAATTCTCTTGTTGGGATATGTGATAAATGACAAGAATTGATAATTGAAGCCGTAGAATTTATAAGGTTCAGATGGGTTATGTCATCCTTTCACATGCTCTGCTGGCCAATATTTAATTGCTATCTTTGACTAAAACGCCAAATGTGAAGTAAATGCCTAGCAGCATTCACATCATCACATGAGTTATGTCAATCCTTTCACATGCTCTACTGGCCAATATTTATTTAGAGCAGATCTTTTGTATCTAAATTTTCTGTTTTTTTGTGTATCACTACTTAAATATTGACATATATTCTCTTATTTAACATCAATTAATTTTAAAATTAAAAAAAAAAGACAAGTGCCAACATTTAAATGGTGGGACACAAAGGGACAGAGGATCTGTTCTCATATTTAATTGCTATCTTTGACTAAATTGCCCGGACCAGAACGCTTAAAAATCAATACTAACAATAATACTACTATTTCCGTTTATAAAAGATTATCGTTTAAAATTTTGATACATGAATTAAGAAAGTCATTTAATACTAATAAAAATTATTTAAAATTTCATCACTACCCCTTTATGGAAAATTAAAAACTATTAATATAAGAAAGAGAATTTATTAGGACAATGAGAGAAGATAGGGGTAATATAGAAAAATAAATAATTTATTCTTCTAAAAAGTTGTAAACGACAAACATTTTGGAATAAATTTTTTCTTTTAAAATGACAATCTTTTAGAAACAGAAGGAGTATAATGATTAAAGAGTATTATTATGGGGATAATTTTTTTTATAAAAATTATTTTATAAAATAATGTGATAAAAAATAATTAATTAATGATCTACAATATATAGATGAGTTTATTAATAATAACTAATGTCAGTCAATCACATTATTTTGTATCTATCTTCTCACCCAGTTACAATATATTTTAATACATATAAATAGTAGTATTTGTTTACATCTATTTTTTGGATCTATTTTATATTAAATTTTTGTAATATATTTTAAGAAGATAGTAGACTTTGCTATTCCATTCCAACTTCCCAATTTTCATCTGTCTCTCTCTTTCCCTCTAACATATTGAGATGGAGCAACTTACACACTTTAGCCATGAGCATCCGTTGATCCTCAACGTTGAGGATCATGCTCAGGAGGATGTTATTTGTTGTGGGTGCAATAAATCAATACTCATCGGTGAATCAGCATATAGTTGCAGCACTCGTAGTAATACTAGTGATAATAGAACCCAAGGTGATTGTGACAATTTCTTTCTACACAAAACATGTGCGGAATTGCCCCAAGAACTTGAATATCCTAGGCACCAAGATCACCCTCTTACCCTGTATTCACGTCCACAGTATCGGATCCCGTCTTGCATTTGTAATGTCTGCTCCGTCAATGGTTGGAAGTGGTTCACCTATCAGTGCGTAAGTTGTCAGTTTGACGTTTGTTTGACATGTGCTTTGCAGGATCGCAGCTTTCATCATGAATCCCACAATCACCCATTAACTTTAATGCCTAAGGAAGCCTTGTTCAGCTGTGATGCTTGCGGCATTAAAGCTGAAGATTTATCCTACTTTTGTACCACCTGTCTATTCTGGTTACACAAGAGTTGTGCCTCCGCAACAACCACCCTCAAATGTCAATTTCACGAAGATCACCCTCTTGTCCTAGCCTATTCTCTTCCCGAACAATATCGTAGTTTCTGGCAAGGTTGTAGTATATGTAACAAAAAACTTTTGCTTAACTTTTGGATTTATTATTGTGCAGATTGTAGATTTTTTGCCCACGTCAAATGTGCTACTTCAACAAAGACGGCAGAACCTTTGACGTTGAGGTTCATTATCTTCCCGTCATATTTTTATTTTCTGTGATTTTTGTTCATTCTAACTTGGCATCTTTCTACTTGCTAAATATTCTTAATTAAACTTTCTTTCTTTTTTTCTTGGTTTCAAATGTAGTGAAAATGAAAATATTAATGAAGGTGGTGATGAGAATTTGATACACTTCCCAACACCTGATGAAGTCTCACTTGGTTCATCAATACGCCAATTTGTCAAGGTCATTAGTCTTGCCGTTGATACCTCTACAACAACAGATAATAATATCAATCATTGGGCACACAAAAATCACCCACTAATCCTTTTTCATGAATTTAATAATGAGATGAAAAATGAGGTAATGCTATGTGACGGGTGTGTGCAACCTCTCACCGCGGATCCATTCTATGGTTGTCTGCAATGTAAATACTTTCTGCACAAATATTGTGTCAAGCTGCCAAAAGAGTTAAAACATCCATCTCACCCAGAACACAAGCTGGTTACAGGTCAATATCCTTCTTCTCATCAAATCTTTAAATGTAATTTTTGCCAAAAGTATTGCAATGGCATAGTCTATTATTGTAAGCTCTGCAAATTCTACATGGATATTGTGTGTGCTTCACTGCCCAATAAGATCAAACATGAAGTTCACACACACCCCCTTGAGCAACTTAAAAGCTCGAAATGCAGTGCAAGTGGGTATCAGCACTATTCAGGTTTTGGATTTGGATGTGAAACTTGCAATTTTTATCTTAGTAAAAGTCGTGCTATTATGTCACGTACAATCAAGCACAGATGGGACCCACATCCACTCCACTTGATGTATCCGCCTGTCAAAGATCATCCACATGAATTCGACTGTGAAGTGTGCTCAATATATATAAATCCAAATTATTGGTTCTATCATTGTCGCGATTGTGATATGTCCTTTCATATTGGATGTCTCCTTCGTGATGATATTTGCTCAAATATCAAATTTGGGGCTATCGTTAAAATTGATAATCTGCACCCCCACCACCTCAAATTTGTTCAAAATAAAATGAAGAAAACCTCGTGTGGCAGATGTGGTACTAGTAATATTGGCATTGGGACAGCAGTTCTTGAATGTGCTCCCTGTAAGTTTGTAATCTGCTCGACATGTCGTCTAAAAGTGTAATTGTTTGATAGTCAAAATATTCTATTCATCCTCTGTCTTATCTTTTATTCCATGTTATATGTTGTTTCTAAATTTAACTTGACTATTAATTTACAACTAACTTTTTAAATGGATAAACCTGATACTTGGATATGAGACAAAACAATGGATGAGATAGAAAAAAGGACAATAAATCTGAATTCATACTTGAATACTCTATGCATATGATGAAAATGAAGTTTATTTAGCATTCTTATCTTATCAGACCCACAATGCAAACGATATAGCAAATGAATGCACTACAAAAGGTTAATGTCAACCCACACAAATTGAATCCTCTACAGAAACTGAAGGGTCGAGTGTCTGATCCCACTGCCTTCCCTAAAGCTACGTCAATTATTAGAGCAACCGAAAAACAAAAATGAAAAATGTTGTTTGGTTTCTAGATACTTGTTTGTTTTTCTTTTCTTTTTCAAGCTATGTCAATTATTGGAGCAACTAGTATATATATATATATATATATATATATATATATAATCCCCTTCAGTTGAGGAATCTCTCAAATAGTGTTATTTGAGGGATGGGGCGATCAACCGTTGGATCTGTTTAATGTGGCTGAGATTGTTCTACATCTTTTAACCCTTTTTCACACTCCTGGCCCATCACAAACTCCACTTACCACATTTAGTCACATAAAATAGATCCAACGGTTGATCGCCCCATCCCTCAAATAACACTATTAATATATAGGCTCCTCATTTGTGGCAACCGATTGTGACAGGTACTATTACAGCAACCATAATCTCCACCGTTGATCAACAAAATGCATGACATGGATTGAAAAAAAATTCACCCCTGCCACTACAGACAGCAACACGTTTGATAGTGGCTAGACTAATTACTTTCATGCCCTACAAATTTATTATATTATATACATTTATTGTTGCTGTTGCCTTTCTTAAAAGCTACACTGCCTGCCGCTACAACCTATAAATGAAAGTCCAATAATAATCTAGAAGATGAGTTGAATAGATTATTACCGTTTAAAAATTATCTTAGGCCTTTTTGAATTTTTAATTGATTAATTTGAAGTATTAAAATTAATATGTAGAACAATAAAAAATTCAATCACACAATTCACAGAGATTTATCTGGTTCACAGCATACATCATGGGTATGCTGTTATGTCAAGTCTCAAGCTCCTCTCCAGGACCTGAGATCCTATTACTTCCTGTAATAAATACTCACTCAACAGGCGGAGAAGCCTTTACAAAGTTTTATAGACAAATTTATAACTATTTCCAACTAACTACCTTGGACAGAAATCTCCAAGCTTCCTCCTCAAGCTTAGTTGTACATTCTTTTGAGTTTAGTTCTATTCTATGATCTGGTCTTGAAACAACCTCTTCCTCACCTCACAAGTACACTAGAGACCCAACTCTCAACTGACTCCTCTAAGACTATGGTCTTGGTCGAATAATTGCTCGTTTTTCTCACAGGTACATAAAATAAACTAACTCTGACTTTTCCCTTTTTACAAAAGATTTTGATACATATATGCTTCTAAAATAAGCAGATAACAATTTAAGATCAAGTAATAAAAGTTAAATAACTTTTATATGAGAATGAAGTGCTTCTGTGTAAGCGGATATAATTTTAAGCTTGTAGATATGCTTCTTGATTAAGTAGATAAAATAGTTTAAGTGTATGTTGAAAATGCTTTTGATTAAGAAGATATAAAGTTTGATGTATATTTATAAAAAAATATTTATATATATTCTTTATAATAACGAATGTGTTTCTATGGATTTAAACAGATATAACTTTAAGATAAAAGTTTAAATAACTTCTGTGTTATGCAACAAGTATTTTTGTGAATAAATAAATTTGTGATCAAATACTTGTGATGACAGATATAAGTGTAATAAATAAATCAATTAGAAAATACTTGTTATAATAAATATATTTGTTTAACTCAAAGAGTATATAAAAATATTTTATCTATTATGTGAATAATATATAAAGAAGGTCACTTAAGATTTTAAAGACCGTTTGAACAATTCCCGCTATAATTTGCTAAAGGGTGAAAAAATTCAAATTGTTTCGGTGTCTAAGTACTGACCAAATTTATAATTTTCACAGTTTTATATTTATATAAATATTTTCAAAAAACTACTTGAAATTCAAAGACTGTTCGGATAGTTCTCTATTAGAAGTATCTCGGGGCCGCTTTGACGATCAAGTGTGAATCTATGATATTTGTATAAATAATGAATATATGAAGTACTTATATAAATATTTTCGATAGATAGATAACTAAGAAATTCAAAGACTGTTGATAGACAAATAATTCATACATTTTATTGTCCTTAATTTTGTCCTTTTAATTATATTAGTTTATTAAATTAATATATTTTATTTTATTTTGTAGGGTTTAATATTTATTGCAATAAAGTCAAAATATTGGTGATTAAGCGATATTTAATGCTCTTATTCATGTAAGAAATATCCAAGAAGAATCCTGCAAGGTGAATAAAAGAGGTGGAACAATCTTGTGAGCAAGTCAAATCCAACAAGAGAAAGAAAAGACTATCTAGAAGATTTCTTTATCTAGAAGATCTCTTTGAGAAGTTGATTGCCACTAGGAAGTTGAAACCTACATTGAAAAAGAACAAAAGTGACCAAGTTCAATGTATCTAAATTAGGACACAAATTTATTTTTCCTATAAATAGGTCTCTTATTTTAGAAAGAAAGGGGAATTGGGGATTATATTAGTTTATGTTAAGAGTAAGAGTAGATTAAATTACTTATTCATTGTACGTTCGTTGGATGATCGTTAATTAAAGGGAGTTCTCTATTTAATTTTAATCTTCTTCTCTTCTTTATTTTAGTTAGTTTATTTATTTTCATGTCTAGTTAATATATTTAATCTAGGATGAAGATGAAATTAAAAATTTATTCATGATAATATTTTTCATCTATTCTATTATTTATGCTTTTATGTTTAATTGATTTCGCTTTCATGTTTCGTTATTGAAATACCTTCGTTTTATAGTTCTTATGTGATTTTAAATTAATTAAGAAGTTTTGATAGATTATTGTTAAGATATGAGTTTTTCATAATCCATGCTTGCTCAAAGAAGTTTTGATGGGTTATAGTTAATCCTTAAATTTTCATAGTCTAAGCTTGCCCACGTTAATTGTAAAATTACTAAATTAAAGGGAAGAGAGATCAAAATCATAATTAAGTTATAAAAATAGAAGAGATTGAATTATATGTTATGTTTATTATTTAATGGATTAGGATTCCTAGATTGTTTTCTCATTATTAGTTTTTTATATTCTAGTTAATCAACTCTCAATCTTTATTTCTAATTTGCCTAAAATAGATATTAAGGATATATTAAAATTAATCTAGTCTCTATAGGTTCGACCTGTACTTACCAGTTCTTCAACTTGACATTTTGCACTTGAAGTTACATATTTTTATCACATCAAGTTTTTGGCGCCGTTGCCGGAGATTAGACTTAATTTTATATTCTTAATTTTTATATATTCGAATTAGTTTTTTTCTCTTCTAATTTTTATTTTTATTTTTCAGGAACATCGAAGCGGATCAACGGTGCGGAAAGACAAGACTATTGCAGCGCTTTTCCTGGTATTTTGTATCTTAACTATAAAAAAAATAAGTAGCTTAGTTTTTTTTTGTTAGTTGGAAAACTAATTGTAGCATTCATGCATTCATTCACGTAGAGCACATCTTGTTTAGGTTTTTTTTGTCAAATATAAACTGTAGTGATTGCTGGAGGATTGAGGTACGTCAAAATTTCTCCTTCTTTCGTAATTCACAAAGTTTTAGGACACTTTATTTGTTTATAGTTTTTTTTTATTTGTGCATTTTTATTTTTAATCTAACATTAAGGGCACAACCTGTAACAAGATAAGGTGGGAATTTCATCACCCTTCCTTGGCCCACAAACAACCCAACTTGCATTTTGCATAACATTGACCTAATAAAATCAAGTAGACGTTGGCCCCTAGAACTCTCGAGCTCAATTAGGACAAGAAACTCAAAGAGGAGGCTGAATTTTAAATTAATCAAACTACTGGTGTCTAGACAAGTGGTTCAAAAGGTAAATGCCTGAAGATTGTGTGGTTATTCAATTAGTCACCGTATCTACGGAGAGACTCCCACCTTTCTTATACTTACTTGGCTAGTGGTGTGATTAATTTCAAATTTTATGGACCTTAAAGTGTAACTTGAAACAGTTAGGAGCTGTCTAGATTTTATTTAGGTTAACCGTAGAATTAGGATTTTATTTATTTTTATTTTTTTCTTGACTTTCGTGGTTAGTTGTCTATTTGTTTTGTAATTTGTGGAAAGATGTATTCTTATTATAGTTGGAATAATAATTTTGCTTAGAATCAAGAACCTTATGAAAATTTTAATGCACACCAAGTAAATAATTTTTTCCCAACTTATACTTCTCTAAGTTCATATCCACATCCATATTCATGCCCATATTCGTATCCAGAACCTCAATATTCACAAGAATTATCAAATGAAGAAGAAGAAAGACTTAGTGTATTAGAGAAAATTATGAAAGTTTTAATGAAAAATCAATTAAACACAAATCATGCTATATCTCGTCTAGAAATTCAATTAAGTAGATTAGCCACCATAATAAATGAATAAGAGGTGGGTGAATTTTCTAGTAACTCTGAGGTTAATTTTGAAAATCTTGATGGTTGTGGAAATGATGATGAAAACAAAAATTTTGTATTCGATTCTACACAGTTTGAGTCAAGCGAATTTGAGGAATCTAAAAATTATGAGTCTATGCCTAAAAATGATCATGTTGCATTTAATGAGTCTGTTGAAAAAGCCTAAATGCCTAAAACTCCATACCCTGAAAGACTTATTCCTAAAAAATCACCTAGTGATTTTTTGGACCAACCCATGAAAGTAAACATGATCCAAGAGTTGTCCATGACCCAAGAAATAAATGAAAATAGACTCTTGATTGAAAAAGATCCAATTAATTTTTTCTTAAATCACCTTGACCAAAATTAGAATGAATCGGAATATTTAGATAAGGTCAATGAGCTGTTGAGATCCACTACAAATAAATAACTAAAGTAGAACATATATTTGAACCAATTCTTTCATCATTTGAACATGTTAGTGAAATTTTTCCTGAGATAAATTTTAAACATAATTCTGATGAAAATTTTGATAATTTTCACACTCACTTACCCATTTGTATCATTCATTTTTAGTCACATACTTTTTAGGATTTATGAAATTCGTAAGTATGTACATTTGTTTTCCTTCTCACCACATTTTCTTGCAGAACAAATGCCCCACATACAAGGTATAATTCTTTCACATCTTTGTTCTCTTTTCTTCGTTTGCATACATTGAGGACAATGCATGATTTAAGTATGGGAGGAGTTTGTTTGTATTATTGTATTAGATTTTTTTATAAGGAAAACATAGTTAAAAAAATGAAAAAACGAAAAAATTTGTTTGACTTTTTATGAGTTGGACTTATTCTAATAAATGTCCGTGGAGTTAAAACTATTGAGTAAGATTGAAAAATTTAAAACTCTTGAATCTTTTATAAGGTACGAAATCTTAGTTTAAAATACAATCTGGAATAAAATTGATTTCAAAATCATTTTTGCACTTCACGATTGCACTAACTCTTAGTTGTGGATATAAATTATGATTCAAGCAATTTCAAGAGAAAAAAGAAGAAAAAAAAGTAGTTGAAGAATTTGAAAAAAAAAAAGAAAAGAAAAGAAAAAGGAAAATATAACTGCTTCAATGTCCATTGAACGAAATAACTGGGTATCCAAGCCTCGGGAAGCATCGATATTTACGCTGAAAAGTGTCTAGTCTAGTTTTGTAGTCTTTATTACTCGAGTTAGTAAGCCCTTAGGGGTGTCTCTACACCTAGTGCCCTAAAACCAACTGGTTTGGGAGTCATTTGTCCAACGCTCGCTACATGGATAACTCTGAAAAGCTTAAGAATATGAGACATTGCACAAGTCGAGAAAAAAATGAAAAAAAAATGGAAAAAAAAAAGAAAGAAGAAAAATAAAAATGAGTTTGCTTGATTTTCATGATAAAAATCCTTACTAAAAGTTACATCTTATACACATACATGCATCTCATGGAATTAATTTAATGAAGGATGGTGTCTAGAATAAAGATTGAGTATTTTTGATAAGGTGAAAGTGTAATTTTGAATTTAATCTTGCTTATGTATAATGCCCATGGATATTTAGAAGTTTTATTTCAATTTCATAACTTGTTGAACTCAAAAATAATTTTGAATTTTGTGGGTATATTCACTGCAAACCCTCACGAGACACAACTCGTCCACTTGGGGTAACCTTGGAGTTTAAAGGCTTGTTGCACATGCTAAGTGCAATCGTGTTTCCTACGAAAATGGGGTAGTATAATTTTTGTTTTACTCGAGGACGAGCAAAAACTAGGTATGTGGGTATTTGATAGACACATAATTCATACATTTTATTATCCTTAATTTTATCCTTTTAATTATATTAGTTTATTAAATTAATATATTTTATTTTATTTTGTAGGGTTTAATATTTATTACAATAAAGTCAAAATCTTGGTGATCAAGCAATATTTAATGCTCTTTTTTATGTAAGAAATATCCAAGAAGAATCATGCAAAGAGAATGAAAGAGGTGAAACAATCTTGGTGAGCAAGTCAAATCCAACAAGAGAAAAGAAAGTTTATCTAGAAGATCTCTTTATCTAGAAGATCTATTTGAGAAGTTGATTGCCACTAGGAAGTTGAAACCTACATGAAAATGGAACACAAGTGACCAAGTTCAATGTATCTAAATTAGGGCACAAATTTATTTTCTCTATAAATAGGTCTCTTGTTTTAGAGAGAGAGGGGAATTGGGGATTATATTAATTTATGTTAGGAGTAGGAATAGATTAAATTACTTATTCATTGTACATTCGTTAAATGATCGTTAATTAAAGGGAGTTCTCTATTTAATTTTAATCTTCTTCTCTTCTTTATTTTAGTTAGTTTATTTATTTTCATGTCTAGTTAATTTCTTTAATCTAAGATGAAGATGAAATTAAATATTTATTCATGATAATATTTTTCATCTCTTCTATTATTTATGCTTTTATGTTTAATTGATTTCGCCTTCATATTTCGTTATTGAAATGCATTCGTTTTATAGTTCTTATGTAATTTTAAATTAATTAAGAGGTTTTGATAGATTATTGTTAAGATATGAGTTTTTCATAATCCGTGCTTACTCGAATAAGTTTTGATGAGGTATAGTTAATCCTTAAATTTTCATAATCTATGCTTGCCCACGTTAATTGTAAAATTACTAAATTAAAGGGAAGGGAGATCAAAATCATAATTAAGTTATAAAAATAAAAGAGATTGAATTATATGTTATATTTATTATTTAGTAGATTCAGATTCCTAGATTGTTTCCTCATTATTAGTTTTTATATTTTAGTTAATCAACTCTCAATCTTTATTTCTAATTCGCCTAAAATAGATATTAAGGATATATTAAAATTAATCTAGTCTTTGTGGGTTCGACCTGTACTTTTTAGTTCTTCAACTTGACAATCTGCACTTGCAATTACATATTTTTATCACATCAACTGTCTGGAAAATTCTCTATTAGAAGTTCTTAGGGTCGTTTTGACAATCAAAGTGTTAATCTACTTTACGATATTTATATAAATAATAAATATATGTGAAATAATTATATAAATATTTTTGATAAATAGATCACTATGAAATTCAAAGACTGTCTGAATAGTTCTCTATTAGAAGTATCTCAGGGTCGTTTTGATGATCAAAGTGTAATCTATTTTATGATATTTATATAAATAATAAATAGATAAAATATAAATATATATATATATATATATATATATATAATTGTATATAACAATTTATATTCGTATATCTGTAACAATAAACAAGTGAGAGATCCTTCAATCAAGTAATTTAAACAACTTATCTCAAGTACTTGTTGTAAGACCCCAACTTTTATAAATAAAAATTTAATTTCCTCTATATATTATTTTGATATAGTAAGGTGTTGATTTGATAAATGTGGTAAGTTATGGATGGAATGTGCAAATTTTACAAAGTAAGCAAGTGGTCATAATATATTCGTTGTCTCGGGGAATATTCTTTTGTCGGAGAATATTCGTACGACGGCGCAGCCATTGGTGGACCCCACAACAGAATAATTGTCGGATATAGAAAGCGACAGAAATAACATTTTCACGGCAAAACTTTTACCGTTAAACTGTTAAAATACCCGGTGATAAAAATACAGTAATACGCATTGTTGCAAAGTAGCACATGGTATTGCACAATATCTTTGATTATTGATGCTTACGTAAGAAGTCACTCAGTATTTAATAATTGTTACAGTATTTACTGTTTAATATTTTATATTATTGACTCAATAATTGCTGCATTGATATTTTATTGACTCAATAATTGCTATGTTGCTATTTTTTTATGATTCAATAATGGCTACAGTTGATATTTTGTAGTATTGATTCAATAATTGTCGTTGCACAGTATTTCACGTTATCAACTCAATAATTCATATTATTTGAATAATATTATTAGATAGCATTATTGACAATGTCTAAGGAAGTTCTGTCTAGGAGGGGTTATTTAATTGCGCGCCAGTAAGGAGAAGTCCTTATCGGAAGGCCCCCTCTTTCCTGGGAACGACCTGGTTGTCATTATTGTGATTCTGTAATATTAATTTATATAATAATTGATGAATGGTTGATAAAAATATTTTCATTGTGTTGGAAATATTAATGTTAGTAGAAATCGACATTTATTTCGATAATAGTTAATTTTCGGATGTTAAATTGACCTAACGGAGAATTAATCAGATAAATGAGCAATTAATGGGTGGTTAACATGTGGGACCCACTTATTGGTGGATAATAAATAGTTGGTGGGTAGTTGCAGGGGTGGAGGTGCAAGATTTATAAACTTGAGGGACTAAATTAAAAATTTAGGCAAAGATGGAGGTACTAAAGTGTAATTGTCCAACCTTTTTCTAGCCTATAAATAGCAAGCTAATTTCATTCATTTCTCACCATTCTTGAAGAACAAAGTTATTATAGTGAGAAAAATTATAGAGAGAAAAAGAAGAAGAGTATTCTGCTACTACACTACTCCAGTATCCAATCTTCTACTGAGGTAAGGGGTATTATTTCTTTTATATTCATAAAGAATGCTATTTTCTTTCAATACTCGTAAGGGTTGTTACTCTATTCTTTATTGATCTGTGGGAGTAACCTGTCTACGCGGATTACCGCATGCATGGTGAATAACCCTTTGTATTCATTCTTTATTGATCTGTGGGAGTAACCTGTCTACGCGGATTACCGCATGCCTGGTGAAAACCTTTTGTATTCATTCAATTCCTTAATAATCTGTGGGAATAATCTGTTTACGCGGATTACCGCATGCGTGGTGAATCACCCTTCGTATTCATTTCTATTAAATTGTGGAAATGATCTGTCTACGCGGATTACCGCATGACGGGTGAAAATCCAATTACAGTTTCGTATATTCATTCATACTCGTATGAAATATTATTTCACTGAAATATTGGTCTGAACTTGTTATGAAATTTTATTTTATTTTTTTATGACAAGTTACTATTCACGGGTTACTATTCATGAGTTACTATTCACGGTAAAAAAAAAATATTTTTTTTATCTTTGATTGGATCCAAGTTTGAAACTTCATTCTTGAATTTTGCTCCACAATTGATTATTACGGAGTATTCATGAACTTGGATAAATTAAATTACGAATTCCTAATTTTTGTCCTTTATCTCACTGGATTCGTTTTTATATTATTTTTCATCATCCTCAGTCTTAAATGATGATACAAATGAATATCTTTGGCCTGTAGTGCAAAGATGAATGATTATTTGATGAATATCTTTGGCCTGTAGTGCAAAGATGATTACCTGATGAATATCTTTGGCCCGTAGTGCAAAGATGGACAGGAGTTGAGATGAACATGATCACTGGTGATATAAATGAATATCTTTAGCCTGTAGTGCAAAGATGAATATTTGATTCGAGATATATATTGATTGATGTTACAGGGATAAAATATTGATGATGTACTTTAAATCATAGAAGATAGTAGACTTCATTCTCTGCTTAACTCTTCTAATGATTTGTTATTTCCGCTGCGAATATTGATCTAAAACTTGTTGTCCATAATATTTTATCTGAACTGTTGAAGACTAACGATAATTTATTTTTCATTATCTTAGTCATAATATTCTTTACTGGGCTAGTTGAGCTCACCCTTTTCTTCCATTGTTCTCTTCAGGAAATGAGAATATTGCGGGTACTAGTCGGGGAATGGAGTGATGGTCCGAGTTAGAGCAGTAGTAGTCCTCACTATTTCTGATAAATAGTGTGATCATAATTGTAATGAGGACTTAGTTTGAATCTTAATATTTTCTACATATTTGTACTGAGACTCACAGTTGTGTGGTCGTATTTTGCACGACCGTATGATATAAAGTTTGTATTTGAATTCTGTACCATGTATTTGGCGACTCAGAATGGGTTGGGTTGAATGGACCTATTCTGGGGGCGTCACACTTGTGACCAATTTTTTCTTCTTCAAATAATCAGAATTTTGAAGTAACAGAGAGAGATTAAAGCTTTAGAGAGAATGTAGGCAAATAGTAAGCTTATTGTTGATAGTAAATTGGTGAAGTAAAAATGAAGAATAAACATCCTATTTATAGAATTTTCAAGTTTGGGGTAAAATGGTCTTTTTGAAAAATCAAAGGCTAAAAACTGTTTGTTCAAATTGGAAGGCTTGGATGAAGTTTATCAATTTTTGAGCCCACAGATTGCCCAATTAGCAGAGCCACGAAATTTTGCAAGTCCAGGACCCTTTGAAAATTTGACTACTTTTGCTTAGCATTAAATGGTCATATGCTTATTTTTTTTTCAGCTTTCAATACATATCTCATGAACGGATTCATCAATGATTTGTCCCTAAAAGAATGTCTCATCCCTTTTATCACATGTAACATTAAATGCAAGCTTTGGCCTTCTCTTTTTCTTTGTATACACAAATACACACACACATGGGCACATTAAAGATTTAAGCACCAATGAGTACAAAATTTTGGTAAAAATATTTGTAACCCTATTTGCGAAAATAATTTTTTTAAAGCTTGAATATGAATTTTTGAAAGAAAATAGGAATACTCCTTGGAGAAATGTTACTATTTGAAAAAATATTAGGTAAATATTAAATTATCAAGGTTAGGTAAATATTATATCAATTTAGAGAACATTTTTTTGTCCAAGTAAATAATATTTGACACATAAATAAAACCTATGGAGAGGATTCTAATTTAATTACCCCTTTTTTCCAATTACTGTTATCATCAAACTAAATATTAAAACTTGGAGACCTATTGTAATAACCCAAGATTTTTATATAATTAAATAAAAAATTTTGCATATAAATTTTTTTTTCTATCAAAATAAAGGTGGGAATATGTGTAAGATAAAGAATATATATATATATGTGATAAATATATATTTATTTATTACACGAATAATTTTAAATAAATTTTCCGATAAAAGAATTGTAGATTACTATAAATTATATTCTTATAATAAACTAATTTTGTTAGTAAAAATATTTTATTATTTATTTTTCATGAAAATATGATTAATATATTATTTAAATAATATAAGAAAAGATTTTTAGAATTATTATAAAAATTATTTTATTATATGAATTTATTAAGATTAATTAAGTTAATTATTTTAACTTAATTAATAATGATATATAAGGTAAAGTGTGATTATAAATCAAAACCTTAATGTTGATCTATGTTATAAAATTTCAAAAATTATACCATTATTATATAATGATATTTAAAAGAAAAGTATATTTATGTTATGAATAATAAAAAATTATTTTTTTAAAGAATTTGAATATTAAATATGATTAATAACTATATTTGTATTCAAATATATGTAAGTATATTAATATGATTTATGGTTATAAATTTTAATTATAAATATGATTATTGAAATAAGTATGTGAATATACATTAAGAATTTATTTATTTAAATATTAAACATAGTAATTAAATATATTTGTATTCAAATGAAAGTATGGATATTATGTGATTAAATATAATTATTAGAAAACTCTAATTCATAAATTTGAAAACCCTAATAATATTAAGAAACCCTAATTTTTTAAAAAATCCTAATTTCTATTTAAAACCCTAATTTTTAAATTAGTGTGTTTTAATTATATTTTTATTTAATTCCTAGTTTATTTTCCAAGCCTTAGGAATTATTGGGCAAACCTTAAGAGTTAAAACCTACGAATTAAACCCTAAAAGTATACCTCATGAACAAAAATGCCCTTAAAATGATTTATTAGTTTACTATAATAACTTTTTTGGTATTATTTTAATGAGGTAGCTTGCAAATCTTGTCAAATCTTATGACTCACCATTTCAAGATCTTACATGTGCCAAAAATCAATTTTTATCAGCCATCAAGTGACACCTTGCATCAATTAGATTCATTGAATCAAAAGTTAACAATTAAAGAAAAGTAAACTTCATTTTATTTCTCACACAAGCCAAGACTCTCTCTCTCTCTCTAAGCTACGAAATTCTCACTCAAACATAGTCTCAATATCAATCAAGAACACCCCATAGCAAGTCAAGATCAGAATCAAAAGGTGAAAATCAAAGATTTCTCAAGAAGGTACAAAATGAAAACCTTAATGCTAGATCCTTAAATCTCCGTTAGATTTCATTATAATTTGTTTGAATATGTTCTATGTTATGTGTTATAATGATCTAGGTTGAGAAACAACATTTTCATAACATCAAAAGGCTAGAAATTATAATTTTAGAAAACTGCCAAGAACCCTAATTTTTGTGTCTGACAACCCAAAGTCGGGACCTATAAATCTCACCATGTTAATGATTTGTTATGTTTAAAGCTTGATATGTGTAGTATGTTATGTGATTAATAAACTGCAAGTGAAATCATGCTTATATCATGTCTAGATCGTAAGTTATTGTTGGTCAAAACCCGTTGACCAGTCACGAAACTTTTTCTAGAAAACTCAAATTTTGCTCAGAAAACTCTAACAGCTTTTTGTTGTGCTTAGATCTTGCATATGTTATGTGTTTAGCTTGTGTGAGTGTATCATTGTTATACTCTGACATATGGACTACCAAACCATGATATTATAATACCCATATCATAACCAGAATCAAAGTTATTGACGGTCAAATATAGGTTGACCAAACTGCAAAGATGAGTTTCTGAAAATTCTAGAAATCTCAAAAACAAGTTCTGGCATATACTTTGACCAAATCAGATCTTGCTTCTGTTATGTTGTTAAGCTTGATAAATGTGTTACTTTTGTACCTTGACATACATACTACATAAGTATAGCAATTTAACACTATAACAAATCCCAGAATCCAAGTTATTAAAGCCCAAAAATGGCCCCTCACACTGTTTTTATTTTTTGAAAATTCCAGAAAATGAAGAACATGTCTGACAGAACCTTTGATCCATTATATCTTCTTCATATAGTATAATTAGACCCAAAAATTGATATAGACTTGTAGTATTACACTAGTAGAACACCATTGAATCTCTCATGCCAAGAAATATCATCAGATCAAAATTATTAATGATCAAACTAGCCCCCAGAGCATTGACCAAGACTGTTCTTCGTTGATGAAGAACACCTATCGCGACAGATTTCGTCACTAAAGCCCTTTAGCGACGGTTTAAATGAAAAAAATAATTATATTAATTAAAATAAATAAAAATTAATTATTAAAAATTCATAAAATTATTTTAAGTTATAAAAATTAACTTTTAATATTTTGATATAAATTTCATTAATATTTTAAATTAATTAAATATTAATGATATTAAATTTATTAAATAATTATATTAAATAAATTAATTAAAAATAATTCTAATATATTAAAAATTATTTTAAATGATATTAAAATGTTAAAAAATATTTTAAGTTATAATAAATGACTTTTAATATTTTAAAATAAATTTTATTAATAATTTAATATTAATGATAATAAATTTATTTAATAATAATATTAAATAAATTAGTTAAAAATAATTTTAATATTTTAAAAATAATATTAAAATTTTAAAAAGTATTTTAAGTTATAATAAATAACTTTTAATATTTTGATAAGAATTTCATTAAGATTTTAATATTAATGATAATAAAATTATTTAATAATTATATTAAATAAATTATTTAAAAATAATTTAAATATTTTATAAATCATTTAAAGGTGAAATATATGTTTTAAAAATATTTTAAATTATAATAAATAAATTTTAATATATTGATATGAATAACATTAATATTTAAATATTAACAATAATTGTTTAAAAATAATTTTAATATCTTAAAAATTATTTAAAAGTAATTTTAAGGTTTTAAAAATATTTTCAGAATATAATAAATTACTTTTAAGTGTAGACATGAAGTTCATTTATATTTTAAATTATTTAAATATTAATAATAACAAAATTAATTAACAATTAAATCATTAAAAATGATATAAGTGTTTTAAAAATCATTATAAATAATTTTAATGTTTGAAAAGATATTATAAATGATAATTAAATTATATAATATAATATTTAAATTTTTGAACAAAATTTTAAATAAAAATAAATTAGTTAATTATCTGATAATGCAATCGGGATACTGAAACAATACCGAACTCAAACCAAATTGACATAGTTTGACTAGTTATACGTTATTATGTGTTATAATAACTGACATAAATATGTGACAACATATTTTAACAGTATTATGTGTTAAGTTGTATTATTCTAATTAAAAGAATAATTCTATTGATGATAAAATTTCATATTAAAAATAAAAGCATAAGCTATACTACGTAACAGTAATCAGCTATCAAGGCAAGTTCCCTAACCTTACTCAAATTTATATTGAACAAGTATCCTAACTATTGCAATTACTTTATGCAATGAATCTTTGTAAGCAAGTTTCTTTACTTAAATTTTTATTTATATTCATGATTCATTTATTTCTTGTTAATATCTCATTATCGTCTGTTATTATACAAGTGTCCCCACTTGTATGAGCTATTGTATTTATACAAAAACTCTTGAACTAGAACTTCTTTTATATAACTAATTCTGTTACATACTATTAAACTTCAATATGCGTTTATGGTTTAAAAACTATCTAAGCTATTTGAATCGGCTAAGACATATTTTGAATTGTACTGTTAGATAGTATTTGTTATGATAAAGTCGTCCACCTGAATTATTTAGTTAAGTCTCCAGACTGAGTATGAACAACCCTTAATGAAAAAATTATTTATGTGCCCAAGGCGAACAGAGTGAAAGAATTTATCGTTTAAACAAATAGTATTAATCAATAGAAGGCATAACGAGACTGATTACCCTACATGTCCGTAAGACCAGAGCGGTTTACATATAAATTTCTATTTAAACTTTTTCAAAAATAAAAAATAAAAATTCATGGTCCATTGACCGCTCAGTATTTATAATCACTACATCGTTTCAAAATTTTAAACGATTTGATATGTTATCAAGATTTATTTCGAAAGACTTCACAACTATTGATGCGTTGTAGAAGTATACCTCAAAAAAAATATTTATTTCTTTCAGCTGATGTTTATTATCTGCTATTACTTACTGAGCAATTGAATACTCATTCTTCCTTTAAATTAAATATTTTCAGCTAAACGTGATCAACCAGAAGGCTCTGGCAAAAACAAAAAGAAAGAAAAACTGATGGAATAAGTTTGATGATATCTTGTCTAATAATTAAACTTTATTAAGACGATAATATTTATTATCTATCATGTAAAGAAATGCTTTAAAGGTCGTGTACCTGAAATTAAACAACTCTGATATGTAAATTAAATTTGTTTATCTATTTTATATTATTATTCCGCTCAAAGAAATGATATCGTATAGCACCAAGTTCGGGTTTCAAGTACTCGAATTTGGGGGCTTCACACCTATCAATCTCCCCCTTTTTGATGATAACAATAATTTAAAAATATTATTACTCTCCCATAATAAGACTCCCTCTTGGTAAGACTTCCCCTTTGTATATGCATAGTATGTTTCACATTTTCCAGTATATCACTGTTATCCATCACATGACAGTTTATAGATATCATCACACATAATCACATCTATCAACATAACATTGATAGTACTGTCTGTCAAACCATAACATTAAGTATAATATTTCTCTTTTCCCCCTTTATCATTATAAAAATAGGGGATTTTTTTTTTGTTAACACATTTTTCAAAACCTGCAAAAAAGGGTTAGTATTATGAAAAAATTGTGTGCCTGTAAATTTAAAATAAACATAGATAGTACCTGCATAATCTTAAACAGATAAAGTCCACATAGTTCGAGGTTAGTATTTTAAGTTAGTTACAATACTTTCAAATAATTAGTAGCATATATATATATTACATTTTTCCCAAATATTTAGTAGTCTTCTACATTTAGAGGAGAGAAGTGGAGATCAAGATTGGGAAGATGATCATCAAGAGTGATACCAAGAAGAGGATCATTAAGCAAAGATTCCATTTTGGCAGAGTTGGTACTTGCAGTGAAATGATAATGAGGCATAGATTACTTCTAACCATCCATTACAAAATGCAACATGTCCTTAATATGATGCACAGATTGTTGCAATGCTTCTATTTGAATTATTAAGTTGTTTTGATTAAGTAACAGTAGAAGATTCATGTTATTAGTGCCATCCAGTTGAGAGATCATATTAAGGTTTGATTCAATTGGTTCATGATCAGGAGCCTTAAAGACTATGAGTGGTCTAGGAGGAAGATTTAGGCAAGATACAAGATTGGAGTTTTAAACAAGTTGAATTTTTTGATTAGTGACATCAATCTCAAGATATTTGAAAATTTGAGTAAGAAGAAGACCAAAGCCAAGACAATTGTTGTTAAAACAATGTTCAAAGGAGGTTAAGAGAATATATGCAAGATTGTATGACATGCATTCATTAATGATACACTTTATGATTTCCAGATCAAAGGGATGTAGTGTTCTAGTGTCTCATACTGGCATAAGATTTTGTCTAAGAATTTTTCCGAGAAACTGACACTCAGCAGTCAAAAATTCAAGACCAACATTAACAGGAAAATCAAACAACAGAGCAGGTATGAGCTGATCACATGTAATGGAGAGATTTTGTTTAAAGGCAAGACAGTCACTCATAGTTGTTCCCAAGGGATGCATGTACTCATTTATTCTAGGCAGTGCTAACATGGATGGATGTAGATTTAATGCATGGATGAGAATATTTTCATCAACGACAAAGTTTTTACCTTGAATTCATGTACTAATACTTATTAAAAGACTAGTGGGATCTCTATTGAAGACCATATGTGTGAAAAATTTAGTAATAAGATCAGGATATGTGTATCAAAAAATATAACCAAACTTTCCCAACCTATGGCTTTGAAATGTTCAAGTAAGTCAGGAAAACTACAAAATGCAATGCTTAGACTTGGTGTAAGATTATGCTTCATTAAACGATATTTAGCTTGTGCAGAAGGTGTGACTAGATGAGGTACACATCTAGAGGAATTTTTCTCAGAATGAAGTGCAAGTCATTTTCTTTTTGAAGAATAGATAGGGTCCATGGTAAAAACATAAGAAGTGAACATAAATATGTAACAGACAAGACAGAGTGAGACTGAAAATGAATGCATGATGTTTTTAGTAATGATAATATATATAGAAGAGGTAGGTAATAATAGATATCTGTCTAATAAATAAGATGAAGATATGGAGAGTGACTAAATAAGGAAGATACACACGGTAAAAGATTACATCAGTAAATGCACATAAGAGCTAGTAAGAAAGAGATCATACTTCTCATTGTTTATTCCTTTTTCAAGACATATTTAATCAAAACAGTATTATGGCAGTAAATAGTGTCTAGGTTATTCAGTAAGTCAAATACATTAATAAAAATTGACCAACTTTAATTTTTTTTATAAAAAAAATCAACAGTTTCATATGGATAGTCCAATATCACAATCTGTGATTGACAACAGAGAACAACATTTAACAGATACATAACCAATATATGATAATTCAACATTTATGACATTAAATATGAGTATCGTGAAGATACGCCAAATCAGATAATCATTACTCATAAATTTATTTAAAACAATAGCAGAAGAGGGAGTGATCATGAATAAATCAGAGTTTAGCACAAAAAAAATATTTAGTGGACATCAGTATCCACTTCCAACCAAACAAAGAAAAGAATATAAATAATATCACGTTTAGTAGACATCAGTATCTACTCACAATCAAATAGGTTAAATATCATTTTTAGTAAACATCAGTATTTACTTCAAAGAATGAAGATATAAGCTACTGAAGAGAAGTTATAAAGGAAATTTACCTGAGAAAATAAATTCCAAGGGGAAGAGATACCAATGATGTTCAGCAGAGATTCAGAAAAGAAAAAAAAAGTATAGGCATTTGAGCACAATTTCTTAGTGTTTGTCAGCAAGTAGAGACCCATTAATTCTTACGCAAAGTTTAATGCATATATATATATATATACACACACATACATATACATATTTTGTAAATAAATTTTCAAGTGTTTTAAACAATTTATGAGTTAAGATATATAAGAAGATAATAAACATATCTTATAAAAAGAAAGCGACCGATCTACAGATCTATGAATAACACAAAGTTTACTAAATAAAACTTTAAAGATATAAATTTACTGAATATCAAAGATGTCTGGAAAAAAATTTAGATCAAAAAGAGTTAAAAAAAATTAAAAATAGATCGACAGATCCATATTTTTTATAATTTTTTTTAAAAAAAATTAGGACAAATTGAAGAGATGAAGAAATAAATGGATCTTTAAAAAAAAAACTAACAAAAATCTAAATCTTCAAAATTTTCAAACAAATACCATACGAATTTCCTCCTTTTTAAAGAAATTTTTTGAAGAAAACAACAATTCGATAGATGAAGTTTTGAAGATCTGAAAGCATGTAATCAAAAAGTTGGAATATTAACAGATATGGCTTTCTAAATTTGAGGATTTTGAAACATCAGTGAGAGTCGTGAAGAAAAATTTATTAGATCTAATTGTGAAAAAGTTTGAATATTTTCGAAGAAATGCAAAAAAAATAAATTAAACGAATCGGTAGAAATGAAGTTTGAGTGATCAAAAACTGTTTAATAGAATCGATTTTACAAAAGAAAACTATGATTTGAACAAAAGAGAGTTTGGGGTTTTGGAAATCAGAGAGAGAATTGAGAGGAAGAGAGAGAGAAGAGAATATTGTGAGAAGAGATTAGAGAAAAGAAAAACAGAAAAATTAAATAAAAAATTAAAATTTTCAATTTATAGTTTGACTAACCGATTTGATCGAATGGTGGAAGTTCAATCGTTAAATATGATGAACGGCTTGGATGAATTTGACATTTAAAAATATCACATGCAGTTGACTTTTTGATCAAACGGCTGAAAGCAGTAGCGGAACCAGAACATTTTTAAAGGGGGTCAAAATATATCAGCAAAAAAAATTATTTATTGACGCTTGGAGTGATTCTTTCAAATTTATTTTGTCCAAATATAGTATTTCACAACATCTTATTCCAACTCTTGTCAACCTTTTAGTTGTGAGTCTAATGACTTTAAATACATATACATATATATATATTTTTTTAATTTTCCCCGAATTATAGAACTATTAATCAGACTTTGAAATTTTTAGTCAACTGATTAGTTACTTTTATAGATAGATTACGAATTATAATATTATATATTCAAAATCTTATATTGTGGATCTGGTCATTTTTCTTGGAGACAACTTAGAGTAGCCACTCAAAGCAAAAAAAATCAAGTAAGTTATTCTCATTTACAAAAAATTGATACAAAGATATGATTAAGTCAGTAAGACAAATGAGTGCAATATTAATTAATTAATTAATTATTAAATTTATTTAACATTATTTAATCTTATAGTAATATTGTTAATTTATTATATGTGAAAGAACATGAAAAAGCTCTCCATCTCTCTAAAAAGGAGAAGGAAAAGTTCGCAAATAATTCATTGACATAATATTAATTGTTACTTTTGTTTTTACTTTCAATTCTTATTGTTAAATGATTGTTTAAGTAAATATTTAAATAATTATTTTTTTATTATTCTTAAAATTTAAATAACAATTAATTAATAAAGATAAACATTAATAGAAAGAATATAGTAAATTATACCCATCTCAATATTTATAGGGCTTAAACATGCCTATAATACTCATTCCAAATTAATAAAATTTTTGAAATTATACCCATTCTAATATTTATAAGCTTCAGATTCTAGTGGGGTCATATGACCCCACCCCGCCGCCCCCCCCGCGCCCCCTCCCCCAAGGTTCCGCCTCTGGCTGAAAGTTGATTTTAATCGTTGATCGGATGGTAATGACTGCTGATCCATGTGTTTTCTGATGAAGATGGTGATTGGTCTTTTAGCAAAACATGCGTATTAACACTATCCACTATCGGATTTGTGTTTGTTTGAATAGTGCAGATTGAGCCTATAACAAATGTTAGCAAATCATAGATAAATGGATAAATTTTTTTATTAATTAACTATTGATGTATTTAATTAAAAATTGAAGAAAGAATGTGTGAAATTTAGTTATATTTTTATATATGTTTATAAAAGTAAATTAATATTACAGTTATACTTAGATAGTATTTATACTAGTTAAAATACAAGTAAAATTACTAATCATCTACATAAGTAAAAATAAAATTATATAAATAAAATTTAGCTACTTAATAGTTAAATAAGTAGTTAAAAAATAGTTTTTGATGAATATTGAATATAAATTATAAATACTAAACAATATTTATACAAGAGAAATAAGTGAAATAAATTATATTAATAAAAAATAAATAAAAATTTATATTAATAAACAAATATAATAAAAATTTATAAAAATATATTTATGCAATGATATTTATGTTAATAAAATATTATAAGTAAAGTAAATTTAAAAAATATTTATAAAAAAATTTAAGTAAACAAAAATAATTAAAGAAAAAATTATAAATAACTTAAAAAAAATTATGAGAAAATATCCAACATGCCTAAATTCATACGTAATTTACAAAATCTATCAGAACTTAAATGTTTACTAAATATGTCAGCAATATTCAATTATGTATCAATGTGATCTAATTTGATAGTTCCACTTTTCACATGATCACGTAAGAAATGATGTCTAACATCTATATGTTTTGATCTAGCACGCAACACAATGTTTTTACTTAAGTTAATGGCACTAGTATTATCACATAATATTGACACACAATCAAACTTTAAGTTATATTCTGCAAATGTCTGTTTCATCCACAATATCTGTGCGCAACAACGTGATACAACTATATATTCAGTTTCAGTGTGGTTGAAATAAACACAGAGTTTTGTTTCTTAGAGAACCAATAAACTAAACATCCACCCAGAAACTGACAAGTCCCACTAGTACTTTTCTGATCAATATGATTACCTGCATAGTCAAAATCTGAAAAACAAACAAGGCTAAATGGTTGACCTTTAGGATATCATAGTCCTAAATTTGTGGTTCCTTTAAGATATCGAAATATGATCTTTTTACTACAACCAAATGTAATTCTTTAGGATTTGATTGAAATCTAGTACATTTACAGACACTGAACATAATGTTAGGTTTACTGGTTGTGATATATTGCAGACTTCCAATCATTCCTCTATATTTCTTTGAGTTAACACTTTTACCATTTTCATCATTAGTTAATTTATCAGTAGTTGATATAGAAGTATTAAGAAGTTTCACAGATTCTAATCCAAATTTCTTGGAACGCCTCCCAAGACATCTTGAGTGTGGCAGGCTTTGTACGCTTCACGAATTTCCACTAGTAATCTGCCTCTCCGCGGAATATAAACATGGCGAATGGAACCTTCTGTTCCTCCGTGCATCCCAAGATATCAAATATCTTGGTAATTTGCTTAACCCACGTCTCTGCCTTGATTGGATTTGGCTTTCCCTGAAATTCTGGTGGTCCCAACTCTTTGAACTGCTTGGTAGTAACAAGCCGCGAGTTGTTATTATTTTCATCTGTATTATGAACGCGAGTCTCCCTCGTCTGGTTTTCCATGAACTGCCAAAAGTTTCTAAACATCCCATCGTTTATCGTTTCTTCGGTAGGGTTGTTTACAGGAGGAATATAGCCTTCCTGTTGCACGTTTTCCTGGTTGGTGATTAGAGGTGTCTCAACGATCTCATTCACTCCATTGCTTAGATTTTCAGCTGCCATTCTCAAATACTGCCAGAAAAAAGGGTTAATTAAACAAATTAACATATCACATATTAACCCTATGTTCCGACTGACCAATTAAATACCAGATAAGCTTAGGTAGGACACACTAGCGAAGGATTTACTCGTCTCTCCCCTCTTAGTTCTATTCTCAGATCTCCGCCAGAGATCATATCCCTAAGTTCTGATACCAACTATGACGCCCCCAAAATAGGTTCAATACCAACCCATTCTGAGTCGCCAAATACATGGTACAAAATTTCAAATACAAATTTTTTTATAACGAAAGGTCGTGAGAAATACGACCATACAACTATGAGTTTCAATGCAAATCGTATATAATACAAAATATAAACATTCAAATTCATTCTTTATTCATTACAATTATTATCCCACTATTTTATAGAATAGTGAGGACTTCTACAGATCTAACTCTGACCATCACACTGTTCCCCGACTAGTCCCCGCAACATTCTCATTCCCTGAAGAGGATAATAGATGAAAAGGGTGAGCTCAACTAGCCCAGTAAAAAATATTATGACTAAGATAATAAAGAACAATTTATCGTTAGTCTTCAACCAATCAGATAAAATATTATGGACAACAAATTTTAGATCAACAACTGCAGCGAAAATAACAATTCATTAGAAGAGTTAAGTAGAGAATGAAGTCTACTATCTTCTATGATTTAAAAGTCCATCATTAATATTTTATCCCTGTAACATCAATCAATATACATCTCGAATTAAATATTCATCTTTGCACTACGGTCCAAAGATATTCATTTGTATCATCAGTTGGTCATGTTCATCTCAACACCTGTTCATCTTTGTACTACGGGCCAAAGATATTCATCAAGTAATCATTCATTTTTGCTATACAGGCCAAAGATATTTAGTTATATCACCATTTAGGACTGAGGATGATGAAAAATAATATAAATAACGAATCCAGTGAGATAAATGACAAAGATTAAGGATTCGTAATTTAGTTTATCCAAGTTCAAGAATACACCATAATAATCAATTGTGGAGCAAAATTCAAGAATGAAGTTCAAAACTTGGATCCAATCAAAGATAGGAACCATAATAGACAATTTCGACAAATAAAAGAAAATTTAATTTTTTTGTGAATAGTGTCGTATACGTAAATAGTGTCGTATAGGTGAATAGTGTCGTATATGTAATAACCCAATATTTTATATAATTAAATAGGGAATTTTGCGTATAATTTTTTTTATATTATTTTTATCAAAATAATATGTGGGTGTATATGCAAGGAAAAGAATATGTATTTATGTGATACATATATATTTATTTATTGCATGAATAATTTTAAATAAATTTTTTGATAAAAGAATTGTTGATTATTATAAATTATATTCTTATAATAAATTAATTTGGAGTAAAAAATATTTTATTATTTAATTTTCATGAAAATATGACTAATATATTATTTCAATAATATAAGAAATGATTTATAGAATTATTATAATAATTATTTTATTATATGAATTAATCAAAATTAATTAAGTTAATTATTTTAACTTAATTAATAATGGGATATATTAGGTAAAGTGTCATTATAGATCAAAACCCTAATTTTGATCTATGTTATGAAATTTTTGAATTTATACAATTATTATATAATTGTATTTAAAATGAAAGTATATTTATGTGGTGAATAATAAGAAATTATTTTCTTAAGGAATTTGGATATTAAATATAATTATTAATTATATTTGTCTCTAAATATATGTAAGTATGTTAATACAAGATATGATTATGAATTATATATATAATTATGATAATTAACATAATTACATGAATATAGGTTATGAATTAATTTATTTCATTTTATTTAAATATTAACATAATAATTGATCATGTTGTATTTAAATGAAAGTGGATATTTATGTGATTAAGGAAATAATTTGTAAATCTTAAGTCTAATTTTCATGTTCTATGTAGTTAGGAAACTAAGTATGTTTACAAAACTCTAATTTTTATTTTTTTAGAAACTAAGATTTTCATTTAGCCATAATTACAAAATTCTATAAAATGAAATTGTAAAATCTTAGGGTTAAACCCTAAGGGTTAGAAAAAATGACAAGTTAGCCATTAAAATTAGATGGCAAATGACCTAAATGCCATTTTTGAATTATTGAAGGTAACTTGCAAATCTTGCCAAAATATTTGGATTCACCAACTCAAGATATCAACACATGCTCAATCTCTCCTCAATCATCCATTGTTTGACACCTTGCAAGCCTAGGATCATTGGATTAAAAAAAAAAGAAAAAAAAAGAAAAGAAAGAAAAACCTTACATTTCATTCACTAATAAGCCAAGACATTCTCTCTCTCTAAGCCACGAATTTCTCTCTCTAACTTGTCCCAAATATCATTCAATATCATTCCATAGCAATCCAACATCAAGATCAGAAGGTGGAAATCAAAAATCATTCAAGAAAGGTATAAAATCCTAACCTAAAATTTGATCTTGTATGCTAAGTTGGATGTTGTGATTAAGTGTTAAAATATGTGGTATGTTATGTCTATTGATGATCTGGGTTAGTATATGATAGATCTATAACATCTAGATGCAAGAATTTGAAATTTTTAAAAATTTAGAAATTTTAAAAAAAGTGGTCTGACAGCCATATGTCAGAGCTCATAGATCTTTTTGTGTTAGATTTTATGTGTGTTTGATGTTATAAAATTGTTCTATGCCATGAAGAGAGTATACTGGAAGTGGAATCAAGTCCATACCATGTCTATATCTCAATATATAAGTGGTCAAACATGGTTGACCGATCAGATTTTTAATTTCTGGAAAACCCAGAAATTTTCTAAGTGTTGAACAGTTTCTGACAACCATTTTGCAAACCTCGGATCTTGCTATTAATAATGTTTTGGACCATGTTAGTGTTTGTTATTTGTAGTCTGACATACGGACTACACAATCATTCCTTTAGAACACCTAGATTAACAACAGAATCAAAGTTATTTAAGGTCAAAGTACGTTGACCGGCCATGACTTCACATTTCTGGGCTGCCCAGAAAATGAAGAACAGCCTCTGACAGCTACTTTGATTGCTTATAATTTCTAGTTGTGATGTAGGATGGCCATGAAACGTGGTTGTGGTTGTAGTATTACATCAATACTATAACACTAACCAAATTACCAACCCAGAAAACATCAAAATCAAAGAATTATAAGTGGTCAAAGTAGGTACCTTGAACACTGAGTTTGAATGTTCTTGAGGCTCAAGAACACCTAAGGCGACACTTTCCGTCGCGATAGCCCTTTAGCGACGGTTTTAAATTAAAATTAATTATATTAATTAAAATAAATAGAAATTAATTATTAAAAATTCATAAAATAATTTTAAAAATTATTTTAAGTTATAAAAATTAACTTTTAATAATTTGAGATATATTTTATTAATAATTTCATTTATTTAAATATTAATAATATTAAATTTATTTAATAATTATATTAAATAAATTACTTAAAAATGATTTTAATATTTTAAAAATCATTTAAAATTATATTAAAGTATTAAAAAATATTTTAAGTTATAATAGATGACTTTTAATATTTTGAGTTAAATTTCATTAATTAATATTAATGATAATAAATTTATTTAATAATTTTATTAAATAAATTAGTTAAAAATGGTTTTAATATTTTAAAAATGATATTAAGGTTTTAAAAAGTATTTTAAGTTATAATAAATAACTTATAATATTTTGATAAGAATTTCATTACTATATTAATATTAATGATAATAAATTTATTTAATAATTATATTAAATAAATTATTTAAAAATGATTTAAATGTTTTATAAATCATTTAAAGGTGAAATAAATGTAATAAAAATATTTTAAGTTATAATAAATAACTTTTAATATTTTGATATGAATAACATTAATATTTTAATATTCATAGTAATTATTTAAAAATGATTTTAATACTATAAAAATCATTTGAAATTGATATTAAGGTTTTAAAAATGTTTTAAGTTATAATAAATAACTTTTAATATTTGGAAATGAAATACATTAATATTTTAATATTAATGATAATTATTTAAAAATGATTTTAATATCTTAAAAAAATCATTTAAAGGTAATATTAAGGTTTTAAAAATATTTTCAAGTTATAATAAATAACTTTTAAAGTGTTGACATGAATATCATTAATATTTTAAATTATTTAAATATTAATGATAATGATATTATTTGACAATTAAATCATTAAAAAATGATATTAGTGTTTGAAAAATTATAATAAATAATTTTAATGTTTGGAAAAATATTATAAATGATAATTAAATTATCTAATATAATATTTAAGTTCTTGAACAAAGTTTCATTAAAAATAAAGTCATTAATTATCCGATAATGCACTCGGGATGCCGAAACTATATCAAACTCAAACCAAATTGACATAGTTTGACTAGGTATACGTTCTTATGTGTTTTAATGACTGATATGACTATGTGACAACATGTTTAAAGCAGTATTATGTGTTAAGTTATATTATTCTAATTAAAAGAATAATTCTATTGATGATAGGACTTTGTATTAAAGATAACAGCTTAAGCTATACTACGTAGTAGTAATCAACTATCAATGCAAGTTCTCTAACCTTACTCAAATGTTATATTGATCAAGTATCTATACTCCTCGCAGTTATTCTATGCGATGGATCCCAGTAAGTTAAAAGCATATTCATGAATAATTATTGTCAATTATTCATATCTGTAATGATATCCATGATTCACTTATGAACTTATTCTTATAATGTGGAATTTTATTCAATTCAGTTATTATTTATTAATATCTCATTATTGGCTGTTATCATACAAGTGTCCCTACTTGTATGAACTGTTGTACTCATAAAGAACTCTGGAACTAGAAATTCTTTGATATGACAAATCCTGTTACACACTATAAAATTTTGGTATGCGTTCATGATTTAAAGACTGTCTAAGCTATTTGACTCGGCTAGACATAGTTTGAATTTCATTGTTAGATAGTATTGGTTATGATAAAGTCGTCCAACTGAATTGTTTAGTTAGGACTCCAGACTGAGTATGAACAACCCTTAATGGGGAAATTGTTTATGTGCCCAAGGCGAACAGAGTGAATGAATTTATCATTCAAATAGATAGTATTGATCAATACAGGACATAACGGGGCTGATCACCCTACATGTCCGTAAGACCAGAGCGGTTTACAGATGAATTTCTGTTTAACCTTTTTGAAAATAAAAAAAAATAAAAGTTCATGGTCCATTGACCGCTAAGTATTTATAGTCACTACGTCGTTTCAAAATTTTAAACGATTTGATATGTTATTAAGATATGTTTCGAAAGACTTCACAACTATTGATTCGTTGTAGAAGTATACCTCAAAGAAGACATTTACTTCCTTCAACTAAAGTTTATTAACTGCTATTACTTGCTGAGCAATTGAATGCTCATTCTTGCTTTAAATTAAATATTTTCAGCTAAGCGTGATCAACCAGAAGGCTCTGGCAAAAAAACAAGGGGAAAGGAAAGCTGCAAGAATAAGCTTTATGGTATCGTGTGTAATAGTTAGACTTTATTAAGATAATATTACTTATTATCTATCATGTAATGAATGTTTAAAGGTCGTGTACCTGGGATTAGACAACTCTGATATGTAAATTAAGTTTGTTATAATTATTCCGCTCAAAGAAATGATATCGTGTAGCACCAAGTTCGGGTTTCAAGTACCTGGATTTGGGGGCGTCACAGGTTGGTATCAGAGCTTTAGGTTAGAAACCATAGGTGGGGGATACCTTAGGCTATAACCTTAAGCTAGATAGAAGCGTTGAAAAATAAATAACTCAAATAGAGTTTAAAGGAGATGAATTAAGGAAATTCATCGTAAAATGAAATAAAAATAACTTATATAAACTATTATTTGTTATGTGTATATATTATGTACTAATCAAGATAATTTGTGTATAGATGTCAGGAAGGAAAAGATTAGAAGGCTCTCATGTCATAAAGAAGGAGCAAATCACTCCCCCTGAAAGCAACCCAGATGAAGTAATCATTTTGGAAAATATAGAATCAGAACCAGAAACGATTTTATTGACAGATAGTGATTCAGACACTGAAGTTGGAGCTGGCCAAACATCAACAAAAGTGCAGAATCTAAAGAACAAGCTGTTATGTTTGGAAAGGTTGTTGGCAGTGGAAAGGCTACTAAACAACCAGTTGCAAAAGGCATTAATCGAAACAATGGAAGAACAAGATAAGTTGAAGGTTCAAATTGAACAGATGGGAGCCAAATGCAGCAAATCGTGTGAAGCTCCAAGCCAGAAAGGGAAAAGAAAAATGAATGACCGTGATTTAGGAAATTCTGATTTTAATCAAGGGAACTTCAAGAAAATAGGAACGTGTGCGAATTGTAATCGGAAACATGAAGGCATATGTATGAAAGGACAGAATGTATGCTATAATTGCGGACGTGAAGGACATATCTCATCTCATTGCCCTGATCCGAAGCAATGCGTATGTTTTGTCTGTGGATTGGTAGGTCATCAGGCAAAGATTTGTCCAGGATCTAAGGAAGGTGTAGGAAATGAATAGGATAAGTAAAATAGGATTATATATAGTATGTATAGGAGTGATATGTATTACTTTTGCATAAGTATTATGATGAATCCCGACTTTTGTTGTCATTAAGGGATAGTAGCTGACTATGACAGTCTGTATTGTGGAATGAAAAGTACTATGTACTGTTTAAATATTAATATAAATGTTATGATATTATTATATGTCAAGTTAGTATGTTGATTAAATGTCAATTTGTTAATTCGGCAAGCTAAAATTGGGAATCCAGCAAGCTGAATTAGTCTAAAATTTAGAATTTTATATTCTATCTTTTATGATACCATTAATAATGGTATATGAATGATAAGGTAATAACTTTAAAATTTTGTTTAACCAGATAATGCCGCCAAGAAGAGAACCACGAACCCGAAGGGTGGAAGACTTTGTTAACAATGCAGGAGGTCAAGAAAATCCTATGCAGGATTTTGTGAATATATTAACTGAGGCTATGCAAAATCGAGCACCAGCTGCAGGAAATCCTCTAGGGAATCAATTGGTGAACTTCAAAGATTTCAAGGCAGTAGGACCGCCTGAATTCAAAGGAACGACCGACCCTATAGAAGCCCAAACTTGGGTAAAGGAAATAGAAAAAGCGTTTGTTATTGCTAGGGTAGCGGAGGAGCAAAAAATAGCTTTTGCTACCTATATGTTAAAAGGGGAAGCGAACTTCTGGTGGGAGGCTAACCAAACTCGAGCCGGAGCAGAAGTGGTAACATGGACAAGGTTCAAAGAACTGTTCAACTAGAATTACTTCTCGTCCAGTATGCAGGACAGGATGGAGGTTAAATTTCTAGAATTGAAACAAGAAAATATGACCGTATCAGAATACGCCGCCAAGTTTAACGAATTAGCTAGGTTCGCTTCACAACAAGTGAACACTGAGGCAAGAAAGGCACGAAGGTTCGAACATGGTCTAAAGCCCTGGATCTACAACAAGGTTGCAGTGCTGCAGATTAACTCGTTTGGAACGCTACTGGAAAAGGCTATTATTGCTGAAGGAGCAAGTGAGGCCATGACTCTCTATAACAAGGAAAGGAAGAATAAGGGTAGGATTGAAGAAAAAGTTAAGGTGGAAGGAAATAGTGGAAGTGCAAGTGGAAAAAGAAAGTGGACAAATTTGGGAAATACTGGAAATAGTCAAGAAGGAATAAGGAAGAAGATGGAACCATGTGGAAATTGTGGGAAGAGTCACTCAGGTGAGTGTCTCAAAGGAAAGTTTGTGTGCTACAAGTGCGGGCAGGAGGGACACATCTCTCCTAATTGTCCTAATTCAAGGAAGAATAGTGGTTGTTTCATCTGCGGATCAACTGATCATATGGCAAGGGATTGCCCAAAAAGGAATGCCGATGGGGGAAACGTGAATGCCGGGAAAAGCAGCGGAAAGCTGGCGATCACGTATCCAACTCCGACAAACAAGCCAACTGCGAGGACCTTCAATATGACGGTTCAAGATACGGTAGCAGCCGAGGATGAAATTCCAGGTATTATTCGAATAAATTTTATTTTCTTATATATGATTTTCTTATATATAGTAAATCGTTTTATTAAGAAATTTTGAAGGAGGAATTTGAGTTCTATTAGAAATCAGATTCCGTTTAAACAGATAGACAAGATTTGTGCTGAATAGTTAAAGATCAGTTCGATCGAATCCGATCGAGATCTCTATACAATGAATGCGTATGTTATTTACCCTTGTGTATATAAGTTTTGAAACGGTGATTCCGGGGACGGAATCCTTATAAGGGAGGGCGAATGTAATAACCCAATATTTTATATAATTAAATAGGGAATTTTGCGTATAATTTTTTTTTATATTATTTTTATCAAAAAAATATGTGGGTGTATGTGCAAGGAAAAGAATATGTATTTATGTGATACATATATATTTATTTATTGCATGAATAATTTTAAATAAATTTTTTGATAAAAGAATTGTTGATTATTATAAATTATATTCTTATAATAAATTAATTTGGAGTAAAAAATATTTTATTATTTAATTTTCATGAAAATATGACTAATATATTATTTCAATAATATAAGAAATGATTTATAGAATTATTATAATAATTATTTTATTATATGAATTAATCAAAATTAATTAAGTTAATTATTTTAACTTAATTAATAATGGGATATATTAGGTAAAGTGTCATTATAGATCAAAACCCTAATTTTGATCTATGTTATGAAATTTTTGAATTTATACAATTATTATATAATTGTATTTAAAATGAAAGTATATTTATGTGGTGAATAATAAGAAATTATTTTCTTAAGGAATTTGGATATTAAATATAATTATTAATTATATTTGTCTCTAAATATATGTAAGTATGTTAATACAAGATATGATTATGAATTATATATATAATTATGATAATTAACATAATTACATGAATATAGGTTATGAATTAATTTATTTTATTTTATTTAAATATTAACATAATAATTGATCATGTTGTATTTAAATGAAAGTGGATATTTATGTGATTAAGGAAATAATTTGTAAATCTTAAGTCTAATTTTCATGTTCTATGTAGTTAGGAAACTAAGTATGTTTACAAAACTCTAATTTTTATTTTTTTAGAAACTAAGATTTTCATTTAGCCATAATTACAAAATTCTATAAAATGAAATTGTAAAATCTTAGGGTTAAACCCTAAGGGTTAGAAAAAATGACAAGTTAGCCATTAAAATTAGATGGCAAATGACCTAAATGCCATTTTTGAATTATTGAAGGTAACTTGCAAATCTTGCCAAAATATTTGGATTCACCAACTCAAGATATCAACACATGCTCAATCTCTCCTCAATCATCCATTGTTTGACACCTTGCAAGCCTAGGATCATTGGATTAAAAAAAAAAGAAAAAAAAAAGAAAGAAAGAAAAACCTTACATTTCATTCACTAATAAGCCAAGACATTCTCTCTCTCTAAGCCACGAATTTCTCTCTCTAACTTGTCCCAAATATCATTCAATATCATTCCATAGCAATCCAACATCAAGATCAGAAGGTGGAAATCAAAAATCATTCAAGAAAGGTATAAAATCCTAACCTAAAATTTGATCTTGTATGCTAAGTTGGATGTTGTGATTAAGTGTTAAAATATGTGGTATGTTATGTCTATTGATGATCTGGGTTAGTATATGATAGATCTATAACATCTAGATGCAAGAATTTGAAATTTTTAAAAATTTAGAAATTTTAAAAAAAGTGGTCTGACAGCCATATGTCAGAGCTCATAGATCTTTTTGTGTTAGATTTTATGTGTGTTTGATGTTATAAAATTGTTCTATGCCATGAAGAGAGTATACTGGAAGTGGAATCAAGTCCATACCATGTCTATATCTCAATATATAAGTGGTCAAACATGGTTGACCGATCAGATTTTTAATTTCTGGAAAACCCAGAAATTTTCTAAGTGTTGAACAGTTTCTGACAACCATTTTGCAAACCTCGGATCTTGCTATTAATAATGTTTTGGACCATGTTAGTGTTTGTTATTTGTAGTCTGACATACGGAATACACAATCATTCCTTTAGAACACCTAGATTAACAACAGAATCAAAGTTATTTAAGGTCAAAGTACGTTGACCGGCCATGACTTCACATTTCTGGGCTGCCCAGAAAATGAAGAACAGCCTCTGACAGCTACTTTGATTGCTTATAATTTCTAGTTGTGATGTAGGATGGCCATGAAACGTGGTTGTGGTTGTAGTATTACATCAATACTATAACACTAACCAAATTACCAACCCAGAAAACATCAAAATCAAAGAATTATAAGTGGTCAAAGTAGGTACCTTGAACACTGAGTTTGAATGTTCTTGAGGCTCAAGAACACCTAAGGCGACACTTTCCGTCGCGATAGCCCTTTAGCGACGGTTTTAAATTAAAATTAATTATATTAATTAAAATAAATAGAAATTAATTATTAAAAATTCATAAAATAATTTTAAAAATTATTTTAAGTTATAAAAATTAACTTTTAATAATTTGAGATATATTTTATTAATAATTTCATTTATTTAAATATTAATAATATTAAATTTATTTAATAATTATATTAAATAAATTACTTAAAAATGATTTTAATATTTTAAAAATCATTTAAAATTATATTAAAGTATTAAAAAATATTTTAAGTTATAATAAATGACTTTTAATATTTTGAGTTAAATTTCATTAATTAATATTAATGATAATAAATTTATTTAATAATTTTATTAAATAAATTAGTTAAAAATGGTTTTAATATTTTAAAAATGATATTAAGGTTTTAAAAAGTATTTTAAGTTATAATAAATAACTTATAATATTTTGATAAGAATTTCATTACTATATTAATATTAATGATAATAAATTTATTTAATAATTATATTAAATAAATTATTTAAAAATTATTTAAATGTTTTATAAATCATTTAAAGGTGAAATAAATGTAATAAAAATATTTTAAGTTATAATAAATAACTTTTAATATTTTGATATGAATAACATTAATATTTTAATATTCATAGTAATTATTTAAAAATGATTTTAATACTATAAAAATCATTTGAAATTGATATTAAGGTTTTAAAAATGTTTTAAGTTATAATAAATAACTTTTAATATTTGGAAATGAAATACATTAATATTTTAATATTAATGATAATTATTTAAAAATGATTTTAATATCTTAAAAAAATCATTTAAAGGTAATATATATTAAGGTTTTAAAAATATTTTCAAGTTATAATAAATAACTTTTAAAGTGTTGACATGAATATCATTAATATTTTAAATTATTTAAATATTAATGATAATGATATTATTTGACAATTAAATCATTAAAAAATGATATTAGTGTTTGAAAAATTATAATAAATAATTTTAATGTTTGGAAAAATATTATAAATGATAATTAAATTATCTAATATAATATTTAAGTTCTTGAACAAAGTTTCATTAAAAATAAAGTCATTAATTATCCGATAATGCACTCGGGATGCCGAAACTATATCAAACTCAAACCAAATTGACATAGTTTGACTAGGTATACGTTCTTATGTGTTTTAATGACTGATATGACTATGTGACAACATGTTTAAAGCAGTATTATGTGTTAAGTTATATTATTCTAATTAAAAGAATAATTCTATTGATGATAGGACTTTGTATTAAAGATAACAGCTTAAGCTATACTACGTAGCAGTAATCAACTATCAAGGCAAGTTCTCTAACCTTACTCAAATGTTATATTGATCAAGTATCTATACTCCTCGCAGTTATTCTATGCGATGGATCCCAGTAAGTTAAAAGCATATTCATGAATAATTATTGTCAATTATTCATATCTGTAATGATATCCATGATTCACTTATGAACTTATTCTTATAATGTGGAATTTTATTCAATTCAGTTATTATTTATTAATATCTCATTATGGCTGTTATCATACAAGTGTCCCCACTTGTATGAACTGTTGTACTCATAAAGAACTCTGGAACTAGAAATTCTTTGATATGACAAATCCTGTTACACACTATAAAATTTTGGTATGCGTTCATGATTTAAAGACTGTCTAAGCTATTTGACTCGGCTAGACATAGTTTGAATTTCATTGTTAGATAGTATTGGTTATGATAAAGTCGTCCAACTGAATTGTTTAGTTAGGACTCCAGACTGAGTATGAACAACCCTTAATGGGGAAATTGTTTATGTGCCCAAGGCGAACAGAGTGAATGAATTTATCATTCAAATAGATAGTATTGATCAATACAGGACATAACGGGGCTGATCACCCTACATGTCCGTAAGACCAGAGCGGTTTACAGATGAATTTCTGTTTAACCTTTTTGAAAATAAAAAAAATAAAAGTTCATGGTCCATTGACCGCTCAGTATTTATAGTCACTACGTCGTTTCAAAATTTTAAACGATTTGATATGTTATTAAGATATGTTTCGAAAGACTTCACAACTATTGATTCGTTGTAGAAGTATACCTCAAAGAAGACATTTACTTCCTTCAACTAAAGTTTATTAACTGCTATTACTTGCTGAGCAATTGAATGCTCATTCTTGCTTTAAATTAAATATTTTCAGCTAAGCGTGATCAACCAGAAGGCTCTGGCAAAAAAACAAGGGGAAAGGAAAGCTGCAAGAATAAGCTTTATGGTATCGTGTGTAATAGTTAGACTTTATTAAGATAATATTACTTATTATCTATCATGTAATGAATGTTTAAAGGTCGTGTACCTGGGATTAGACAACTCTGATATGTAAATTAAGTTTGTTATAATTATTCCGCTCAAAGAAATGATATCGTGTAGCACCAAGCTCGGGTTTCAAGTACCTGGATTTGGGGGCGTCACAGGTTGGTATCAGATTTAGGTTAGAAACCATAGGTGGGGGATACCTTAGGCTATAACCTTAAGCTAGATAGAAGCGTTGAAAAATAAATAACTCAAATAGAGTTTAAAGGAGATGAATTAAGGAAATTCATCGTAAAATGAAATAAAAATAACTTATATAAACTATTATTTGTTATGTGTATATATTATGTACTAATCAAGATAATTTGTGTATAGATGTCAGGAAGGAAAAGATTAGAAGGCTCTCATGTCATAAAGAAGGAGCAAATCACTCCCCCTGAAAGCAACCCAGATGAAGTAATCATTTTGGAAAATATAGAACCAGAACCAGAAACGATTTTATTGACAGATAGTGATTCAGACACTGAAGTTGGAGCTGGC